>VWZN01004059.1:351216-404528 GCA_013396955.1 Regulus satrapa
CAAACAAAACAAAACAAAACAAAACAAAAAAATCAGATCCTTACAAGAATAAATTTAATTCCTGCTCGCATGTTCCCGTATCGCCTGCTAGGCAAGAAAGCGTGCTGGATACCGAGCAACAATTAGCGGAGTTACATCTGGGCTTGGTACACACGGTGACTTACTGCTGATCAAACAGCAGTCTGAAAATCCCGAGCCGGAAAATACCCATTCTGGACACGAAAATTGTACCTTGCGAGGTTTCTCCCGGGTCAGGATGAAACAAACGGCCCTGGGAAATGTTCTGGAGGAGATAAAAGAAGCCATAGAGCCCCACTCACGGTCCCGTATCACCGAGCAGAGTCAAACTCGCACGGAGGCTCTGCTCGGGGCAGGGGCACCCCTCGGCTGCCCCCCGAGAAGCTCCTGTGCTCTGGGCAGAGCCTGGGAACCCCAAAACCGGACCCCCAAAACCTTCGCCCACAGCTCCCGTTGCTGGCGAGACACGTGTATTTACCTTGAAAGTTTGCATTGTGACATGTCAGCGGTTTTGCAGCAATATAAATGTGCTCGAGAAATTTTTGATCGGCCTGATGGTTAGGACCTATTAGGAGCTGCAGAACATATTCACAATCAATTCACTTATTCAGATGCATGAATACAAGCTTAGAAAAGTAATTACAGGCACCTTTTTTTGGAAATCTTGAGGCTGTGTGATTTCCCCATGGGAAATATGAGTAATAAATTCCTACTTTTTTTTTTTTAAGGAAGAAGCAATCATGCTAAGAATTGTTCTTATTTATTTTTGTCTTTAATATTAAAAATCATTGATTAAATGTTCTGAATGAGGCAAGGATGGCTGAATGCAAATACTTAATTTGAGCTATTCTTTAAAAGAACAAGCAGAAAGATGCTAATTTAGGTCTTCTTTTCACTTTTAAAATTCTGGTTGTCTTTTGTAAGAAAGATGGATTTTTCTTTTTTGGTGAACCTATAAACAGAAATCAGCTGATCTAAATCAGTATTTAGAGATCTGGCTATTTTGATTTTTCAACTGAGACTTAACATTGTATCTATAGAGATAATACCATATCTATACACATTAGATACATCTGGTTTAGATTTAAAATATTTTGTTAAAAAATTAATTTCTCACTCTCTCTTGTTGCAAAATGGTGAATAGTACTTGACATTTTTAGTTATTTATGATTTGAATCAAGTTCTCTTTGTATGAAAACTGACATTCAATTAAAATTTATTTTAAGTCATTTAAAATTGTCCATTAAAACTATCTTAAATATGCTTGGTGTGATTCAAAAGTATCTTTGCATTTTAAAATATTTTATTAAATAACTGAAATAATGGCCGGTAGAAGGGGAATTAAATTGGAAGCTTCTGATAGCCATGGCTTTGACAATCTTAGAGAAAGCAGATCTTATCCTCTCACACTTGGGTTTAGCTGTAGATTGACAGAGGAAAATAGGCAGTCTTACTTTTTCTTCTCTAATGTTGATTTTTCAGCTTTAATAGTCCCTAACTGAACTACTCAAATGGATTTAAACAAAGAAGAAATTCACCCTGCCTGCTGAAGAAACTACAGCTCTCAAAAATTGCTTTCCTGCATCAGTTACATCCTGTTCCATCTGCTTAGCCAAGGCCTTCAGTCAGGCTGGTGGCATCACCTTCCAAAGCTCAGGGACAGCAAACATCTCTTTGTGCCCTTTGAAGAGGTGCAGACAAAATTTCAATAAAATGTTAAAATGCTACTTAATTTTTGAAGTTTTTTTTTTTTTTTTTAAATAATGAATTTTTGGGGAAGATATTACAGATAATTAGTTGTCCAGCAAGGACAGTATTTGCAGGGATTTTTATCAGTTTCAGGCATAATGAAGCAAGGGAGCCCTAAACAGTTACCTATAGTTGCACAGATTTGTTACTTCAAGGTGGAAGGGCTCGTATATCTCAATTTTGAATTACTCGTTTTGAAGACAGAAAATGCTCTATGTGAGCACCTAGGTAGCAACAGACAAAACTTAATTTTAGCTGATAGGGGAGGAAATGATCCCCTTATCTAAAGTGAAAGGCAGTTGAGCAAATGAAGTTCAGACCATCACTGGCGAAGGCAGAAACGGGTAACAAATACAAACCTGCGTAACAGCACATCATTTCGGCTGCATTTTTGTACTTGATTTGGCTTCTTGGTTGGCAATTATCTCTGTGCAGTTTAAATTAAACCTGTGCTTCAAAACCACCCGTTAAATGAACAAATCCAGCCTAGTTCAGCTTTTCTTTTATGTTTCTTGAGCAGCTCGATGTTTACAGCTAAGAGTTAGTGCAGACTTCTGTCAGCACAGTGTCACAGCAAAAGAGGAGCAGTAGGACCGGTGCTGAGTGACAGCCTACAGCTCTGAAATGTGCCATCCATCCTCTCGCAGGTTCCCTGTTCCCCATCCCCTGCCCTCCTGGGGCATTGTCAGACTTGCTGCACCGCCCGAGCGCTCCAGCCTGCGCTCCCCAAACCTGCCTCACGCTCCAGCGGTGCTCTGCTGGGGCATCAGATGGATTCACGTGTGCAAGGACCAGGCTGACCTACACAGTCCCGGTGGTTTCTGCCAGGACATGAGGATGTGTGGTGCACCTGAGCTCTGAGGCACAGCAGTGTGTCCATTGAACCTGGACAAACACAGGTTGTGCCTGGGCATGGTTATAACACGGAAAAAAAAGATGCTCAGAATGGAAAGACCTGTTCCTCAGGCAGTGGAACTTCACACTGCTAACACACACACACACAATTAAAGTTTACAGGGTTAAAATAAAAGTTTGCAGGTTTTGGTTTTTTTTTTTAATAAATTTTACATCTTTTCCGCAGAGATTTGAAAGTGGGTCTGATGGATGACTAATATCCCATCATCATTACTTTAGTGGGGAGGAGGTCTCCAACCTGTGTGATATTTTTATGCTAATAAATAAACATCTAGTTCTTAACACTAAACTTACCAATCAAATCATTCTCGTGTCGTTTTCCAGTAAACCTTAGCGATCTTTCAGCTGTGGTTAGGTGTTCCCTGCAATTCCTCCTAAAACACGGAGCTGTGGTACTCTGCCTGTGGGGAAAAAGCCTGGAGCCACATAGTGATGTATCTGCTCAGCAGTGTGAAAGAGAAATTCCCTATTCACAGCCCCGCACAGTCAACATTGCCTGCTGGTAAACTTTAAATTGCCTGAGTTGCTTAATGTCGTGATTAAAAGCCATTTGTTCCTTTCTTGTCCTATGCTGTGTTTGGCAAAACAGAAGGGACAAAAGTCTCACGATTGCTTGCATGCCCAGCAAACAATTGGACATTGTCCAATTCTATGGGTTTTTCTTGTTCTTAAAAATATGGTCTAATAATACTACAGGTATCAGAGGACCTTTTCATTTGCCCATTGTGAGCAAAATGAAAAGCTGAAGTCTTGAATGCCAAAGTGCAATTCTCTGACTTGTGAAACTGAGTAGGTATATCCAGCAGCTACAGAAAAATGACAGGACAAAACTCAAACAAGCCATCATTGTTTCTTTCTAAAGCTGCCAAAGAAAATGGCTTTGGAATGATATTCAGCTTTAAATTAAGACAAATGAGAAATGTCACAAATAATGCCTTTTACAGGTCACGGCAAAACCATGTAGAATGTAGAATTTCTCCTGTAGAATTTCGCCTGAAACATTGATGTAATTCGAAGTCTCATTTTACAAGAGTTTTTCTTGAGCTTTACTAGTGTCAGAGGCTGAGATACTGCAAATAACTCTAAAACCTGAATAACAGTTGTTTATGTTCCTAATAGTAAGATGAAATATCTGCATCCTCCTGTATTAAAAATAGAAAATGAAGTAAAGAGAATAAAAAAGAAAACAAAGTATTTGCATTTTGAAAGCTGTAGAATAATGTATTTGGAACATCTCTAAAAGATGAGTTGCTTTTCAGTGTTATAAATTTAAAAATATTACTGGGAGATCATCGATAGCAATAAAAGGTTTTTTGGTTGGTTGGTTGGTTTTTATCAGTGATGTGTATTCTTCAGCTGAGAGAAAAAAATCCATTTCAACAATCAAGTGGATATATTTGTGCCCTTATTTTAGAAACATATTCCTTTTATAGGCATCAAACACAGTTTACTACTGGAAATTTTTAATTTATTATATCTGCTTTATGTAGGGTTTTTCATGTAAACATTATAAAAAGGATTTAGTCTTGAATTTAGAAGTTCAGGGGTTTTGCCCTTTGTTCTCATTTTGTATTTTATTTCTTTGGAGAACTCTTTTTTTTCCCCCTTTCAGGAAATTTCACATAATCTTTTCCATTCGTCATCAGCCAGGTTGCTGATTACCAGAGTAACTGCCAAGCTTTCAACTCCTTGTCATCAATGGGCTGTGAATGACAGACAGCATTAATGTTGGCAAGCTCCCACTCTCCTTTTTGCCTTTCCCAAATGTAATTAAACTGCACTAATACAGCAAAAAAGAAAAGCTGCAGCTTTATTTTACTCACCCTAATAACATAACAATTAAACCAGAGAAGCACAAAATTCAGTCAAATAAACCCATCACGACAAGGAAATTCGGAGGTAAGGGAAGTGTGGATCATTTAGAGAGAAACACAAGTGGAGTCTTCCTTTCCTTCCCTGGTTTTCCTTCCTTTCCTTCCAGCGACTGCAGCATTTGACCTTTGGCAAGACGACGAGTCTGGCATTGGAGGAGTCACCCTTACAGTCTGGAGAAAAGCCTCCAGCATCTCCTCTTGGGGTGCATCTTTGGGTTCAGCACAAAAGGAATAATTAACTTCTCCTTAGCTGTTCCTGGATAAGGAACAAAAAAGGATGGGGGTCAGAATGTACACTTTGGACAGCACTGCATGCCTGGACTACCAGAAGGACATGGCTTTCCCCTGAGCTTTGAGGAAGCCTTGAATCTTTGTTTTAATGCCTGTAGTGGCTACAGGACAGCCAGGAGTCAGGAAGAGGGAGAAACCAGAGTCCTCACCTCACTTGCAGGGCACTGTGGAAATTTGTAGAATGCCCATATACCACTGAAACAGATAAACTATCAGGACATGAATATAAATATATGTGTATATATATATATGTTTCCCTGGATCGAGGCCAGTGAAGAAGTTACTCACAGAAAAGCAATGGAATTTCCCTATAAACCTCGCATTTCTCACAGCAGTGTTCTAGGATGGGAAGCAAGCACTCCTAAGGAGGCTGAGAACTGCCTGCCATGAGCTCTGTTAGCACAGCTCTGAGGCTGGCAGGAGAGCCTGTCTCATCCTTCAAGCCATCCTTAAAAGTAGCACAGTTGGCTTACAAGACAAAGCAAATTTACAGCCATGCAAAGGAATAGTTGGACTAAATGCTGACAGAGGAAAATAAAGGCTTTTACACAACTAGCCAGGAACAAGGGGCACCGTACTCAAAACAGAAAAGCCAGGACCCTCCTCAGCCTGTATTTGACCAAAGTTGACACAACTTCCAGCATGACAGCCCTTCAGCCAGCCCAGCTAAACAGACTCAGTGAGTCTGTCTGCTTGTGCAATTTGGGTGAAAAATGGTGACTGTTAGCTGACAGGTGGTACCTTATAAATCCAGCCTGTGCCAAATTCTCTGAGGAACTGTTCAGTACATACTGTAAGTAAATAAGTAAATTCTGTGGAGTAAGTCATTTACAACTCTGAACAAATTGTCCTACAATGCCAAGAGCAGATAATTTTCCAGAGGAAGAAAACTTTGGCTAAAGTCATCTTTGAGACAAAGTTTAAAGCAGGGTGTTATGTGTTATATTTTTTGTAGGTTTGGAGCTGGGGTGATTTTTCACACGCCTGCTAATGTGGCTAAAGTGTAGTGAACAGCAAAAAGGAAAAAAAGGGGAGGCGTGTAAAACAAAAATGTAAACTCGCTGGAGAAAAACCATAGTTGTATATGGGAAACACTAAAGAGATGGAGTTGGAGGTTTCTGTTAGATTTGTTCTGATATAGTACTGCTGCTTTAAACAGGCAGTTGCAAAATGGCCCAAAAGACCTTTTGGTTGAGTGTCATGATTTTCTACTTGATTCAGCAAAGATCAAGGCTACAGTGTTCCAGGCCAGCTACAGGCCCTCAGAGGGGAGAAACTGCACATCAAATACCCTCCTCATCTGTTTTTGCCATCAAGCAAAGAAAGAAGAGGCCACAAAGGACATGGAAAAAAAACATATCAGAAGGGCATAACTGAGCCTTCAGCTGTTCTTGTGTGTCAACCATAATTCTTGTTAGGAAAAAAAAACCACATGGCAGATTTGGTTCCTGTGTAGAAGCTACCTTGAACACTTTAAAAGGCTTGCTCTGAGCTTCCATGAATAGATGATTCCCAAGACTCTGTAAAAATTTAATCTGATTTTCAGTCTGAATACTAAGTGAAGATTGGCAATAGAAATTGGCCCTAAAAATGAGAAAAAAATGCTTTCATTGCAAACAAGGTTTGCAGCATTCAGTGTGGTGGCCTTTGATTATTGTAGTGAGCAGCTACATTTGAGGCACTGCTAAGGGAGGCTTTTGGTCCAGGACTACTGCTGGCTCACTGCATCTAAACAACACCCTGGGCACATGTTAGTATCTTTGAACCAAATAAGATATATTTACAAATAGGTTGGGATCAACCCAAAGCTGCTGGCCTGAAACTGCACCCTAAGAAAGGGGGATTGTGTTAAAAAGAAGGAATTTAGGCCTGGCACATATAACAGCAGGGAGGAAAATTCTACTCTTAGGATCTTTGGACACCAGAGAGCTCCCCAGATTCTTCCAGATGTGCAGTTTTGAGGGACTTTAATCCCACCAAGGAAGGTTTTTTCCTGGGTTGGTTTTTTGGGTTTTTTTTTTTTTTTTTTGGTTTTTTTTGGGTTTTTTTATGGTTTTGGTTTTGTTTTTTTTTTTTTTCAATATTACATAACATTTGCATAAAAGGGGAAGAAAACAATGTTATTTCAATGGTCATTGCATGATTTACTATTCAGAGATTAAATGGGTCTTTGGACTTTGTCTTCGGACTTTTTCTTTGTTAACTGACCAGGGCTGCAAACCTCATTTTCAATTAGACAATTAGATCAAATAGATGCTACTGTTTATAGACTGGGTATTGATACAGGAATTAAAATTACTTTAGAGGGTGATAGCCTATTAAGGGTCAAAGGCTAACCTCTCACAGGAAAAATTACTTTATGTTCTGCAAGTGGTTAAAACTGTAGAATATATTCACAGTTACTTGTAGGAAAGAAGCTTCTGGTGGGAATGGACCAGCAGAAGTTCTTCAGATTCGGAACCAGAGGGGCAACTTACTTCCACCACAGACTGGAATAACTGGTGCTATGGTTTTGTAGTAATCCAAAAGCACGGGCTGAGGCTTAACATCGACTGCTATTGATGTCTTGTCCAAATAACTTCATGGTGGGATTGATTGCAAATGCCAGCCTGAACAAGCAAGGAGCAAAGAATTGATTGTTCAGGGCAACGAGCACCAATGAGTTTGGGGAGAGGTGATTTTTCTTCTTCTCCTGTATTTTTCAGACGTGCAAACCCAGTGGAACAGTTCTTCCAGGGATTCCCAAGAAACTGAGGGATTCCCAGAGAGAGAATCTGCCAGAGAATCTACCAGAGTACTGTGCCGTTTGCAACGGCTGTCCTGGAATACAATCTGTCCCAGTGTGAATTAAAACTCCTGAGTTTTTTTCACCTAAGTGAAAACTGTATTCACAGTGGAACTGCTCAGAGTTTACCATCAAGTTCTGTACAAAAGATAAGAGGAAAGCAGTAGATTATAAGCTTTTTTTATATGTCTCTAGATCTACTTAAAAAGAAGGATGTCATGTAATATCATAATTTAAAAACTGCTGGTAATTTGAGGTGTAAAGTGGTATGATCTCCTTCGCATGTGTTAAAAATGGATGTAGAAATTGCTAGGAACCATTGAGACACAGGAAAAGCCTCTCTTGAGCAGGATTTTGCTAAGCAGATCTTTCTGATACTTTTAATAAAGACTAGTATTTATTATTTGCTTGGGAATTTTGCAGTAGTTCCCAAAATTACATAAAGATCACCTGGGAAGGAATTGTCAGGGCCCTGATTACACTAATAAGTCTTAATGTCCCTGACCAACCTCACCTGAGCCCTCTACCCACATTCCTTGAGAGACCAGGAGGTCTATTTAAGTTCAGCCCCAGACCTCCCTTCTTTGTTTAAGCTTTGCTGGAGGGGTTGTGGGTTAGAGCTATACTACCCTGCCAGATTTAAACCTGTGCTCTGACCTTGCAGCTTGACCTGAACCTACCTTGTCCTCCCAGTCTTGCCTGAAGATCTGGATTCTTCTTTGGACCTGGCTGCCATCTCTGGGTTTGTACCTACAGGTATCCTAAAGTTCTGTGGGATGGAGCTTGGCCAGTTAGGCACCTGCTTTGGTGACCCCAGCATTCCCCTTGGCTCATCTTCCTTTAGGAAATAGCCCTGCCCAGGTTGCTTCCTCAAGATATGAAATAGAGCAGACTGTAGCAAAGAGGATTACTTAGACATGAAAATTTTGGGTGGGTCACCCATACAGGTCAGGGAAGAAGTTTTGAATTTAAATTGTTTCTGTAGATTGTGAGACTATCGGAAAACTATTAAATACCTGCCATCTTGGTGTCACTTATCTTCTGATAAAATAGTGGAGAGATTCTAAGTGGATGTGTGCAGTTCAGCTGACCATCTTATCAACAAGAGGCAGAAATTAGCATTTTGTATTCCTTCTGAAGCTGTAGGAGTGGAGACTAGTGCTCCTCACTCTTGGTTGGGGGCTGATGACTTTGGGAACACTTCTGCCTGGAGTTTTTTGTGGAGGAGCAATTTATTTAGGTCATTCATAAACCCTTAATTCCAAAGGGAGAAAACCCAAAATGTCCTATGCTTGCTGGACATGTTTAAAGATAACCTGTGATAAAAGGGAATATGTACTGCTGAATGTGTAAGTACTCCCCTACTCTTGGGTGTAGGTGCTGTGATGAGACAAGACCCAGAGCACATGAGCCCTTCATTCAAAGGAAGCTTTTCAAAGGTGTTTCTCAGCTGGGGAGATCAGGACTGCAAGGTGTGCCGGAGATGACTTTTTCAGAAGCAGCAATGCCATTCCTCAAAGAGGATTTGTTTGCAGCATCTTAGGCCCTGTTTGCTTTTACTGGATCTCCGATAGTTCCTAAGTTTCTGGCAAACTTTGGAGATTATCATGTCCTCCCCACAGAACACATCACAGATGGAACTACTTGGAACTGGGAGTTTGAGTCCCTATCACTGCTTTGTGAAGTCAATGCTCATTTTATCTGTGATAATCACTGAGCAGCTGAATGGTTTGGGGAACTTCCAGTTCAGAAGAATTCCTGAAAATATCTCACTTAGATTTGATTTGGACTGGAATCAAGTCTGAAAAGCCCCCTCAAATTTCCATTGAACTGCAAATCTTGCTTTTGAGCCAAATTTGATTGGAAAACTTAAACTGGCTAAACCTTGGATGTGGCCCTACATGCATCTGATGTGAATGCAAGTATTGTCATTGGAGATAATTTGAGGTTCAGCCCTGGATATAAATTGCTGTGTCCAACTGATAGCATTTCCAGGGTTAAGATTTTTTCCTCTTCCTTTCTCATCCTAAAATTTGAGAGTACTTGTTGATCTCAAAATTGCAAAGGCCATTTCATTAAGAAGCTGCCCATACTGCTCCACTCATTAGGACACAATGTGTGGGGTGCCACACTCAGAAATTTCTGCTCATACATCTGACACTACTCAGGAGCCTTTAGTCAGGTGTCCCTGCAAGCGGCCTGAAATAAACCTGGGCAGTGAGTGGAAAGCTCCAAAGACAAGTGCACTGTGCTACAATTTGGAGTGGCACATGAAAACACCCTAATAGATAGGATACTATCCTATGGACACTACAGATAGATACTATAGTTCTATACTACAGATAGCTGCTTAAGATTATGTCATTTTTATTGAATCCTTGAGAAAGACTCTTCTACTTTTATTTCCTTTTGGAGGTGGCATATGGATGTCAACCTTCTGTCCTAAACTGCTGTGATGAGTAAGTGAAGTTAACAGATACGGCTGTGAATTGTCTTAAATTGGATCCTAGAGCCTCCCTTATAATTCTAGTGAGGCATAGGAAGCTGCAAAGCTTCTTCAGGAAGCGCTAAAAGGAAGCACTTCAGGAAGCAGTAGAAGTGATGAGATTTCAATCCAAACAAAGTTATTCATCCAGAAACAAAGATAGAAAAAGTTTTCTTTGAGTCCCCTTCTGTTAAGGCCAACAGGGTGGCATCAGAGAAATAGCTCATCAAGCAGTTTCTCCTCCAACTGGAGCAACCTGCAATGGCCAAAGTTGTGAGTCAGCAGGTAAGACGTGTCATGACACACACGTGTTACTTGCCAGAACAGTGTTGACAGTTTAGGAACCTAGTTTCTCTTATTCACTGCATGATTCCTGTTTGTCATCTTGCTGCTTGCTAATGGACAGTAGGGGGAAAAAAAAATGCTGGCACAGAGTGCTGTGGATCCTTTCACACTAAAGTTAAGGATTAGGGACGAGCACAAAGGAAAATTTCCACAGTAGGAACATTTTGTTCATGGTGCCAAGAAAAAGCATGAAAGATTATACTATTAAGGTTGGAAAATAAGAATCTCATGCCACTGATGTTAGAACCTTGGAAATAATGTGTCAAAGATGTTGGAACATTTAGAATACAATCTTTTACTGTTTCAATGTCATCAACATGTTGTTCTCGCTATTTTCTGAGACAGGAGAATTTATTGAGTCAATTTGTCTTCAACGTGTTAAATGTACTATGTGTAGGAGGGCAAGCTAACCTTATTTATATAGTATTACAAGGGAGAATGCTAACTCACTTTTGCACTCTTGAAAACTGTATTTCTTCTGACAGAAAATACCACACACTGAACACTCAGGCAGGTATGAGAATAGTGTTCCTTAAATTAATGGCTTCAACAAAGAACAAATATACTGGGGGGTTACTGTACCTGTGCTGTTGAAGATACACAATAAGTTGATTTGGCTCTTGTTGCTTTGCTTAAGCCTGCTCTCAGACCAGGCACTCATCCATCTCCCTACACAAATTATCTCTCAAAATGAGACCCTAAGATATATTTTCTTGCTGACCTTGAACTATTTGGTACCCTTTCTACTTCATGCATTGCTTTAATCCTCTCAGCTCCACCTTTTTTAACCTAATTTTGTGTTGCTGTTTGTGATTTACAGGAAGAAATTTTTTCTCTTTTTTTGCCTTGGTGTTAATTTTATTACCCCTTTCCCACAGGTGTTGATAGACAAAATAAAACCCAAACCCTTTTTTCTTTGACAATGGCCACTTTATATCTGTTGTGTGATTCCAAGGGTCTCAGTTCTCCAGTCTGCTCCTTCTGACTGAGTTTGTTTTTTGTCACTGTCTGATACAACATCCCTCTCCACTGCTGCACATACTCAAATCCAGCAGGAAGCTGGGCTACTTTGTGCTAATTCCACATCTTGTGTCAATATTCAAGAGACTCCACCTCTCTAAGGGTTGCCTCTGACTGGTGTTCTTCCTGCAAGTGATCTTCATAGCACTGAACTGCTGTGGCTGTTCTTTTCACATCCCTTCCCTACTTGGTAGCTGCCAAGCACCTTGGGTATTTTCCTTGTTACTTTTCCTATATACCCGTTTTCCTCTACACACAACTGTGATTGTGACTCTGTGTTTCTGTACCTATGTTCCCTGATACTTTCCTACAATCTGTTTGAGATCAGCAGTTGTTTATTTGAAACTTCACCCTGAAAATCTAACTTAAATATATGCTCTTTACATTTTTAACTTTTGCCCTTTTCATTTTTCCCTGCACAAATTTCCCTTCTCAAAGCAGATCATTCCTCCAGTCTCATCTTTTTCAACCCTTATATTTTAGGCTTTCTAAGCAGCTTTGTACTTCCTCCACTTTCAATGGCTGTTGGTCAGACCTCAACACATACATTTCTGTGGAACAGTCTTCCCATATAATTAAAATATCTAACAGCCCTTTTTACCCCCTAGCAAAGGTAGGTTTGGTAATATTTCTAGACGATTAATTAATCCTTAAATGCCTTCCTGCTTCTGAGAGGGATGCCATATGTTTGACTTTCCCCCCTTCAAGCAGAGGTGACGTAGCTGCTTTTGCTAATCATGTGAAAGGTGGCATCATATGCAGAGAGAGGATAACAAGCAGGCTGCAGCCAAACAAATCCGAGGGGTTCAAAACTTGAGAGGCATGGTCTGACACCTCTCTCCTTTTCTTCCCTGCTCTGCCAAATATTTCTTCAAAACATGACTGGCTTCTTCCCTTGCTAAAATAGGGGTCCTTGCCATACTGTTTCTTATGTCATAGATACTACAATCTGTTCTCCTTTGGCTTTGTAACAGCAACCTTACTTATTCAAGCTAAGCCACTAGAAGCCACAGTCCTTGGATGTCAGTCTCAAAGCTCAGTCCCTTTCCCTCTCCGCTTTAAATTGTACTGGCTTTTCACACTGAGCAGAACGTCATCAGTTGCCTTTCAGCACTCAGAGCCTGTCTGGTGACATTTCTGTCAGCTTGAACCCAGCAAACACCCTGCTTCTACAAACTGGGATGGACCATCCTCCTTCCCTGCGCTCTTAAACCAAACCCATGTGCCTGGAACATTGTGCTTGATGCTGTGGCTTGCAGCAGCACTTATCGGCTGCACTGCAGCAATCTTCTCATTCTTCTGAATCTTGCCATTAATGATAAAAAATTTCCAAAATAAGCAATCCAGCCCTTAAATGTTAAAACTCGGCTGGTGCCTTATGGAGATGTACATCTCATTGGGAAGAGCAATCTCTCACTGAAAATTTTGTCACGGTTGAGATGTTTGTATGGTCACTCTTGCACACATGGATCCTTGACATCTAAATATGTCCTAATCTAAATAACCCTCTTTTCTTCAGCAGAGCTAATTGTAATGTTTCTGGTCACTTAATTCACTAATGCTTGAAAATTTTGGTTAGTCTGGAACCCTTGCTGTCTGAAAAATATCTTAAAAACTATTAATGATGTGTGGAGGTACTCTGGGAGAGATAGGTATGTATGTACACATTGAGAACATGATTGCATGAGTTAAAACCCTAGAAAGAAGCTTTTAATGTTTGTGGACATGATATTTGTCTGGTTTATTGTGACTTTATCTCCCCTTGCTGACATACCTAATAATGTTGCCTCACTTTCTACTACTTTTATAGGGTGTAATGCATCCTTATAGCAACAGTCTCTTAAGTTTCCATGGATTTCAGGTTACAGGTGGCATGAGATTTCCTGCTCCTTTGGTAGTTCAGATCATCACCTGCCAAAATAGGCCTGCAAAAGTACCAGGTGTCTGTATCCAATGAACACATAAAACAATGTATGTAAACTGCTCTCAAGGAGCTCTACAAATTTTTGGGTTTGGGGATATTTTAACTTAGCACAAGGCAGTTGAAAAAGCAGTTCTGTACCGGTGTGTATAGATGGAGAAGTTGGACACTTTCAGTTTTATTGCTTTTCTTGAAAGAACACAAGAGCCGTGATGGCAGAGGTCACACCTGTATCTGCAGTTTGGACAGTGCCAAGCATTCAATACAGTCATTAGTATGTGGACAGGCCAATTCACAAATAAAGGTGCTTTAATAACATTTCTAAACTCAGAATTTGGGCATTCTGTTAAGATCCTCCAGGGCTCACACAATGTGAATCCATTTGGTAATAACGCTGGGAACTTTATAAAAGCAAGGCTAATAAATAAAACCCCGAACAACCACCAAAACTCTCACTAGAGACCTGAAGTTTTGATATTATTCAAACCACAAAGCAAGATGGGGTGAGAAGCACAACTATAGCTGTTGAAATAGGTCTGGAAGCTGGAAGAATCTCCACTTAGTTTCAGTGATGCAAATCTTTTAAAAGGTGAGAGCTCAGTGTGCTGGAGCAGGAAAGATTTGAGTTATTTCTCTGAAGTGGAGGAAATGACAGTGATATAAAAATATCTTTTTGATATCTGATGGTGTTAGGGTTTTCTGCTAAAGTGTACTTGCACTAAGAAAGCATGACTTGTAATGGGACAGTGGAAAATGTGGTCTGTGTCCATACTGCAACCTTCACATTTTTGGATTTTACTGGGAATGTAATGCATTGGAGCTAGGTTGGTCTAAATATGAGCAATAACAAGTGAGGCACTTAAAATTCAGGGTAAAAGAAGAAAAGATGGAGTTGCAGTGTCCCTGTAAGCTCCATGGAGCAGGCTCTGATGCTTTCTCAGTGCTTGCACCATGCCCAGATTAATACAAGGACCCTAATTATGGATCTGGAGCAAGAGACTAGAAGATAAATTAATCTTCAAGAGACCCAAATCACAAAGCAATAGCATCTGAGAGGAAAATGTCATTAAACATTCTGAAATCATGCTGAAATCAAGTCTACTAAGGGTATCCTTAGTCAGAAGATTTTACTAAGTTGGGCGCTTTGTTTATAAAATTCCTGTTGCATTCTGCATGTATATTAGACAATGATTTCTAGCTTCCTAAACCTGTTGTTTGTTTAAATTTTTTTTCCTAATCTCTCTCCCTAATTTTGTTTTATTACTTCCCACAATGTTAAACCACATTAAAAAAAAAAATCCACTAAGTGAATGGTGCTTATCACTATCCAAAAAGAAAGCATAAAAAAAACCTCTAGACCTGTTAATTCTGCAGCTGCTGAGGCATCTCTGCTATTGTAAGGTCACCACAAAGAAAGATTTTTCTGGTCTAGACTCCGTTCCACCAGTAAGTAATTCTGGATGCTGTGCAACTTTCACTGATGACTGATATTGACATTAAAACTCAGAGTTTAGTGGTTTGTTTTGAGTTATGCCTTGATTTACTTGGACAAAAAAGGAACTGAATAAAGAATAGAATGGAATAGAATAGAATAGTATAACTTTTTTTCCCAGGGAAAATAATTCTAGGGGGAGGATGAAAAAGGGGAATAAACAAACTACTGGGAAGAGGAAAAATATATCTAAATAGGAGAGAAATTGAGAGATTTTAATTGCTAATCAAAGGAATTCTGAGCAATGCTCAAATGTGCCCTTAAACTTTGTCTTGTACCTAAAGTCCCTGTGCAGTAAAGGTGAGTTTATACCTTTGATGCTTGGTTCTGGGGAAGTTCATGGATTCTCTGCTTTCCAGGAAAAGCCCTAACTAGAGAGATTTTTATTTTTTTTTAATAGACATATCTTCAAATCCCCTTTCATATTTTTCTTTTTCTCCAAAACTGTCCTAACTATTAAACTACACAAGGCCAAATAATAACCTCAACTTCATGTGAACAGCTTTCCTTATGAATCTGGCCACTTCTTTCCAAATCTTCATTTTTCAGAAATAAAACACTTCAGGTCAAACAAAATGTTTCCTTTCACTTGGAAAGGAATGTCTTTCCTTTCCTTAAAGCTAAAAGTGTAACTGTGGGTCATACTGAAGCCAAGTGTATATTAGATTCAGCTACCAAAATAATTTATTAGCACAGTTCCATGGCAGGGTGTTTTTCATGGCAAATTAACAACTGTAGTGTGCCTTAGGACCTCTGGATGAAAGGGATTATAGAACTGGAAGGAATCATTAGGTCTTTTTAATTTGCCTTTAGCAACATGATGCAGGAAATAATCAGTATATTAAACATACATGAAATATTTTTGGAATGTGTAGTCTGTTGGAAAAGAATGAATAGTTCATGTTATTAACTGGAAAATGAAGTGTATATATATAATCCACTGTGTGTGGTTGTCATCAAAGCCCTACTAGGAATGCAAGACTAAATGTGCTATTTTTGCCTTCTTTTTCTTTCCTGTTTGTTTGTGGCTTTGGCAGAACAAAAAAAGACCTGGATAAAATGAGAGAGATTGTTTTTTATTTATCACAATTGCGTTTGAGGTGCTGTCTTCAGTATGAATGCACAATAAGCTTTTCATTTATTATTTGCATTAGAGTAGGTATGGAAGCCTAGGCTGATGTCGCAACTCCACCTCTGGGCGCTCTGCACTCATGGGGAGGAAGCGTCTCTGCATCCGAGAAGTTGATGAGAACACCTGTGGCAAATGATGAGGGGTGAGCAGAGCCACACAGGAGGAGCCCTGTGATCACCCCGTACCAGGAGCATCGTGCCAGTGCTTGGTTTGTGCCCTGCTGCCTCCCCTTATCCCTGATGGATGTGCATCTTTATTGGAAGAGTGTGATACATGAGTCACTATGAAGTGCACAGGTACGTACCCATGCTATTTTAAGTTTGTTGTGACAGAAATTTAAAAATAAATATATTCCTTTCACCTCCCACATCTGACCTGGCAAGAGCATTCATTTTAAAAAGCTGGCGGTAATGCCATACAAGATATTAATCAGCCTTCAATCCATACCCTTTGTAAGAGAAAATGGGATGGTACATGCCTAGTCTTATTTTATTGCAGTATTTTAACAACAGATGCAATGCTGCCTTTGTTATTATCCTTTATTCCTCAGACAGCGTTCCCCCTCCTAATTATTACTTGTCGTCCTCAGTAAGATTGAGAAATGGCATTTTTTTTGAGCTCAGGTAAATATCAAAGCAATCTTACTTGTAATGACAGAGCTGCTTTCACTGGGGAGTGAAGCGTAATGAACTAAAAAAGGAATTTAATATGCTTTCCAAATTAAATAATGTATTAATTTCTGCTGAACATTGGTCCCCAGCCCCCTTGAGAACAGCAGGTCTCGTATAAATACCTGCAAAGTTTGAGGGTGGCTGGATAATCAGTAGCCAAGAAGCCAAAGGTAGGTGAGTGCCAGTTCCTTCAGCTCCACTTGCCCATGATACCCATGGGTGGGTTTTGCTCAGGGTTCCCTGTGGGGACTCTGCGGACACTGGGCTGTGTCCTTTGTCTTTTCCTTGGTTTTTGCTCCTTCCTCACTGGCAGCAGAGGATGTTACTGACACATTCCCACCATGTAAGCCCCAGGTTTGCTCTCTCACCATCCATCGCAAAGCGCGGCATTTTCCTCACCCTCCCTTGTTTGGATCAGGATTATACCTCCCCCTCAAAAATGGCCAGGCTTCAGCTTTTGTGATAGCAGATTTGTTTTGTTTGGATACAAAAATTCTAAAGGTTTGAAAATCAAAGGCACATTAAAACACAGGCAATTTCTCTTTAGTATTTCCTTTAGGCAGACACTCTTTTGTTTCAGGTACGTGTTTATTTAAAAGGAATAGAAGATAAGGAACTCATTCAACTCAGTAGTTTTAATCTCATGGAGAATTCTTTAGGATTGTGCTGAAAAATCAGTGCATTGAAAGATTTTTTTTTTCTTCTGGGAGCATTTTTTTCCTCTCTGAAACATATTTTTTTTATTTCAGAAAAGGAACCAAAAAACTGCAAACAATTTTAGGTGGAATTTAGTGATTACTTTCTGTAGCATGGCTTAAGGTCATTAAAAGCAGCATTGCTGAGAGCAAATGTGGGCACAGAAACCTGTATTCCACCACTCCCTACAGAATAACCATAATTAAGGTGTTCTTATCTAGGTAGAGAGAAACAGAATCTCCAAAGTGTTAAGAAATAAAGGAATAGTCCCTGAAATGGAGAAATTTCCAGACTATTGCTGATACAGTGGAAATCACAGAACTGGCCAGAAATTTGCTGTTTAAGAGCAACTTTAAAAAAATTTTAAATCTAATTTTGTTCATTAAACTCAAACCCATTCCATTTAAATCAATTCTTAATAAGTGAAATAATCTTTTCCACTCGGGGGGGGTGGGGGGAGGGAGGCAAGGATCTGCTTCACAGGCTTCACTTTTCAGCTGTTACATTTCTCTGTATATTACTCCTTCTATTTCAAGCCAGTAGTACTCGCGGATATCCTTTATTTTTTAGAACGAAGTGACAAAATATCCTTGTTAAAAATTGTTAAAGTATAAAAAAAGAAGCTGTTTCAACCAGAACTCAGAAACAGCTACTCATCATTATTTTTGAAGTAAAAGATGAAGTTCTCCTGTGCCACGGTGATGACTCGGGGAGCGCTCACATTCATACCTTCTTCCAATTTTTTTTTTTTTTTTAACAGGCTTTTAAAAATATTTCGTCTGGAGAAGGATATTGGGAAGGCATTTCCTGCGAGGTACTGACCTTCAGTTTCCTTTTAAACTCTGTTTTTTTTTACTCGATTTCCCCCGCTCTCCCCCCGCTTTTCCGCGGACCCGGCCCCTGAAGCGCCTGAGGCGGCCCGGGCGGGGCGGTGGCGCCCCCTCGTGGTCGGCGGGGAGAGCGGCCGCGCCCGCTCGGCCTCACCCGGCCCGGGGCTTTCCCCTCAGGGGGGAAAAAAACAAAAAAAAAGCTGCAGGTGGTGCTGAAGGAGCCTTCATTTGCCTGTAGGGGTTGGGAAATTCTTCACCGAAAGGGTAACGAAGCGTTGGGACAGGCTGTCCAGGGAAGGGTTTGACTTGCCGACCGTCATAGTGTTCTAGAGACTTGTACATGTGGTGCTTGGTGTGTGGTAAAATTCACAACACTGGAGGTTTATGTCCAAAAGGGACACAAAGGAGCTCTGCAATTTTATTCAAATAAACAGAGAGGTCTCAGGGTCTCCCAAAATGATGGGGGATGCAGCCCCATTTTTATGCTAATTTCCCAGAGACCTCATCCTCTTCCTTCCCCTGTTTGGCTGAGGTACTTGGAAAGTACAGGTATCCCAAACTGCTGACTCTATGCCCCCCTCTAATATGCACCCCTCTTTTTTCTTTTTTTTTTTCCCCTCTTAAAACACTAATTATAAATCTATTAGTTCTCTGTTCTTTTTCTCTAAATTCAAGAATTTTACTCAGCCTTGACTAAGCAGCAATCTGTGACAACTAGCAACATTTTCTAGAATGGGCAGTTTCTTCTATTATCTCCCTGTCTATAAGTTCCCAGCCCTATCTACAGACTGCCATAGTTTGCTTGTAATACTTTTTATCTTATTCATTTCATTATGGTTTGCTGGGGGGGCTGTCAGTACGAGGTCACTGGTTGGACTCGATGACCTGGGAATTCTTTTCCAGCCTTTCTGCTTCTGTGATCAGTCACCAGGAGATGACCAGAACTGCTGTGCTGAGCTGAACCCCCTGCCTGTGCTTTCCTGAAGTTTCCCTTCATGGGACAGTTGTGCTCATCCTGCTCCAAAGCTTCTCATTGCTCAAGTGCCACTTAGCTAAAAACTGGTGGGGCCGAGAAGGTCCCCAAGTAAATCATCCACGTAGGCAAAGCAAGAAACTGAACTGTTTCCTTTCACTCCCAAAAGATATGAAAGGAGATAAATGAACTGTATGACACACAGGCTACAGCCCAAACATGTTTCTCCCTTTTTCTTTCAGGCTAACTGGAAAATCTGCCCGCTTCAAACATTTTCCCACGGATATGTGGCCGGGTGTTTGCCTAAACTCTGTGTTCAGCTGGGGTTCAACAGATTGCCCTATATAGGAATAGGGCCTTGTGAGAAGAAGTCCTGTAGGAGCTTGTCCTGTTTCCAAAGAAAGAAAATCTGTGGCTCCTTTGTTTCAACTCTTCAGGTAACCAGGTCGTACCTGGGAGAGTGAAAGGGATGATGACACTGCTCAGATCCTCAGTCCTGGAAATCTTAAACCTGCACTAAAGTATTTATGCTGAAGAATGCACATCACCCATTTGTAGTAGTTCATCTCTACACTCTACAAAGCTCTGGATCCTGATGCTCCTTGTTTTTAATATTTAGGTGAAAATGCTAAGCAGAGTCTGACCTGAGGCTGAAGAAACACCTGTACCCAGGTAGTGATAAGTAGTTAGGTGGGCAAATAACAGCACAAATTTCTCACTCAATCTATAGATCAGTCACGGGGTGGCATCTTCCAGGTCATTCATTAACCAGTCATGTGGCCTCAGAAGTAAAAGTATGCATTAAAAAGTAAATACTTTTTTTTTAAGGTTTTGAGACAGTGTTGGAGGTTCTTCGGGGGAAAAAAAGAACAATATGACTGTTCTGAATTAGTCACCTGCTCTTGTTTCTTTTCTATTTGGGAAAGTAGTCAGAATTCCTGCTTTTGTAGAACTTTCCCATTCTTTTTCCTTCCCCACAGGTGAAAAAGGGTATAAACACAGTATGTACCAAACCTGTTTTTTCCCATAATTCATATTTTCCCCTGGAAAAGGGAATTGCCAGCTTTGATTTATTGGAAAGGTGTTCTATCTTTTTTTTTTTTTTTTTTAATGGAGGATGGATGAGAAGTAAGTAAATGAGAGGACTTCTTTCTCCTTACTTACATTGTCCTTTTTATTTCATGGAAGAAGATGGTTACAGAACATTCCTTCCCACACACTCTTATTTTGAGTTCTGTGCCCTTTTCTTTGAGAAGGAAGGGTTTAAAGATCACAGAACTGAAATAAAGCCCTCCAAAAATCTTTTTTTTTTTTTTTTTCAAATATTTCTTCCTGTGGGAAAGAAAGGCAATACAGCAAATAACCGAAGTGTTTTCTTTTAGAGGTGGTACTAGAAATTCTTATGGCTTCAAATTATTTTCTCTTTCCCTGGAGCATCTGCTGGGTTGGATTTTTTTTTTAAAGTTGTTTCACTTTTTTAGTCAAAAATCTTAAAACAAAAATTTTCTTTCAGAGTTTCAACAGAGGCAGGAACAAAAAAAAAAAAAGTGAGAAACTTGGCAGGAAGAAAAATCCTGCCAACAAGCTTCCATAGTTACATGAAAGTGGAAAATGGAGCCATTGCTGGTGCTGCTGTTTCTTACTCAACTGGCATCTGGTCTGCAGGAGAAAATTCACATTGGCACGTAGGGTGTAAATCAGGTGGGATCCCATGTCCTCCTTGCCCTTTCTGGAATTAGGAGTTCAGTGGGGCTGTGGTTTCTAGGGAGAGCCTGTGTTCCAGGACTGCCCAGGTCAGCTCTGGACATGAGGGCATCCTAGACAGGACAAGCGGCTCCCTGTGAGGACATACCACCCTGACAAGAAGGAAAAAGGGAGAATCAAATCAGCAATTAATGTTTGCTCATCAGTGTGGTCAGAAATTTGACAGTTACATACAGATTGAGGCTCTTTGTACCAAATAAAAAAAGCAATCTTGTATTCTTAGGAATTGATAATTTTTCAGCCTGCAGCAACATTTAATGCTAACAAAAAAAAAATATTGTGATTATTTGAAGAGTAAGTTTCTTCTGCAGGTGGATTGCTCAGATATCTCCTTAAGCAGCTCCAAAGCTAAATGATGTCCTGCTCTGTGTTATTTCTCAATGGACTAGGAGTGCCCTGGTATGTTTAAAGCCATGTGACAGAAAATGTCTAGGGGGAATTATTGCTGGGAAAGCATGATCTTAATGATATTTCATTACCTTTCTGCAGTTTTGGTGGCTCCATTAAGATCTTTTGTAGAGCTGGAGTGTGAGGCAGTGATCTCTCAGTCTGAGCTGGCCTGAGCCTGGAGAGCACACTGTCCACTTTATAGAGAGCAAATGACACAAATTCCCATTGAACTTGTAATCTTGTGGACTCACCTTATCATGATTCTTGGGAAAGTGCCCCAGAGAAGCCAAAACAGTCAGTGGGGTGTTGTCCTGGATGTGTTTAACCAGCTGGTAGGCTGAACACCCAGGCTGTGCTCATGCAGTTGTTATTAATCCTGTATAATTCAAAGCACAGAAATCAAGAAGCTCTCCTGAGTTTCTTTTATAATCTCTAGAGGGAGGTTTCTCCCACCCCTTCCCCTGAATGTAATTCAATTCTTAAGTAAGGAGCAGTGCATCTCCAGAGAACGGTTTAGCTCGCTCAGGTGGCTGAGAGGAGACAGAATCAGATCACCCTCTCCTCTTTCATAGAAACACCACGATAGGCTCCATTGCACCTGGATCACATAGCAGCAGCTGAAGAAATTTGGGAAGTAGAAATATGAGACGAGAAGCAACAAAGATCTGATCGGCCCTTCCAGTGCTGGAGAAGGGCAGGCAGGGCAGTGCTGACCCTGACATGATTTTATTCTGGCAGGCAGTGCCTGCTGAGTCAGGACCAGCTCATATCTCCTCTAGTGCTGGCCAAGGAGTGCCACTGCTTCCCCATCTTCTCCCTGCACTGTCCCCTGTGCTGCCCTCTCCAGGGTTTCTCTCCCTACAAGAACCTTTTCCAGAATGCCTTGGCTTCCTACAGTCTTCTGTATTGTTTTCCTCCTCCAGTGAAGGGTCAGTTATTTACCCCTGCACTTTTTCCTCAGAAGTGGCACAGAATAGAAGCACACATTGCTGTTCTCCACAGGAACGAGGGAGACCCGAAGTGGAAGCTCCATTTACAGAGCAATTGAACCCACCAGCAGTGCTTTGCTGCTTCCCCACCTGCAAACTAGAGAGCAAGTTTGGGGCTAAAACGGTTGAAATTTTTTTGTTTGGTTGGGGTTTGTTTTTGGTTTTTGGTTTTTCTTGAGCTTTGTATAGGAGTTGTGGGAATGTGTAGCAGGATGGAGCTCCTTGATCCACTCCAAGCACAGCCTTGGCCCTTAGACCAGCAACAGGGAGAGCCCTCAGGCTCTACCAGTGTAGCAGTCACAGCACCTTCATGGCCATTCCCCCACCCATGTCCTTCAAAAGCATCCACCTGTTGAGCTCTCATGCATTGTTTGTGCTCTTGAACTCAGCAGATAATTAAAATTAGCCTGAACTAAATCTTGCAAATTGGTGTGAGCAAAAAAAAAATGCTGTTGCACTCCATTCTGGTTTCAAAATGAATTCTGGTTAAAACATCCCAGCTTCCACAGGGCGGCAGCAGAATACCTGTCAATTTCTTTGCAACTTTAAACTTGCTGGTGCTTTGTTAAATTTCTTTTAAAGAGCTTTTTGACCTAGTGTATATATATTGTTTGGATTAAGAGGTTTTAAGAATTTGAAGTTCAGATGAAAATTCTTTTTTTCTTGCCAAGATCAAGCTTGCCAAGATCAACATTCCCCTTATTTCCCTCTGAGCTGCCACCAAAATGATTTACAAGTTATATGAGCCAATTTTGAAAGAAATATGCTTTTAATTAGAAACTAAAAATCGGGGTGGCTCTTTTGAGACAGTGTAGTTACATTTTGTGTTTCTATTATTTTCAGGGATTTATCACCTCAGGAGAAGAAAGCATTCTACTCCGCTGAAACTTGGAATTTTAGTACTCAATACTAAAAATATAAACTAAGTAGAAAATAATACTATAAAGTTCAGCATTTCCAAACCAGGCATTCAAATATCATGGAGCAGGCATCCATCCTGCCCCCTAATTATGTTACTGGCTTAAAAAAGGTGAAAGTTTTTAAATAACACAAATTGCTTTTTTGTTTGTCTTCTGCCTTGTGAGACTTCATGATCAAGATCATGACTTTATTTTCAAAATCTTTCTTTGAAACCACAGGGGATAAAAAACATTTTGCTTTTTCTAAATGGAAGTTGAGATTTTTTTGCGTGCTTGCATGACCCTGAAAGCTGAACTTTGGGGGGAAAAAAGTTTCAAATATCACAACTTCATATCTTAAGTAAATTCAGCTCCATGTAACTTTTCTGAACTGCCTATATGCTTAGATTAGCTTGCTAGGAAAGAGACAAATGTTTTTAATCAGACTAGATAAGCCAGGTATCTTTTAATTATGTATTTGTTTCAGTCCTAAGTAGCTGAATTTAAATGTGTATCCCTCAGATAAACGAGATTTTTACTTTTATTGGGTTGGGGGGGGTGGGGGGGTTGGTAGTTTGTAGATTTTCTTGTTTTGGTTGTTTGTTTGTTTTATTAATGTTTCTTTAATGCAAGCAAATTAATAATTTCTAACTCCTAGCTTTATCTACAGAAGAGGTCTCTCATTGTTGGGAGCAGCACGTATTTCTTTCATGCTGTCCTGAAATAGATATCAGTCTGCCTCTGGATTTCACTTCACAGGAGACACCCCAAATAAGCTTTCTCACCTCCTTTACTCCATGTAAATGCTCCACGTATCTGCAAAAATACCACTCTCATGAGGAGTCTCTTAATTGATCCAGGGTGGCAAACCCTGTGTTCCTGGTGAGACCTGGGGTTTTAGACTGTTCTCACAGGTTCATTGACTTGACATCTTTTTAGGCTATCTCCAGGACACTGGATCTTGCTCATTTTGTGATCATTTCTTTGCATCACAGTGGTAGATTTGGTTTGTTCAACCCCTGTCTACTTAGGGAAAAGAGGAATATTTCATATTTCTGTCCCTGAAAATTCTATTGAAAGTAAAAGCCTTTAAAAATGTAGTGCATTTTTACCACATACAGATATTTTCTTCATATTCTTTTTCATTGACCCACCCAAACAGTGGGTTCCATTTAAAATTTTTAAAAAAAGTGAAAAGCTTTTTTTGCTTTGGGGACACCTCATTTCCAGTGCAGGCTGATACCCTGAGCCAAAGGGCAGCGTTAGATGGCCCGGGGGAGATGGATGGCATTAGAGAAGAGCCAAGGGAGAGGAGCTCCAGCTCTATAGTCAGTGACAAAAACAAAATCAAAGATTTGGCACAGCCTAGCAGTAGTTGGGAAAATACCCCAGAATACACTCAATTTCCACAGCAACAGCTGGAAGAAGCCCCCAAACTGTCAGTCCTGGTCCATGACTCTCGAAGTGCTTTAGGTCCCAGACCCTGGTGGGGGAGAGGGGATGATTCTCAGCCTCTGCCTGGAGGCACTGATGGGACTTTGATACTGTGATCTAAGGGGAAGAACAGCTGCTGGGCAAGGAGGGTGTGAGTCTTTGTGAGCCTTTGGTTCCTCTGCAGTGTAACTGATGATCTCTTTTTGCAGGATTGCTGGGAGGGTGAATGCATTAGTCACTGTTCCGGTGAACTACAGGGATGGCTGTTGTCAGGTAATTTATTAACAGTCTTTCCTTCTTTGCAGCTTTTTTTCTCCAGTTTTGGAGTTGGTATCACTGTGGCAAGTCCTCCTGGTATTCACAATCATATTATGATTAAGGAGCAAATGTACATCAGAGCCTGAATTCAGGTAGTGCCACAGAAACATAGGACCACTGTGTTTCAGCAGTAATGGGGAGCCAAGAACCTGACAACAGGGCATCAATGAAGATTCCTGTGATGTTTTCTGTTAAATAGATTCAAAGGCTCTGATTCAGGCTCAAGAAATTCATCTGCCTTTAAAATTAGCTGATCTATTTTTCACATCATAGCTGCAGTGTTTCTGTTCTCTGCCCTTCCTTTCACTTCATATGTAACCACATTTTGGTGGTAGATGAAGTGATTCCTATATATAGCATGCAAAACACTTTGTGATCCTTCCAGGGAATAAGTCCCAGATATATCAGATATTTATTTAGCACAGCACTTTTTAGTAGGATCACGGTCAGGAGCACAACCTTGGAGCACTTTCTCGCTTCAAGCTCATAGGTGAACCTACTGAATGTGACTTGACCAGAATGTTTGAAAAGTAGACATGCTGAGAAGAAAAAACAATTTTTCTGCATCTTTGTTGCAGCAATAAGCTCCTCACTCTGGATTAATTGCAGTTTCCAAGGAGGCTGACAGTTCTACCCATTTCCATAGGAAAGGAAATACCAAAGAGTACACTCAAAGGAGGCCCTTTCCAGGAATTTAGGATTTGCTATACCTATCAGGTCAGATATCCTGTTCCTAGCAGCTGTCAGGACATGATGCTTCAAAGGAAGTTGGAGTTTACGTAGCCAAAGCATGACTAACTAAAGATGGAGAGAACTGAGGTAAGCATCTCTCTGTGGTGCAGGACTCGGCTTTCTGCCCGTAGGAGGAGATCTGATTACCCCTGCCTTAGTAAGTTGTACAGCTGCAATGTTAGTAGTAATCATATTCAGGCTTCTACAGCTCTGCCAGGTCATTACATTGTCCCTTTCAGTTACCTGTTCAGCATTTGCTATGTTTTCCAAAGGTTTTGCAACCCAAATAGGGTACAGCTCAATGGGGGAGACACCATGTAATTTTGTATGACCAGCTACGTGATTATTCTGAAATGTATTTTCTTCTGGGTCCTGATTTCTGAAACAGATGGAAAGTGGGCAGAGAGCTGAAAGCCTTAAGACCACTCAGCTTCAGCTGCTTTCCTGCCCACCAAATTACAAGGTCAGGCCTTCCTTAACACTTCTGAAAAGTGCCATATGCTAGAGGTACCACCAGTCCTTTCAAGTGTCTATTGACTTCAGAGGCCAGACATCTTAAATTGCCAAGCGTGCTACTGAGGCTTCACAACACCAAGTATTTTATTCCGTGCATTCTTTCAATGTGCCTCATCTTTTGGAAGCTTACAGAGTTAACTAAATTTGTCATCCAGAGCAAATGGGCCTAAGGTTTTCTACATTATCTGAAAATTAAGGATTTGCTTTTGTCTCATCTACTTTCCCTTCCTCCTTGGAAGTCGTAAGTCACGTGGTGTTGTGTCCCTAGTGCTGCTTCCTTGCTTCTAGGAATGGGTTGACTTGAAAGTAGGTTGATAATTTAGTCACACTTATCTTTAATTATCTCTACAGGAATAGGACCCTTGAAAATGTTGAGTAGGCAAATAAAACAGAGAAACAGTAACTTATTTCATACCTTCCTCAACTTGTATATATATTTTTTTCTGAAGTGTTAGGTACAGTAGAAGGAGAATATTCAGTTTAAATTTTCCTACGGAAAGGTAGGAAATTAGAGGCTCTATTATTCCAAATAATTTCTTTTTTTAAACAGAATGTTCCTTCTCTAAATCTCTTGAGATATCATACATGTCCTCTAGCATAGGAAAATCAATAGATAAAAAGGTTCCAGTTCAGTTTCCCCTGGATGTGATCAAGTACATTCAAATATTGAATGATAAATAGGCTAATTTACACATCTGCCAAACTGGCATTAGCATTTTACTAACTCCCTGCAGTGTCATGAGGTTTAATTAATGGTTGTAAAGCACTCCTCTGAATGAAAGGTATGACTTTTTACATTTGAGATTATGTAGATCCATAAGTTTCTGCTGTATTTGTAACAGCTGTCCAGAAGAGTAATGGCTTTGCAGATTTACTGCTGTGCTCTGCTGCTTTCTGCTAGGCTGCGCTTTTTGCAAGTTTGGTACTGGTGGTAACTTTCAGAGATTAAGACCAATCCTAAATTTGTTTTCAGCTGAAGGATGTCTCTTAATTGTCCAAGGCAATTTCCTTGCATTCTAATACCTGTAACTTGCACCGTGTCAAATAATTACCAAGGGCACCACCTTATTCACAAGAATGGTGGTTTTCAAGCAGCTGTGGAAAAAGTATCAATTAATGCAGCCTCAATGAGACAACCCAGTGAAGAAGTGATACCTTGTCTGACTGCAGCACCACTAGGTTGGCTGCAGTAGCAAGGTAATGTGCACTGACACCTCTACAAATAGGTTTAAGAAGAGGAGTAAAGTGACAATTCAAAATATTTGTGCAGTTCTTATCTGAAGGTTCTCTCTCAATTTCTGCTTTTTGCTCAATGTGGTCTTGCATGTTACCCCCATGAGACTGCCCAGAGTATTCCAGAGCGGGATCACCAGCCCTAATGGAAGTTCATTATGGGACCAACTTACTGAGGTAAAAAGGATTTTATTTTAATCTCCTTATCCTCTGTTCTACTCTGTCAGTGTGTCTCCTGCTAATTTGGTGTAACTGCCCTTTTTGGGTGTTGGGAAAGAAAGAAATGAGAGTGAATGCACGGCCCTAACTTGATCAGCAAAAATCTTAAGCCTGATCAAACACTCACTGATTCTGGAGTTTGCTTTTTGGGGTGTTCCACATCACTCAGTATTGTTGAATTGATTTAAAAAAAAATATTTTTGTGGTTGCCTTGGTCACCCTGAAGGTGTCCTATCCCCAGCTGCCATGGAGCTTCTGTACCCTGTCTGAAACCAAGAAGACTCCCCAGCTCTGCAGCTGAGCCCCAAATAATCCACTGCAATGCTCCATGTCTTATGCCAAATGCACTCAGTGGTCTCCTGATGCTGACACAGCTGTCAGATCTTGACAGAAAGGGTAAGAACCAGGTAGGGTTTTTTTTTTTTAGTGTTATCCCATAATTCTATCAGATATATCAGTGTCAGATACAGATTGAGGCAGGGTACTCTGGGCATGTGCAACTAACAAGTAAATTATTTTACTTAAAGAAGGATGTGGCTTCTGGCCACATCAAGAATGATTAACCCAAAGTGGCATTATCCATTCTTTATTGTTATATTGATCCTAAATATTTGGGATGGCTAACAAGAGCCATCTCTGCTTTAACTTTTTTTTTTTTTTTTGTACTGGCAGTGCAAAGACCAGCACTATAGAAGCACATGTGTCTATGAAGTGTTTGGGATTCTCCTCGCCTTTCCTTAGGATAACCACTTTAGATTCAATGTTTTTAGAACCAGCAATTCTCTGACATGTATAACCAGAAATAATCCTGAATCAATCCAGGTGCTGACATGTATTTTGATAATTCCTTTACTGCCTTTTGAAGACAACATGGTGTTTGAGATACATTTTTTTTAAAACCAGCTGCTCTTGTCTAAAGAGCTAGAAAACAACCCTGGAAATAATTGTCACCTCTGCACCAGTGTTGGAGCAGGAAGCAATGCTGTACCAGTGCTAGTGAAGGACTGAAAAGTATAAAAAGGAACTTTAATTACTGAGCAATTACCCCACAGCAGGTCAGCAACAACCTTCAATCACCATCATTCTGGGTTTTTTTCAAAGGTTTCATTTTCCTGTGAGAATTATGACAAAAAAAAACCACTTTACAAATCTTATGTGAGCTATATATGACTTCAAAAAACATTCCAAAAGAGCAAAATCTCATTATTGGTGACTTTAGTGAACATTTCCTGAAAGGCGGTGAGTGATGCCTCTGTGGAGTACTTTAGGATGAAAGTTGAAATTACAAACAGTACGTGGGAGTATGTAAGAAGGAAAAAGACAGAACAAGCAAATAGAAGTGTCACTGCTCTTGTACATGGAAGAACACCTCTAAGGGGCTGCAATTTCTAAGTAGGGAGAAGTTGCTCCTGTAGGATGGGCTTTTGTTCTTGCTAACAAGACAGTACTGCTGGAGCTCTTTGCCAGCTTCCTTCCATTGACAGAAGCATTCCCAGGGACAGAAACCATGAGATCTTGGTAAGCACCCAGTGAACCCTCTATTTTCTTTGCAGGGAAGCAGCTAGAAGCCAGCAGGAGTGGGATATAGCCCTCCTCTGTTCAGGGCATTTCCCAGGAGCCCTGCAGGCTGTCTGTAGGGAGACAGGGTGGGTTGATCCAGGTGCCCACCAAGGCTGCTCTATCACTGTCTCCTCCTCACTCAAATGGGCAAGGGAAAGAAAATATAACTAAAGGCATCTGGGTTGAGATAAGGACAGCAAGAAATAACTCGCTAGTTACTGTCATGGGGCAAAACTGACTCAGAGAAATTAATTGAATTTACTGCAAATCGGATCAGAGCAGGATAATGAGAAAAAAACCCAAATCTTAGACCCCCTTCTTCCACCCTTCCCTTCTTCCTAGGCTTAATTTTCTTCACAAATTTTGTACTTCTTTCCCTGCAGTAGTAGTGCAGGGGAACCAGGAATGGAAGTTTTGGTGTGTTGGTCTCATGTTTTCTCCTTCCTCCTTGGGGAAGGGCTCCTCACACTCTCCCCATTTCAATATGGAGTCCCTCCCATAGGACACAGTATTCCAGTAACTTCTCCAGCATGAGTCCTTCCCTCAGCAGCTCTTCACAAACTGCTCCAGAGTGGGTCCCTTCCACAGGCTCACTCCTTCAGGAACAGCCTGCTCCAGCATGGGTCCTGCACAGGGTCACAAGTCCTGCCAGCAAACCTGCTCCATGTGGGGATCTGCTCTCCACAGATTCTGCCAGGACCTTGCTCCAGCACAGGCTTCTCAGAGTCACAGCCTCCTTCAGGCATCCCCTGCTCTGGCGTGGGCTCCTGCAGAGGCTGCAGGTGGATCTCTGCACCCCTTGCCCTCCAGGGGCTCAGATACCTCTCTGTGGCCTGCACCACAGAATCTCAGGGGAATCTCAGCTCTGGAGCAGCTCCTTCTCCTCTTGCCCTACCCTGGTTGTCTGCAGAGCTGTTCCTCTCCTGTGTTCTCACCCCACTCTTCTCTGTACCAAATTACAGCTACTCAGGAACCTTTTTTTGTTCTTAAATCCATTATGTCCTAGGTATCACCACCTTCTCTGCTGGGCTCAATCTTGACCAGCGGCCCATCTGGCCTGGAGCCTGGGCTGGCACTGGCTCTGCTGGACATGGAGGGAGGCTTCTGGGAGCTTCTCAAGGAAGCCACTCCTGAAGCCTCCCCACTCCCAAAACCTGGGCACACAGACCAAAGTCAGGAAGGGACAAGTGCAGCAGCCACACAGTGTCCTGTGTCACCTCCCTAGGAGAGACATGAGATTCAGCTTCCTTGGCCTGGGTCAGACTTGTGCAAATAATCCAGTTGTACAAATGAATTGGAGGGGAATGGAAGAAGGAAAATAACTGTCGACATTTCAAAGTAGAGAATGAAAGATTGACTTAATAAACAGAACTGTGCCATAATACTGTAATATATCCAGAGTCTCTGTGCCTCCTTTGCGTTACCACCCACAAAGTTTGTTTGCAGCTGTGTGGCACAATCTGCAGACCAATTGAAGGATGTGTCATGCCACTGAAATCTGTTGTTTCATGACTTGAAATTGCATCTTTTGTTTGACATTAGACCACATTTGTAGTGCCTGAATTATTTTCTGTTGACATTTCAAGAACCGGATGGTGTTTCTAAGTAAAAGTGAATCCATCCATTCTCTGTCTAAAGCAAATTTTTTTAGGCAAATAAAATAATATCATTCCATATTGTCTTTATATTTTACCCAATTATTCTTTAATCTTTATTCAGTGTTTTCCTTTTACCTGTAATGCCGCATAGCCCTGATGCTACACTTTGGAGGTTCAATAATTTATTTACTAATCTCAATTTGCCTTTCAGTTTCACTGATGAAGAGATCAATTTGCGAGCAAATGACCTGGAAACAAACGCAAGAGAATGATATAACCCAAAACGCATCCACTTATTCTGGGCAGTCCTATTTTGCACAACACTGTGACTGATTCAGGATGCAGCTATGGACAGGCTGCAGTGCCCTGACAGCCTCTGCTCCTTGAGCAGGTGAGAGCCCACTTGGCTTTGGGCTTGTGTTAGATGCTAAGCTCTTGAGGTTTATTGTCTGTGGCCCTTTCTTACTGTTTGAGAAACTTTGGCTGGCAGTGACTGTTGAACGAGATGTGTTCACTGCCTTTCAGTGTCCAGTCAGAGGATGCATTCCGTCAGCCCCAACATGAGATTGCATTATCCCCACTGATCTAGGGAGACAAATAAGGTCATAAACAGTGGTTTGATGGTTTAGTACTGGATTAAGGCTCAGCCACTGCATAGGGAGTAGCAGTGTGTGCTCAGTGCATGCACCCACAGGCCATCTGCTTCTGTGCTGATGTGATTTATAATGTAGGCTAACAAACCTCCATTACAGATAGAGGTGTCACAATGTGTTCATAGTGGCTCATCTGTTAAAAATAAAAACCACCAAAACCTAGTGAATTTAAGTTTTTTGTTGTGGTTTCATCCAGCAGACAGCTAAACATTGCACAGCTGCTCCCTCTTTTCCCTGCACTGGGATGGGAGAAAATAAAAAAAGGTCAACTCATGGGCTGCCATAAAGATGGAGTAGCAGGTCAGAAAAGGAAGGGAAAATAATAATGAAGATAAGAGAAACATGCAACACCAATGATGCACAGTGTAGTTGCTCAGTACCTGTTGTCTGAAGCCCAGCCAATCCCAGAGAAGCAGGATCCTACATTCCAGCCAACTCTCCCAGTTTTATTGCTCAGCTTGAGGTTATGTGTTCTAGAATATTCCTTTGGCCACTTGGAGATATCTGTCCTGGCTCTGTCCACTCCCAGCTTCTTGTGCAACCCCAGCCTCGCTTCCTGGCAGGGCAGGAGAAGCTAAGCAGTCTTTGACGTAGTGTAAGCCCTTCTCAGCAACAACTAAAACATCAGTGTGTTATCAACACTGTTCTCCTAAACTCAAAACACAGCACTCTACCAGCAGCTAAGAAGAAAATTATGCCTATCCCAGTCAAAAACGGAGCATTTTTTAAAGTGTGCTTTTGAAATGGCACAAAGTACAGTAGGACCCCATGGCAGAGTCTCTCGAGAGGCACAGTCCCTGCATTCAAATGTCATTAGTTAATTCTCATGTCCCATTTAGGTTAAAATATTTCATGTTCTTGGTTTTGAGACAAAAAGTTTAGACACATAGTTCATGTCTCATTCAATAATGTGTTAGCGAGTTAATTATACTGAGAGAGCAATTTTATTTTACTGGCACCAAAAATTTCAGCAAATGTCAAGCAAGCTGCAAATGAGGCAGCAAAATTCCAGACTGGGCTTTTATTGAATTAAATGGATTATTTCCTTGGTGCCTTCAAAGTCTTCAAATATGTCTGGAATCTCCTGCCCATTTCTCTGAGTCTGCCGAAGCCAGATTATTAAACTGGCCCATTTTCCATAATATTGTCCTGGGTTTTTCTCATCACTCCCCTGATTATTATAAATTGTATGGTATGATATTTCAGAAGATTAATATTCCATCTGCTCTGCATATTGCCAGAGGATCAAAACACTTGGCTGCCTTAACTCAGACTTAATCTGCATGATAGGCTAACCCCTGTAAACACCCAAGTTGTTCATGGTGGGCCGGTCTACATGGGTGGTTTACACTGGCGGAAAGCTGACTATCCACATTCAGAAATCTGTGCCACACATCATTGACAAAATGCTCTTAATTCTGTTGAGAGCTTTTCATTCTGTTGAGATTAGCAGCCCTGTGGCAGAGGAATAAATACTGTAGAGAATCAAGTTAATTTTGTCTGTGCTACCATGTTTTGTTAGCTGTCCAGTTATGTTCACGTATTTCTTTGTATCTAGTCCTGTACATCTGCCTGAAGATCCCCACTTCTGGCCATCTGCTGCAGCACATTGGTAAATGAGAAAGTGAACCTGTTCCTCACTGAAGGGGAGTTAGCATTTGCTCAAAACTTTTTGGGACACCTACACACAAGCCTGAATACAGGAAGAAAATCAAATGAATCCCAGCAGTAACAGAGAGCAGCCAGCAGTTGTTTTGCTATGGTTTCTGGTTTTCAGCGTTCTATCTCAACAACACAGTCTGTACCACCTTGTTCACAAACTCTTCAGCTCTCGAGTCTAAGGGGAAATAATGCTGGCTCAGTAGTGAGCTCATTAGTGAGCCAGCAGTGAATAAGTATTACATGGCAATTTATACTCTTTATCTGTGACAAAGGTGAGCTTCAACTCACAGAAGAACATGCTTCTGGTACTTTTTTAACACTCAGAACTAATCTGGACTGTAAATATTCAAACACAGTTATGACAAAACAGTGTTGTTCACTTAGAGCAATGGCTTGTGGTTCTTCCTCCTCTGTATTTTTCTACTGGTAGCCTTTGCTGACCAGCTCTGCTCCAGCTACTTCTGGTCATCACTGATGTCTGAAGGGAAAGGAAAGCATTCTTTGAAAAGACATTGTGTTTTTGTGATGCTTATTTGTACATCTTTGCATCTCTCATTGAACAGGGTCAGCATGCTAAATTCATAACTTGGTGCTACTCCACTGTAATAACATAAATGAGGAATTAATTTGGTATGTTGTACCTAAGTGGTTACTGAAATCACAGTGCGTAGGTTCTTTAATATTTTATCTCTTTTATAAGGTATATAATCTCTTCTCTTTTTTATCCTCTCCTGAATCTAAACTATCCCCAGCTTGAGAACTTTTACTTGCTAATGTGGACTCTTTAGAAGTTGTTTCCCAACTCTTCTTTGGTCCCCATTGTTTTTTGGTCCCCAGTTAAACTGCTAAAAAATACTGAAATTGTGTGTGAGCAAAAAACATATTATCTGTTATTTTTGTGTAGCTGAAACTAACAAAGCCAATGAAAAACTGTCGTGCTGAGTTTCATACAAACATTAATTCTTCTCTGTGGCCAGGATTCAGAACCTGAAACCTCCCAAACCATCACAGAAATTTCTCTTTAGAGAAATTGAGTCTAACAAGGCTTTGAGAACCCTCATCTAGTGTTGAACTTCTAACTCAATTGGGGTGGAAAAAACACACAAAAATCTTAACAGAGAACTTTTATTTCTAAAGGACCTGGCTGTACAAACCTTGGGAAACAAGTTAAGACCAACTACATGGTTCCATTAATCCAGACCCACCACTTCCATATATCTGAAATTTTATCATTATTTTGGGAGTCTCCCTGCTACATCTTGTGTTTTGCAAGAATGTCACTGCATGTAGCCACCACTGACCACACTGCAGCAATGACTGCTCCCGTGCAATCCTCACCTCTTTTCCATGTTCTCCACTCAGATCCTGCTCCTGGAGCCATCATGCTGCAGTCGTGGTCTCCTGCACAGGAGATGTCCTGGTGAAGAGTGAAGGGTCAGGAGCTGATGTCCCAAGCACAAATCCCTGGGGTTTTCATTGCGATGTTCCTTCAGTGAAGCAATTTTTCTTGCTTGAACACCTTGTAGTACTTGTGGCCTGTGGACCTTACCCTCTTTACTGCCCTATTTCTCCCCTTTTTTTTTTTTTTTTTTTTTTGGAAATTTTGAATCAGAAAGCTGTGATAAAATAATAAATAATCTCTTGGGGACATTGAGGAGCCAGTTTAGAGCAGCACAATGGCCAGTGTGTGTGTGTGCAGATCACTCTGCACAACAGGTGTGTTTATCAGGGTAAATATAGACCCTAAAAGTAAGAATTTTTAGTGGAACCTCATTGTAAAAGTCACTCTGAGAAAAGGTTCTGGACATTTCAATTGAATTAAGCTGGATATTATTTAAGGTATAATGGTGTGAATTATTCTTTATGCCAGTGCCAAGCATTATTACTAGGGTCTTGAAGATGAAACCCTCTATTTCTTGAGTGTCCAAGCACAGTGAGAGTCCAAAGTGCAAATTGCCCCAATAATTTTAATTGTTCTCCAGAACCCAATTTGCTACCAGATGTTTAAAAAGTCAAGAAGGGGGCAGTTATTGCACCCCTGAGAGAGTACCACTGAAGGATGCTCTATGCAGTGGAAATGCAGACAAAATATTCTTTCTAATAGTGAAAAGTATTACAAAGTATCCGTACCAAGTTCTGCACTATTTCTTTCTACCATGGACTGTGAGATTCAGTTCCACACCTAACCCGATATGTTCAGCAGCAGCTGCTAGCTTGACACAAATGGAGAGAAACAACATTCTGAAAAGTAATCAGTTTTGAAATTTGAATACATGCTAGTGTCTTTCTTCACTTTCACAGAATAGCATCTTTTATCTGAAGAGTTCAAAGCATTCCTCAAATAATTTATTACATTTCACCACCTCCTCTCTGAGGCTTTTAAATATTATTTTGCCTCATTGCAGAAGATGGAAAAATGGAGAAATCAGAAAAATTAAGTTACTTTCCTAAGACCACACAGTGAGTCAGAATCAGAGTGAAGAGTACAAGTCTGAAGTGATAACTTCGGCTCTGCCATTCCAAATGCTGGGTTATAGTTTGTCTGCAACATTCCCTACAGGTAGAGATAACAACACTGCTGTAATTCAACTTGCAAGTTACCGGGACAGATGTGTTAATTACTGGATGAAATTCTGTCACCTAGCTATTCAAAGGGTCAGACTAGATGCTCAGAAAGCATCTAGTCTTAAAATAGAAAAGTCATTGCCATGATACAAATAGATTTGCCCTTTCTTTCCTTCCAACAAAAATCAGCAATTAGTCATGTTGAAAAGCTTGCTATGAAACTGCATTTTTCAAATCCAAGGCATATTATGCCAGAGGTTAGCAAAAATAGCTTCAGAAATCCTGAAAAATTGACAGATTGAATCTATCAAATCCATTTTTAATTTTATTTTGACAAAAATTCACACTGGGGCTGACAGCTCCTTGTAAAAACAACGTTGCTGACTGCAGTTTGAAACACACATGCTATAAAACCTTGGGAACAGGATTTATAATAGCAACCTGGCAGTCTCCTAACTCTACCAGTATTATCACCATGTGTGACAATAATATATTAGGACCATACTTCAGAGCTCCTTCATTAGATTCTGACATATGGAGGAGAAAAGAGACCCTGAAAACTAGAGAGGACATAGAGTGCAGTCTCAGCTGTGCATATTTATCACCTAAATCAAGTGAAGGCTATTTATTGACTTATTGATTCTAATTCAAAATGAGAACTTAATTAAAAGTTTAGTTCATTACCACACAATTACATGGCCCTCAAGACATTTCCAGGATAGCAAAGTGCACATTTAATCATGTGGTATATTGGCTCTTCAGTTGTTATAAATCAGACATTAGTGATGCCATGCTAATTTACGCCATCTGGGGACAGGGCCTATTAGTTTCCTATGCAGGAGACATTTGTTATTGTTTTAACTGAGGGAACTACGGTTTAATGTTGCCCTTTGCTGAGCAATAGTGTCAACTTCCAACCAGAAGGCAAAGCAGGGATGAGAAATTTACTTTTGGTGCCCTATATACCACATACATATATCAGCCTCTGTTCAAGCAGCATGAAGGACTGTCAGCCAAAATGATAATACCAAGCCCCAGAGAAGCCGTTCTGCCTTGGAAACAGGCGTTGGTGACTCTGCTAAGAAATATTCTGGCAGCAAAGAAACTTTTTTGCCAATTTCTCCACAGAAGCACAGCACTCCTGTGTCCAGATGCAGGCAGCATCTCCATCAATGTGCTGTGCAGCTCTGGCATCCCTTTTGGTTGTCAGCCTCACAGGGCTGCACCTACACCCAACAGCTTGTGCTGCTTCCCCTCAACACAGCCGGTGGAAGAGTTTGGTTATGTCAATTTGCCTTCTGAGGTTCTTTGAAGGCAAGCAAATTGAGGATTTGTCCCTGCAAAGGATGAAACTCCTAACTATATTTGTATTCACCTAATGCAGAATTCCAGGGCTCTAATGTTGAGGAATTTGGTGTCTTTCTGTATTTTTTGATAATTTTTACATGTTTTCAAATAGCCAGAACTGACAGTCTGGGAATCAAATTGTGACAGACTTTCACACTTCATGCAGGCATGACCTGTATTAAGCCATAGAGCATTTGAGGGCAATTTAAGCTGTTCATGAAGAATTATTGTGTATCTTCAGTGAATGAAGTTCATTCTCTAAAAGAAAAACTAAAAAAAAACCCTGCAGAATGATACTGTGCAATGTGACCCACAATAAGGGTTTGAAACTTCCACTTTGTCTGGAATCTTTATTCAGCTAATGCTTTCCACCTCTGAGCCCTCTAAAAATAATTTGGGCAGAAATTTTCTAAATATGCTCATATTTTGGACTCACAGAGGACTTTTAAGAAGTACTCTGCAGTGGGCTAAAGTCAAATTAATTTCATTGCACTTCTGACCTAAGAGACTAAAAGATTTTTTTAGATTTTTCAGGTGATATGTCCTGTCTGGCTCGTTCAACACACGAGCCAGATACCAGCAAGGAAGCAGGACAAGAAAGAGTTTTCAGTCAGTTTTTGGCTCCCAGGCTGTTACTCCCAGTTCAAAGGAAGGGCAGCTGGCAGGGCAGATGTGAGCTGACTGAGCAAACAGCACAAACGATACCTGTTCAACCTGAAGCGAAGGAAGAGCAGAGGGAAAGGAGCACAGAAGGGCACCAGACAAAGCCAGCAAACTGCACCCAGACATTTGTCAGCCAGCAGAGAAGGAGGCTGTGCTGCAGCAAGCACAGTGATCACCCACCACAGGTAGAGCTCGTGTGACTGTTGTGGTGGTGGCATCAGAGCCAAAGAAAAGCCTTAAGTGACAGAGCTTTTGAAAACTCCGTAACCCAAGGAGTATCTATAAGGAATTGACTGGGGGAACAGGCACTTTAATAGCTGCTTATTAGGTGCACCTGCTACACCCAGTGTTCAACCCCACGGTATTTTCCAGCTATTGATTTGAGCACATCCCAGAGCTGCTGAGGAGCTGGTTTTCCATAATGCTGGATGTGGTGTGTGGCTGCTCTTCTCCGTTGCCTCGGATGTTTCTGTAACAAGAAGGCAGACTAAGCTGGCCCCTGCTATGCTTGGTTGCAGTATCTCCAGCTGGCAAGAACCCACGTTCTACCCATTACAGCTAGAGGAATAGTTTGTGCCTTTCTAGTGCTCGAAGCTCTGAGCCATCACACTGAGTTTGTAGCAATAGCTGCATGACACATTCTGCTCTCTCGGATCCCATTTATTGTTTCACTGATTGCCTTTTCTTTCCCTGCTTAAGCTTTTTCCTAGGCTTAATTTTGGTAGGTTGAGATCACACTATGTGTCTGTGTGTGGCCAGTAAATATTACTGGAAGGGACAGAAGTGTGAGTAAGGATAAAAGAGTTTATCTTCCAGACATCCTCTGTGCCATAGCTTGTAGACCAGAGTCAGTTTTCATTTTGCAGAACTTCTTGGCATCTGAGAGAGAATTTCCCTGACACCTTATGAATCCTACTGAAGTCTAGAACTGGGTATTCAGGGCTAGCAGGGCTAAAACTGCCATCAATGTTAGCAGAGCAATGCCACCAAGCAGCTTATCAGCGCTTTGCAGGTTTGCAGAAACTGATCTGATGGGGAAGAACTCATGCTAGATAAATTCTAGATTGATTTCAGGGAGTATCCTAGTAGTGAAGGCAACTGAACGTTAAAATAGAAGAAGGGGGCAGCATGACTGACACCATTTGGAGTCTCTAGGAGGCAGTTTGGTTATCTTTCTAAAATATATTCTTTCAAACTGGCTTTGGCATGAATGGTCCCTTCTGGCCAAGGGGTCTGTCCAGAATGTATCATCCATTGAGGTCTTCCTTTCAAATGTAACAGGCAGAATAAGTCCTCAGCATGATCATGATTTGCATAAAGATAACGGTTATAATAAAAGCCTGGCCTTCAGGGGTTTAGCTGGGTAACCACTGGGGTCAAGAAAGATTTTTTCTCTCTCCCTATAAAATTAGCCAGATGTACCCTGGGTTAGTGTTTGCTTAGTTCCTCTGAAGCGCTGGAAATTTGCCTTGCCTAAAACCAACTCCTCCCTGGTGAGCCTTGCAGTGGCCCAGGGCTCCATGGAGACTCCTCTCTGGAATACTGGGGGAGCAGTTTGCTCAGACCTCCGAGCATCTACCGCAGCATGAGAGCATGGCTAGCTTCATCCATCTCACTGTCTCTAAATGCTCTCCCAGCATCTGAGAGGCTTTGGAAACTTAATAAACTACACTAAAGATTGGAGTGACTCATTTGTTTCTAAATTCTGCTTTTTAAAACACCATTTCTAGAGTTGTAAATGCCTGTCTGTGCTAATTTGGGGAAGACAACACCAGGAAGCTCCAAGGAGGGAGTATCTGCATTAAATAATCAGGTTATATAGGGTTTTCTATATCGTTCAACACTGCTGCTGCATTTTTCCAGCCTGTGTAGGTATAGCCACCCCCATCACCTTCAGGCCCTCTGCCAGGACTGCAGGTGTGCGAGCTCAGGCACACAAGGGAGAGCTTGGAGGAGCCTGTGAAGGTCAGTCACCACACCTGAGTACTAAAACCCAGCTGGAAATGCTCAGACAGGCTGTCTTCAAGGGGTTGCAAAGCAGTCTTGCTGGGGGAAGGATGTAGCATCGACTGGGAACTGGAGGAGGAGATTAGAGGTGAAGGTAACCTGCTAGTCTTGAGCTTGTTTTCAGAAGTGCTGGGTTTTCAGGCATCTAAGCTGTGTGTTGACCCACATTTGTAATATGCTTGTGTCAGATTAATTTTTACTTTGTGGGTGCTAAGAACTGTCTATATTATGAAGACTCTTAGAGAAATAGTAATTGCTGGGTTAAATCTTTCCTGTATTAGTAAATACATAAATACAAAACCTATCAGGCAACACAACATGGATTTGATCCTTCTTTCCTTACTTTCAGTGATTTTAATAGAGCAGGAGGAAGCCTGATTAGATTTGCCAGGAGATACAACTGAGTTTTGGTGGCTGTGGCAGCTGAATGCTGGATAAAATGTAAAATTCTTCATATATATAGTGCAGTGCTCAGATTGAGTCATTGACCTTTTACTATGGCTCCTTTGGCAGTAAAACTTCCATTTTTGAGACAAAGTAGTGTTTTCTTACAAATGAATTCCCTAATACAGGGCTCCTGCAGGTTAAGAATGGGTCCTCATTCTTTCGTTACTGTAAACTGTTGGTTTTAGTGGAGCTGCTCACAGGAGTTTGTCTCTCTTAATCTTGCCCAGTGCTGGAAAATTTTACTTTCAAACGTTTTTTTACTCAGTGTGACTTCCTGTGGCTACTCTACTGCACAGGTTTGTTGGCTGTTAATAGGTTGGCCCATAAGCTAATTCTTTCCATGTTCCACACAGTAGCTTTTTCCCTCTTTTGTTAGGAACTTCAACAAAGATGGATTTTAATGCTTTTTTTAGCTGTTGAAACCAAGGCTAGGGGAATATATCTAGTGTACCTAAATTCCTAAGGCAGCTCCTTGGCACAGAACAAGATCTGATTTGCAGTCTTCATTTCTTACTGCTGCACAACAATAACAGAAATATAGTAGAAACAGGAGGTATTTTATGTATAACCAAAAATCTGTCTTGTGTTGGGTGGGAAAGCATCAAGTTTCTTAGAACTGAGTGTCATGAGATATATGTCTGCTCTGAGGCACTTCCTTTCAAACAATTTTTTCAGTATTTTTCATGTGCTCTTACAATATATATTCAGAGTGCTGATTTTTCAACAGTGCTAAAATAGAGCTGGATTTGTCACATTAAATGTTTACAAAATCTTTGCCCCCCTCTGTCCTGTTGCCCCTTCTGCGTGTATATTTATATTTTTCTCGTGTAAATACCGAAGCTCCCTCTGAATTTTCAAAATCTGAGGAAAGAGTTTTCCAGAAAAAAATTCTGCTAAATACTGCTTGTTTTCAACCCTCCTGCAGAGTACTAAAAGACAATGGAATTTCTTTTCACTAAAAAAATTCATTAAGTCTAATTGTGCTTAGGATTGTTGGATGTTTTTTCCATTTTTTGTGACTTCTACTGGACCTGGGGTTTTATGTTGTTAGATTTTTTATTTTTTTTTTCCTTTGTAGGCAAAGATAGCCCCTGATTTACCCTTAAACCTGCTTCCTCACCTTTCAGTGACTCAGGTGTGCAGGTTTTCTCCCTTCCTATCTGAAGGGAACAGATGGTCCAGCTACAAGCCAATTTTCTTATAACCACAGTAATTCAAATACACATTGATTCTTGGTCCTGTCTCGCCTGGCGACACTGCTGTGCTGACGGTGATGTGCCAGTGTGTGACACCAGGACAAACGCTTGCTCAGCAGCAGCCAATATGCCTGGTCTGGGGATCATAAACCAACTTTTACAAACCTTACCAAAAAATTGGGAATTTCAGGTTAGAATATGTGTAGTTTAGATTGTAAAACTGTTAAATATGAAGTGTTACCTTTAAAAGAAAATCACAGATGTCCAGTGTTATGCCAGTTGCGATTCATTTCTCTAAAAATATTTGAGTTAGGATACAATCTAAAAAGAACTTACGTTTTTCCAACCACTGCTAAAATTTTCTTTACTGAACCATACTCATTTAAAAAATTTTAATCAGAGCTGCTGCTGCCACTTCCTGCAAGGTTTCAGTGTGGTTGTTTGCTCCACTGTCTGACTAGGGTTGCAATCATCTGTAAACACAGGGGACATTTGGAGTTAATAAAAGGAAAACATTGAAGCTTTGATCAGAGGAAAAGGAGGAGGTGGGTTTGGTTTTTAAATTTCTTCTTCATGATTTTACAGTTTATTAGCACTACCTTAAACAAGCTAATAGGTTCAAATTACAACAAAATAATTGCATTTTTTTAATAGAGCCACTATGAAATAACCTCCCTCCCATTTTAACCTTTCATCTTGGACTCATTCTTTATCTGTGGACTGTCCCTATGCCCTCTTCTTCCACTTTGCCTGAAAAATAAGCAGAAAATACCATTTACATTATGTCTGTACACACATCTAGGTTTTAAAAATATATCCCCAGGGGGAAGTGGATAAATAAATATACATTTTTCAATAGCTGTAGAGCATTTGTTTAACATGGACTAACTCCCCAATAACTAGCAGAAGATTATACATGCAAATCTAATTTTCTGCCTAACTTAAGTCTCTCTTGGGAACCTTGGTAACTACTTGCAAACACTTTCCTTGAATCAGCAGTATCAGCAAAGATACATTATGGTGCTAAAAGTATATAATGTAAAAAGTGAGCTAAAAAGATGGGAGAAGGTTTAGAAAGAAGGAGGAGATGGAAAAGGGAAGTACTATAAAGGGAAGGGCATCTATAAAAAGAGAGGGGTCTAAGCCTTTTACAAAAGAGGCAGACTGAAATAACCATGGTTTCTTCTTTGAGTCGTGAGAATAGCTATTTTCTTGTTTAAAAGCTTAAAGAGCTATTAAGTTGGGCAAATCACTGGTAAAACAGCTGGAAATGTAAATAGCAATTTAAACAGTCCATTGCCCCTCAATCCAAATGTGGAATGTGCAGATCTACTTCAAAAAAGTTCCTCTGGTTTTATTATATTGTCAACGGTAAGAGGATTGAGTAGGCACCCTTTCTCCATGGGCTGAATGGAGACAGTGTGCTTTATTTAGAAAATCCACAATTTCTTTTTCCTTTTTTTATTTTTCTCTTCTTTTTCCCCTTCTTCTTTCCCTCTTTTTTCCTTTTTCCCTTTTTTTTTTTCCCCCATTTTGCAAGTAAGCAGACGAGTCTCTAATTTTCACACCATTCTCCCTTAGAGACCTCCTTCAATTGCACCATTCTTTCATTATGTGGAACTAATGAAGTGCTCTGCAACCTTTAGGTCTCCAAAGAATCCATTCCATTGCTCTAGGAATATAGTCCTTAAATAAAACATGTTTCATTGGCTGACTTCAAAACACTATTCTTATGGGGGAGGGGGGATAAATAATTGGCCTGGAATCACTGTGTGAAAAAAAGAGAAGAAATTACATTGGACAATGCTTTTAAATTATAGTTACAGTCAAAGGATACATTTAGCAATGGCAGTTTGGGTTCTTATTACTAGTAAGGTGCCAAAATTGGAATATGATTTCTTTGAAGTTCCAAATTGCAAATCTTTTTATGACTATTGTCTTTTCAGTGCCTGTGTTCTATTGAGAGCGAACGGGTTTTGTGGTGTAAAAAATAATGCAGGAGCAGATTAATAAGACTAATAATTCAGCAGCTGAGTTGGAAGCCTGGCTGCTTGTGTGTCTTAAAAATAGCACCTCACATTTAATGTGTTGCTTTTCTTCTCCAAAGTACCCACCAAACACTAACTCAGTCCTGTGGCTTGTTTATTCAGTGTGTGGAAGCACAGATCTGTTTTATCCTTGAGGTATCAAATGCCTTATTCTCCCCTGAATATTTGTGGATATGAGGGCAGCTTACTTTCATCTCCCATTATGGACTGTGGAGAGCAGAGTTATTTCAAATTTGCCAAAGTCGCTTCTCTTTCGATGCAATGTCTGCCCTCTGGCATTTTTAATTGATTTGCCTTTCTTCTCTAAAGCTTTTAATTGGTCTGAGCCCTGTTTTCCTTCCCCTGTCCTAAAACCTTACAACTGAAATATGCTCTCTCATAATATCTTTGTCTGCATAATCTGCTTGGGGGGAAAAAAAAAGTGTGGGGGGGGACAGCAACAGGGAGAAAATAAAGCTGTAGTTCCTTGTAGAATTGCTCGTGTATATTGGGCTTGTATCTGAACCCAGCAAACAAATGTAAACATTTAAATTTTTTTTAATATTAGTATTTATTTTCTTTCACATTGCTTATCTTTTGGTGCTTGATTTAATTTGTAGCATATTGGATTCTGGCTTTTGGTAAACTGAAATAACACTATCAGCATGATTATTGTTATAGTACTGGCAGAAGAGATTTGCTGGCTTAATTTCAGTGAAAACTAGATGTCTGTCTTTGGCTGTAGAACAATTTATATTTATAGAAGCTGTTGTAATCATCTATTTTTGAGTGAAAGGATTTCTCGGAGCATAACTGTTCTGCAATACAGGACTTAGCCCAAATTTCTACTGTGAAAAAAAAAATGTATTTAAGCTCTGTTGAACTGATTAGAAAAGAAAACAGGGCCTAATGAACGTGGGGCTTTCATTTTGGGGTGGCTAGGGATAAGTTACAGCCTTGAATTAGCTCCCACTGTATTTTGGTAGGACAGCACACTGCACTTTTCAGTGCTGAAGACTTGGAGCAGCAGTCAAGAATAGGGACTAAGTTTTGCCAAGGTCATTAGTAGCAGTGGTTGCCTAATTGTCAACCCTCTTGAGTGGCCTGATTTCAAGCAGGCACGGAGATTGCAGTTCCTGTGTCAAGCCACTGTTACATTTAGAATGGAGACACCTGAAATTCCTTCCAAAATCCTGGCTCTGACTCTATCTCTGGGTTTTACAAATTTCCCGTGTGAACCTGAGAAAGTGATTTGACCTCTAAATTTTATCTTTATTAGGGGAGAATAATGCTCCCCTTTTCTGTGTTATAAGACCTAATTCATGAGTATTTATCAATCTCTTTAAACAGAAAAGAGTTGTCCAATACTGTCCGCGTCACAAATGGTTTTTGAAATTGCAATTTAGGGACTTGTTGGAGTTTCTATAGCTTGATACAGGAGTGACTCTGAAGCTGCACCCTCTCAGTTCCTAGCGTGGAGTGACTTTTGTGTAACTTTGGTATCCCAAGGCAGAGTTCCTTTGTTGTTTTCTGCCCAAAACCAAGTGTGCAGGCCGATCAGCTGCAGCTGGCGAGCCGTGGAAGCACCAAGCGAGGCCCAGATGACTCGGAGTGGGACAGATGGCAGCACTTGCTGTGGTCGCCCAGCTGCTCATGGCATCCCTGCCCTGCAGAGAGAGATGTGGCCTCTACCACACCTTAGCTGTGTTCAGGTTGAACTGGGGCGTGCAGTGCAAGGCTCTCACAGGGCTGACACTGCTGTCCTGCACCCTGCAGAGCTGTTCGTCTTGCTGTTGGGATCTGGCAGGGTTGGCACACCCTTGACAGAAACCTGGGTGTGCAGCTGAAGGCCAAATAAAGCCAGCAGAAAGCTCTACGTTATTCTGAGTTGTGGGGTTGTAGAGGTAGAAAGCAGACGGAAATTGAGATCCTGTTCAGGCATTTAATGCCCTGATTAAGCACTAGCTGAAGACAAAACAGACAGGAAGAGCTGTAGAAAGTAGCTACTGCCATGTTCAGGGTCAGCTCCATAAAACATGTTGATGACATTGTCTATTTCTAGGTTTAAAAAAAAAAAAAGGGATGCTGTGTTTCATGCAGGTTCTGAGCCTCAAGAAGATCTTGCATGTACTATCTGTAGTCTTGAAATGTGTAGATATATCTACATACATCTGTCATTTTTTGTGTCCAAGGTTTCTTTCATGAGAAAATTGGTGACATGAGTATTGATTTTGCTTTTCTAATCCTATCGAATTTGGTTTAAGTTAATTCCAAATTATTTTAAATGCATCATTTAAAATCATTTATATTGAGAGGATTTTAGAATTTACCTGGGAGCTTTCGAGCAGTCAGTAGCTTGTGCCTGCTGCCTTTTCCATTTGTGACAGTATACATTTTTTGTATTTCATCAGCTCTCTTGGCACACTTATGAAGCCTTACTGTGCTGTAATCTTCTGTAAGCTACTTTCACTGTAATTTACTATACCTATGTTAATCCAATCCCTCTCTAATGACACAATAATATTAACAAACGGCAACACTGATAATGGATCTGCACTGTGTATTTCATGTAATTCAAAAAGAGAAGCAATGAACATATGAGACTAAATCCTGCTGTCTATTCATTCAGCTATGGCCTTTCAATAGAACAAAATAATATGCAGGATTAAGGTGAGTGGAATTTTACCCCTTCTATATCCAGGCCTCCTGAGGATGCTGCATTTAATTCTATTTGATAATCTTCTCTTTTATTTGCCATTTCACACCAGCTGAAACTGCAGCTGCCTGTCAGGAATTGAGTTAGTCTGAGCTTCAGCCATCTCATAGGTAGCTTAGTGCACTAAAGCATGGGCTCCTCTGGAGAGTCCTTAGGGAGGAGAACTCATTTAGCAGAAAATTATAATTGGGGCTTCCAAGTGGTTCTGGAATCATCGCTGTGTATTTGGATAGAATGATGCATTTTCAAGGCCTCCACAAGCGTGTAACCAAGCGGGCTGCGCTTTTAAGGGTGAGGCAGGCAACCAGAATGCCTTCATTCCTGGTCCTTTTGAACGTGATTCCTGGGAAAACATGTCAGATACACACTCCACCAGTGAGAAGCAGCATGCTGGCAGTGTGAGGGCCCTGGGGAGGGGGTGGGTGTTGCCCAGGGGTGCTGCACAGGGGTCTCCACTGGGTCCTTCTCAGCAGTGCTGGGAAACGGAGCTGGTGGCTGTGTCAACATGGCCTGGGAGCCACAGGCTCCCTCCCAGCTACTGCAATTACCACCACAACTACCACGGGACTGAAAGAGAGTCCTGGGCCTTGGAGAAAATGTGCTAGAAGGAATGAAGATTTGCTGACCTTTTGTTTTGTTAAACTCAGGTTAGAACTGCAAAAATCAGTGCACTTGGGTTTATACACTTTTAAAATTCTGTTTTAAGAAGGGGAGGTGTTGGTTGATGTGGTAGAAAAATCTGAGGCAAAGATTTGAGCTTGGATATTTTCTGCAGTATCTTCTCTGTTGGAAGTTTCTCATAAACCACAAAGATCATGATAGCCTGGTTCCATCAGATTTGTCTGGTGTGTTGACAAGTGCAGCATGATTCTACACAAGGCATAGGCTTTCCTATTGCTGCACAGTTCCGTGGGAACTGAATTTTATTTCCAGCATCCCCATTAAAACCCTAAGCACCCAACTGTATCCATAGGTCTAACTTTTATTTTTCATTTATTTTATCCAGTCTTTCCAACTAAAGCATGTTCATTTTCACTGGTGGTGAGGTTCATAACAGTGCTCAGCATCAACATTTTAAGCATTTGAATATCTAAAAATGTTAGGAACACATCTGATGTAATATAAATTATAAAATTAATATAATTTTACATTTTATACAATTCTATTTCATACTTTATATTTATTATAATTTAAAGCTATTACAATTATTATATGTTGATAATCTAATAAAAATTATACAACAATCTTGGCACCTCTAAACTTTACAGGAATATTTACTTTTCAATGCTGCATCCAAGTATTTTAAAGATCCTATTGTGAAATGTATCCTTCTTCCTTAAAAGATTACGAGGAAAAATAGCCTTCTCCCTGTTTTGAAGCATTCTTGTTCCAGAAGCACTATTGTGTTTAGTGGGAAACAGTTGAAACTTCTTCATTGTCCCAATCCTTCCCTAATCTGAGCACGCCTAGAGATGGAAGACAGTTACTACAGGGCCACAGGAGACAGGACCTTGCTTGTTCTCTTTCTGAACTTTTGGTTGTGGTGTCCTGCTGCTCTGAAAGTTATTTCTCACCAGGTGAGCCCCACAGAGTTAGGATTACAGGCCTAAATTGCTGCTGCTATCCCCCTGATACTCGCTGATCTCTCCAGGTGACAGCTAGAGTGTTTTATAGGATTTTTTTCACAGCTGAAGAGGTTAAGGCTACAGTCACAGTCGGGGAGATTCAGGCTCCCTGATCAAAGCCCATCTTAGTTCAGCTGTGTTGAAGGAACAGAGCAACTGAATTAAAATGCATTTAATTACAGTAAAACCAATTACACTTCAATACATACCCACTTTGGAATAAAACTTTACTTGGTCTACAAAGATTTATTTCTAGGATAAAAGTTGTTCCTGGTAATAGGCCAAGCTTACTGGATAAAGTCAGGGCTTGAACTCCACCCCATCTTTCATAGCCTGCTTCTTGTTTAAGATTAAGTTTATATGGCAATGGCCTCTTAAATTTTGGGTTGTGTGCAGTGAAGAGTGCAGCTAAACAAGGGGATGAGTACATGTTTACACTTGAACTAAAACAAGCACATTGATTTTAGGAAATCTGTACTACAACTTTCCTGACAGCTCTCACTACATGGCTGTCTTGGACTTGGATTGGTAAAGAGATTGATGTTATGACCCAATGCGTAGTCCTCCAGCTGGTTTTGATGGAAGAGTTTCTGCAGTGAATGGAAAAGATGCTGCAATGCAAAACCATCTAAGTTTCAACAGCATTGGACTCTTCACATTACAGCAAATTAAAGGGAAAACCTTGAGAGCAGCTTTGGTACGGTGGGCCTCCCTGAAGTATGCAGAATTTCAAATTAGTACACAAATCTAACTCTAGCTCTCAGAGGCTGGGTGGGTAGGGAAGAAGGAGAATTGCAGGAGCTGGCTGCACTACAGATACTTTTCCTTCCTGTCTGCAGGAAGGTGTCCTGAGAAATAACCTTTAATTGTTTGTGGAATTGTGGAGTCAGGAAAAAAATTTTATTTTATGGAAAACTTTTGTTGGAATTTTCCTCGAGTCTTGTTGTTGCTATTAATGTTAAAAATGAAATGGTTTTGGTTCAGGAAAGGTTCAAAAGAATGTTGCAGGAGTCTTACGAGACCTTACAATGATTTGGCAAGATGTCCTGCCAACTCACCCACATCTGCAGCTGCTCTGCCAGGCTGCAGTTGAAATTGCAGCTTCTGGAAGTCCCAGGGCTTCTGTGACTGTTTTGTGCTGGGTTTTCTGTTTGTTTGGTTGGTTTTTGTTGTTGTTGTTTTGGGGGGTTTTTTATTGTTGTTTTTTGAGGGAAGGTAGGCAGAGCTCTAAATTGGGGGGGAAAAAAATTTCACAATATTAAGTCCTCCGTGAAGCTGAATCAGCTTTTGCCTCTGAACTGCTGCCATGCATGGTGTGTTCCACAGAGCAGACAGGACTGCCCAAGTGGATTAGAGCCATGTTACTCCCCACAGCTGGTTTGGAGCTGTGCTGAAGGATAAAGGGACTGCGAGTGGAGGGCACGGCCTTTTCTCTTTATCCTGCACTCCACAATCCCAAGCCTGCTGAGAGAATCTTTGCAGAAGTCTATAGGCAAGAGCAGTCCTGCTGATAAATATGTACATGCTTCAATGTTCCTTGCATGTTCAGGGCCTTGATTAGAAGGGGAAAGGGAACTGATAGCTGACCACAGATCATGGGTACGACAGAAAGTAGCTCAGCCCGAGGGCCCAAAGTGCTTTGAAGAACAAATCAGGGCCAGTTGTAGTCATTTTTGAGAAAAAGTTTATTTTCAAATAAGAGATCAGAAAAATGTCTTCTAAAACAACCCAAAAGCTTTCTCTCATCTGCTAAGTTACTAGAGTTCTGTTTGCTGTCTTGTGCAGTCCAGAGCAGTTAATGACTATCCAGAATTTAAGATTTTTGCTAACTATGATAAGCCTGAAAGACCAAAGACAGGACTTTCCTCTGAGTTGCTTGACATTTTTGAAGTGTGCAAACCTGGCTGTTCAGGAAGATTGCATGTTAGAGCAGCAGCAATACAGCATATTTGTTTGCAATCACAATTATCTGAGATTCATGTTGAGAGTAACTGAACTGTTAATGCTAAAATACAACAGCAAGTAATCTGTAGCAGATTAGGAGCCAGAATTTGTCCTAGCACAAGTCCTTGTTTTGAAGTCTTCATTGGAGGAGTCCTTGAGTAAAATTTTCATCCTACTCTAGTCTAAAGCTAGAGGATGGATGAACAGCAATTGGATTTTTTTTCTCTTGATATTTCCCTTCAGTGTCTCTTATGCCCCCACTTCCTAAACCAGAACCGCTTCAGAATGCCATTGCCCATCTCCTTGTGAACACAAGGACACATCACTCCCACTTCCAAAACTATTTTGCCAACAGAGTTACCAAACAGGACTTTTAAAAGGTATTATTTTCAGCTCTGTGTTTCCACAGGTCCTTATCATTCTCTCTCACGTGCTGAGGTGTAATCCCAGAGCAGGTAATAGGCACAACCTTGTTTTGTGTGCTCTCTCTTGAGGATTTTAGAGATGTCCCTTATTAATTTCAAGAGAAACTGCTGTAACCAGTCTCCTGCATAATGAAGGTTATCAAATTTTATCCAGCCCTTTATGCATCAAGTCTTTATTCACCAGTTTGAGATGTAACATTTGTCTTGGCAAAATATGCTTTTACTAGGATGGAATGAGTACCACTAAAGAAGGATCTAGTCTGCTTTCCATGGTGATGGTGGTATTTTCCATATTTTCCATCTCTTCTCTTCATCAATGTTTTTGTCTTTCCCCCTCAGAGTTATAATTCAAGCAGGAGAGAGGAAAACCAAACATCTCCATTACTCTTCCTAGAAACTCCCTCCTCTGCCACCCCTTTCTAGCTGTTAAAGCATTTTTCTGAATGGAAAACTATTTGCGAGACACTTAGGAGGAAAGAAGCTTATGGGTTTGTAGATCACAATGCTCAGTAAGATGTTTTGAGCCTTATGAGCCTCATGATCCACAGTGTTAAAATAATTGCAGGTTTAAAGAAATGCTTTTGCACCAGTCTTCATCTCTCTTGACACCCTGGCAATGAAAGGGGAGGGACAGTTGGATGAAGCAGGTGACAAATTTTGGGGCAAGGTGACAGCACCCAGAGTAGCTGTTCTCAAGCATGAGTTGAGATGTCTCTCTCCAAAGTCTGGCACTGACTTACACCTTTTTTTTTTCCCCAGAATATCCAAATTTACCACTACTTCCATAAGTTTTTTCACACATCATCTCATTGATGGGAGAGTGAGATAAAACTGTGATCTCACCAAAGCTATGGAATAAATGTCCCCTCCTATCTGTTACAGCAGCTGCTATGTAATTCCCCATTCCCTCCAATTAGGAAAAAGATTTTTAAAGTCTCCTCATACTCTTTTATGCTGATTTTTCTTGTGCAAAACATTCATCATGGGTTACGGTGGACTTTTTGGTTGGTTTTTTTACTCCCATGTACAAGAGCAAATAATTGTATTAGATCAGCTTCATGATGCTACTTGCCTGCTAGGAAACTTACATACTATCTTTTCCTGGAAAGAAGTAATACAGCATTGAGTATGTGGTGCTATGCATGTCCATTGCCTGTCAGTTTCAAGAGCTTCCTCTAAGTATTTGTAACAGCGCAGGATGGTCTGTGTTCCTTTGAAGAGTTAGGCTTGCGTTGTTCCCTTCTGCCGAATAAAAAGTGTGAAAGTCCAGTTCGGGAATATGTTCAGGTTTCAAAGTGTAGGTGCTCCAAGCACAAATTCTGGCACACAGATTCCTTGCCCTCTATCCAAAACAGCCAGGTCTCTGTCAGTTCTTTGAAGCACAGTTCAGAAAAAGAGATGAACTGACGTTAAAAGGGTCAGGGTTTATTGGCCTCGCTGGCCTCATGAAAACCCTAACTGGGGAGACAGACAAAATAAGTTTAGTATGTTATTTTGAGAGGTTCTGTATGAATGCAGTGAGATACAGGCCCTGCTACAGGGGGCTTTCACTGCAAAGGGGCAAGAGGGACAGAAGGAAGGAATAGAAACAGGAGTGCTGGGGTGAAGCAATTGGTTCAAGCTTGCAGAGGCTGTGCAGTGACTGCAGTGATTCCCAGCACTATCAATAGCTTGTGCTGCCTCCTGAGGCAGCAGTGGCCCAAATATACAGGTGTTCATAAATAGCAAACCAGGAAACCAAATAATTCTGCAGATGCTGTTCTGTCTTTTCAAAGCACTTTTGGAATGGTGCATGTCTGTGGGAGGTGGTGTTCTGAAGGTGGGAGTACTGTTCTGCAGCCACAATTCTATTTATGCTCTTACCTGCTATGCAGCTTTTAATGGACCTCCTATTGTGTCAAGAGATGGATCCTAATAAAACACAACTCTTTTATTATTAAGTATTATTATTATTTTATTGGAATAGTCTTCAAAGCTTTAAGGGCATTAGTAGGGAAGTACATTAGAAGCCAATTAACATGCTGCCCAAAGGTTTTTAGGCAGGGCTAAAGTACTTTGGTAGAGAGCTGAAACACTGGAGGTGCTCCCCAGGCTGGGCTGGCTCCACCTGCAGCCCAGGTAGCTCTTGCTCATCCCCCTTACCCAGAGCAGGTTACAGCCATGAATTGGGGTTTTACTGCCCACATTGGAAGAAGCTGCTTAGCCATTACAAGTAATATTAAATTTTTTACAGAATCCTTTGTGAACTTGACATAGAGATGAGATTGGGTTATTATGACCAAACATAGGAACATAATTACAGGTTAAAAAGGTGGAAATTCACAAGGATCCCTTTTCTAAGGTGTATCCCTTAGTAAGGAAGACTCTGAAAAGACCCACCTGGAAATATTCAGATTGTAGATGATGTTCTTTATTTTATGTGATAAACCTGACTTACAGTTCAGGCCCTCTTTTAATAAATACAGTACTTTTGTATTTCCTCATGTATTCTATCTGTCAGGATCTGGGTTTAAGGGAATAAACCACAAGCTTACTAGAAGATGGGTACCTGATCTGAATGATCTTTAGCTTTCAGTTTTATGCCACCCCCAAAGTGTGTGAGGACATATATAGACAATGTGAGATTTGGATGCAGGGGGACTTCCTTTCCTGAGTGCCATACAGGTGTTACAGACCGTAAATGTGTAGAGCCAGGCTCAAGTGTGGTGATTTCTGTAACTCAACAGATGCAGCTCACATGACAGTTTGAATTCACAGCACAGAGCAAGTCACCAAGGCAATGAAAGCAAACTTCTTCATTGCACCGCAGCTTCTTAAAAAGTTGAGATAGCTGATTCTTAGACATCTCTAGTGCGTTCCTTCCTGAAACAAACTTTCCGGATTATTTATCCCACGATAAATTTCATGACGGTTTCCACGAAACTGAATGAAAAGGTCAGCCGTGAAGTATTTAAAAAGAAATGGCGGGGGGTGGAGTGGGGGGAAATGAGCCGTACTTTTCACGCAGGACGCAAGCCCCTTTTTTTTCCAGAATCCTGGAGAAGAGCTCGGGTGGCTCTGTGCGGCACGAGGTGGCGCTCCAAGGCACCGCGTGGTCCCCCGGGACGCGGCTCGGGCGGGAAACCCCGGCCGGGTCACCCCCCCCCAAAAAAAAAAAAATAAAAATAAGGGCCCGCGTTTAAAACG
>VWZN01004059.1:406261-417810 GCA_013396955.1 Regulus satrapa
GCTCTGCCCGCTGTAAGGTGCTCAGGGGGAGGTCGCTTGTCGCCGCTCGTGGCGCCGAGGGTGTTGGAAGTTGAGGCGGGGAGGCGTTTTCTCGCGTGTTTGACACAGCCGGAGCCGGGGGATTTCTGCAGGGAGAGACGGGGAAAGAAAAAGTTACTTTCCTTGAGTGCCTACGAGATAAGCCTGTGCTGAGCCCGGGAGACTCCGCAGAGCTGGGATATCTTCACAGGTTTTTCCCTGTCTGCGCATTAACCCGAAGACCTGGTGTTTTTAAGAGCGGCGCTCCTATCAGTTTAGTAGTTGTAATTATACTTTGTCTTTGCTTCGGTGTTTAAAAAAAAAAAGAAAGACCCAAAAATCAAACACCCCCCAACCCTGTCTGCAATGGAATGTTGCAAGCCCAAAGTGATTTCTGAAAGAAATGTATTCGGGTTTTGAAGTTGTGCGAGGAGAAATCTCTTAAGGTGAAGTACGAGCGGGGGCAGGCGGGGGTAGGGAGGGGGGAGGGTGTGGAAAAAAAAAAATCCCCTGTTCCTCGGATAGAGGAGTTTAAATGTAACAAAACGAACGAAGTCAGCCTAGAAGTTCTTGAAGTCTGAGCAGTGCAATGTGAGATGTGGAGCGGAGCAGGGGCTCATACTTGGTTTTGCCCTTTCATTTGACTCATTGGCATTCACGCCTGACTCCCAGGCATCCTCTGGTTGCTGTGAAATGTCCCCCTTGGCTCAATGCAGTTTGAATTTTTGACGGCATTATAAAGAGTCCAGCTGTCACTTTTGCTGATCTTGATGGGAGATGGGTTTAATGACTCAAAAGTATGAACCAAAGCATTTTAAAAAAACCCCAGAGAAAACCCCGAAAAAAACTTATTTCCTTTTTGTGCTTGACTGAATCTGGGCAAACACCTAAGTGAATTCACGTAAATCATAGCTAGATCTGAACTGGCTCAGTGGTAAAAAATAAACGAATGGGCAAGAAAGAAGGCAACAGATTACAGCAGCTCTGTCTTAGCCCGGAAAATTACGATGCTCAGTGTTGTGTTCCCCTCTTTCTTAAAACACCAAATACGAAAACAAAACCTCTAGAACAACAACAACAACACCACTACAGCGTCCGGGCGGTTCTCTCGCTGGGATTCCAGAGGAGCCCCGCGGGGCCGCTCTGCACCTCTCAGAGGAGTTCTCTGCGCTGTGCCATGCTCCCATGTCTGCTTATTCTCCCCTCGCTGAAGAGCCCCCTCCTGTTCCCGGTGACTCCGAAGGGTCCGTGCCTGATCACTGGAACGGGCTGCATCAGCGCTTCTGAAACAATCAGCGTTAGCGTTTCCTGCTAACAATAAAACTCTTTTCACTTTAGCGCACCTTTTTTGGAGGATCTGCTAATCTCACTGGCATGGAAGCGAGCGCACACGCCTCTCGCTGTGGATGCCCGTCTGCCTCCCTCCGCAGCACCCCCGTCTCCCTGCCCGGCCCTAAAGCCGGGGGAGTTGGGCTCCGTGCGGGTCCCTCTGGGGCTGCCCGGCCCGTGCCCTGCCGGGAGGTGGCTGTGGCCCCAGGGGACAGTCCCCGCTGGCTCCGCTGTGCCCGGTGGCACGGCAGCCCCTGGGGGGCGGAGCAGCCGGGGCAGGGCTCCAAGTGTTCCCAGCACACGCCATCCCTGGATGGGCCGGCGTTGGGTTGGTTCCCCCCTCCCCTTCCCCCCCGGGCTCACTTCTTTAACATTCCCACGACTACCAGATCTCGGCTCTGTCTCATCCTCCTCCCCTCCCATCCTCTTTAAGTCCGGGAGAGAGGACGAATGCCCGTCACCGAATGTTTGTAAAGGCTTCCTACTCTGAAAACAAGAAAAGCGCTCTGGGTCCCCCCTTTCAGAGCCAGACTTACCCCGTAAGGCACCCGCCCGAGCAGGATGCTCGGACTTTTTTTTCTGCTGGGACTTTTTTTCCTCCTAAATGAGTGTTAGTCCAACTAGATGATGTTATTGCAGGTTGCTTTCCTCCGCTCTACCTTACCGAGTTTCATATGGTCTTCCATTTATTTATTTTTTTGCTTCTCAGTAAAAAGTATTAATGTGGTTTTGCTGTTCAAATATTTCTTTTTCCCGTTCCTCCACCAGCATAGTTTATTTGAACTAGGGTCTATAATTATAAATTAAGAAAATCTCTGTGCTAGAACATGCAAGTGGTCTTTTTTTCTCCTCTTATAGGTAATTTAAGCAATCTCTTGTTTTACTAAGATGTGGGTCTCCAGCACCAGACTTACATAGCAGAAGCTGATTTCTAGTGTCTAAGTATTTCATTCGTAGTGCAGAAATGTGAGACCCAGTCCCTCCAGCTCCACGGAGCAGTGCTTGTATGAGACTTGAGGAGAATATCACGTTGTCTGGTTTAGTTATTTACCCTCAGATGTTCTCATTTCCAGCATGACACTGGGAAGGCAGGCAGGCAAACAGCTTCAGGGGGAGTATCTATCCTTGGTGTTTTCTCTTAGGTCTCCCTTCTTATCTGTCCCCTTGGGGTTCCTTCTGTGCTTCCAGATGTTGATGAGTGCGCAGAAGCTACGGATGACTGTCACATCGATGCAATTTGTCAAAACACACCAAAATCCTACAAATGCATCTGCAAGCCGGGCTACAAAGGGGAAGGGAAGCAGTGTGAAGGTAAGGACTGACCGGCTCCTCTCCTGTCTCTTCTCTCTTCCCTTCTTTTATTTGTTTGCTCTTTAAAAGCTTTTGTAAATAGCTGAATTCCTGAAACGATTAATGCAGATTTACAGCTGCTTAACCTCAAATCTGGGTGTTTATTGGCAAGCATCCCCCTGCTGCTTTTGCTAATTGTCCAGCACCGAAAACGTCGTGCCCGCCAGCCTGCTCTTAAGAATAAAATAAAAAAGGGAGTGTTGAGGGGGTGGCATTCCCTGGTAGGACCAGCTCCTCCTGGGCAGTGGTGGGCTCGATGGGATGGGATGAGATGGGATGGCCAGGAAAATTCTCGGCAGAGTGGATGGAAAGAACTTGCCATTGTTTTCCCTGGACAAGTTACAGAAGGTGTTTTTCTGTACCTACTCAGACAGGATGCTTCTCCTTGACATTCTACATGTGTCGTTACATATATTTCTAGTCCTTGGAACACTTTTAAAAGGAAGTATCTCAGATCATTGTGCTTGTACAGACTTGAAAAGACTTACTTTGCTTCTGTATGTCCTCATATCGGTCTCGTAATGGAAAAAAGACCTAGCAGGTTTTATTAGGCTCTGTGTACACTCCTATTTCAGATTTTATACACTCTGTCTATTGAATCTCATCAGAGAGATTCTTTGGTAAAAAGAACAAATATAGTAGTTACAGTGGAATGCCTTCCAAATAAAAGATGCAAGACTGTTATTTTTTTCTACGTGGGCATGTTTAGTAGGTATGACATTTTCCTTCCAAGTTTCTCTCTTTCTATGGCAGAATGCAGCTTTAAAAAAAAAAAAATTCTATGGCCAGTTTATTACAAAGATTGAAGACCTAGAAATTAATTTGGCCCACAGAAATTTGAAAACACATATTCTCCATGCACCTCCAAAATATTTGTTCAAGTGCCCTCAGAGAACGTTTTTGTGATTGTTGTGTTTTTCCATCTTCGGCTTAAATTGACAGAGACAAATTCTGATTGCCTACCTTTTGGTACTCTAGCATCTCTGAGCTGCTGTTCCCCTGGAAGCCAGATCTTCTTTCTTGCAGACAGGATAATCATTCAGCACCAATTCTTTCTGTATTCATCCCTTCTCGGGAAAGAGCTGCAGAACTCCTGAGAAAATGTACTCAAGGCTGCAGCTGTGGAGGTTACAGCATTCTCAGCATTGGTACTTATTCTGTTGGTTTTCTATATTAAAAGCTTCCTTTTGCTCTAACTATTCATATTTTAGTTGTTGAGCTCTGTTTGGTAGTAGACATGGCTTATATTCATGCTTGTCTAACACACATATATCTCTTCACCCAACTTGCCTTGGCTCAGTAAAAAAACCCCAAGAATTCCAAACTCTGTAAAGTAGTAAAAAACAAGATTGATCCTTGTAGTGATGTACAGAATGGAACACCTGTGTCTAATATCAAACTCATATCTAATAGAATTTATTGTCTGACAGGCCTGATAAGTAAACTGGGGCAGACTGTAACACATTCTGCATGGATGTTCAGCATTAGTCAGGTGGTGTAAGCTGTCTAAGCCAGGTGTCACTGTGCATGGAGTATAACTTTTTATTTCTACAATGTTATGGTAACAGTTCTAAAGATTTTTACATCAGTTCCCTGTCTTAAGTTGGTAATTAGCACCAAATTTTGGTAGAAGCAGAAAGCTTCAGAAAGGGTGAGTGGCAGGTGTAAGATCTTCCTCAGGCCTGCTGTACGTGGAGGGTGGATTTACTTTGCATCTTGAGGTTAAGTATTCAAAAATAAACAGAAATAAACAGACTAGCTTAATTGATTGGTATTTAGTATTCTGTCACAAGACAACCTCAGTGATCAGCTGTTAGAAGTTATCCTTTAAGATAAAAGTGAGTGTTAAAGATGAAACCCACTGGATCATTTTTGTTGTACTAAAACCCAAACTGGGTCATTAAATAATTCTTGTCTTGATTCTAGAGCCCAGTCTTTATAACTGGGCTTTTCAAAATAAGATTTTTGATCATTGAAACTAGTTACCTGTGAGAAAAACAATTTGTACAGATAATGAGCCTCTTTAGCCAAGTTTGTAGCAATCTACCAGTGTTGCTTCATCTCTGAAGAACATTCGTTATGTCATAACTAACTCGGTTGTAGCCCAGGCTCTCTCATGCAGCCAGACTTTACTGAACAAGTAGAATTGCCATTCATACAGTACAGTGAGCTTAAAGATGAATTCATTCTGATAAATATCAGTGAGCTGCCAGTTTAGGTTGTATTGAGGCATTGCAACTAATTTAGAAATGTGCATGTTTGTTTATTTTAAACAGTAGTCTTAAATATTGCTTTTTTTTCCCCTGAAAGTCTGTTTTAGAGCGAGGGGAAGTAACGTTTTTTGGATGATTCTTAGGAGCACATATTAGGAGTACAAACGTGTCCAGTGTATAAATATGTGTTTGTGTACCCTTATGTATTTATTTATAGTTTTTCTAAACAGTGGGGTCCTTAGGGCAATGCAGTAAATGTGGAGCTCAGCCACTTTTTAAGGATTTTGCTCAGGGTTTGCTGCTGTGAGCTGAAGGGAGGGGAGAAATGCATATGACACAAATATTTCTTAAAGGACATATGGAGAACTCTAGAAGCAATTTTATGGAAATGAAACATTTTCGTGACAGTCTGTTACGTTTTTTCAGCAGGAAACTTCTTTCTAACTTTGATTTTTCTCTCAAAATGTCTTTTGGCCTGGGTTTCTCCAGAGTTTGAGGATGACTTTTCAGTTCACAGATCCTTTTCTTCAGGCTTTTTTTTCTGGCTACCTTTCTTGCCTGAACCACTTGACCTGTTTCTTTCCACAGAGCACAGTTGTTTCTCCAGATAGAGGAGTTCCTCATTCTTCTTGTGTCCTGTCTTCTGCTTCCCTCTGTAGATTTCAGTTGACCTTTTTTCTTTCTTTCATCGGGTATCTGTTATGCTTCGTAAAGCCTCATGGTCAGCATTGCCATAGTATTTTCCCATCTCACCTAATGTATCAGTATCCCTTGAACACAAATTCTCTAGCTGCTATTTTCATAGGACAGAGTAATGTGTCCAACCCAGATAATCCTTTAAAAAATAATTCTCTGTTTCTAGTCAAGATTCCAAATCCATTAATTTATAATGAATCAATTTATTTGCCCTAGCACACCTGTTATTGTCTAAGAAGTCTTCCCTGTTCTGATTTTAGTCAGGATCTCAAATGCAGTGGGCTGGATTCAGCTTGAGGCATCATCCTTCATGATCCATAGGACTTTGTCCTTACCTTCTCAACACTGAATTTTGGCTTCCCCAGAGGATGATATGTCAACAAAATTGTGTCAAAGTGATGGAAATTCCAGAAGGTTCAAAAGGATTCCAGGACCTGGGTTTCCTTATGCCTTGAGAGAGTGTTCCTTGTCTCCGATGCAGTCTTTTGTGATGACAGTTGTAGGATATTCTCTCATTGAATGGTGTAAGAAGGGGTTTAGCTCTTGAACCCAGTTGTTTGGGGTTTTTACCCCATACCAACTCTCTGACTTTTCCAAACTCTCATTAATGGTGAAAATACTCTATATAGTTGTTGGTTGATGTTTACGTATGCCTGTTTTATATCCAGTTAGTGTTAAGTTTATTTTATAAGGTTTTTTTTTTGGTTTTTTTTTTTTTTTTTTTCCCCTCACCTCTCTTTTTTTTTGGTTTTTTTTTTTTTTTTTCCCCTCAGCCTACTTTTTATCTTCAGTGGGACTGTAATTTCAGTGAGTTGCTCTAGCTGTTAGCTTTTTCCTTTTGGATGATACCTTGCGTGTAGGACCCTTAAGACACTTTTATTTGGACCTGTTGCTTCTGGATTGTTAAACTCTACTCTGTGCTTTCCCATATTGACTGAGATTTTCCTCTTGGAACATTTTTTTCTACCATCTTTCACAGTATTTTCAGGCCTCTGTTTCAGTCCTTTTAATAATAGATCTCATAAAGTTTCAGTGTTTCTTGAACATTTTGTGCAGAAGAGAAATGTTCACAACTTTCAGCTGGACTTTTTTCCTTTTTTTTTTTTTTTAATTTTTAAAAATTCTTCTGTGAAGCTTCATCGTGTTATTGATGGATTTTTTTTTGCTGAGGGCAACATAGACATACCATGGCAAAGTGTCTTGATAAAGTCTGCTGTGAGAGGGTGATTTTCAGATCGCTGCTCATGTTGCAAATTTGTGCTCTATCAGCAGCAGTTCTGCTTGACTGCTGGGTGAGTGGGGTTGTGCAGTTCTAGTGATTTAAGTCGATCATGTATCCATGTATTCGTAGTTTTTTCTTAATGTAAATAATCATTCTAGATAAATAGGCAGGTTTTGTAGATAATCTGCAGTGTGGACCTTTATTCTTGACTGCCCCGGTGGTAGCACCTCACTGGGTTTAAGCATGGTACAGTCTCAAAATGAGATGAACAATTTCTGCCTCATTCACAGGTATATTCAGCCTCTGCATGTGTCCATTTGGAAACACAGACCAATTGTCCTTTCTGACCAGTCATTATCTTCAGTAGTTTTGTGGATGTGAAGCCAAGTTTCTACTTTTATTTGGTTTTTAGATCTGTGTTTTTATGGATTTTAGACAAAATCTTAGCTATTGTAAAAATGTCTAATCACTTTTATTTAAATAATAATGCTTGACTCCCTAGGCTTGACGTAATACTTCTCTTATATTATTAATCTTGTTGACCTGTTTTTCGTTTTCTTAAGAAGCTCATTCACAGTCTCACTCGTTGGGTTTTCAATTTATTATGGTCTTCAAAATACCTGTTGTGTTCTTCTCATGCTCTTCAAAAGTGAATCCAAATATTGTGGAGAGAACTGAATCTGAATCAACCCACCTGGAAACACAGGGCTTTCCAGTTTTCTCATTTCCCAGCTCCCAGTCCAGTGTCTCATACTAGAGCCTCCTTTTGTGTGCAGGGATAAATAAGTAAGGTGCTTCTGGTTATCCTTTAAGTGGAAGAGTGATCCCATTTCTTTAAAGAGCTCCATGGTGCCCCATCAGCCCACGCTCAGCAATTCTTTATTAAGTGAGTGGTCACCAGCAGTGAGATCCTGTGAGAGCTGGGACATTGTTGGAGCTGTCCTTTGGTTTCTGGAACTCGGGCATCTTGATGCTTGCACAACTCTGGTGAGCTTAGACTTGTTCTGTCTGTCTCTGCAGAATAACAGTGATGCCACTGAACAAGGCAGCCTAAGGGACTTCTTCCTGATTGATGATTCTTCCAATTGCAGTAGAAGGTGAATTAATATTTTCAAGGACTCCCTTGGTCTCCTTGAGTGAGGTCTGCAGTGGATATTAGCTAGTGCTGCAGCTGCTGTGCTTTCTGGGGTTACAATACCTTGACAGATGCTGCTGCTGCCATGGGTTGGAGTTGATGTCACCCCCCAAGAGCCGTGCTCCAGAGGGGACCTGGTGTTCCAAGCCTGTGCTGCTGGGCTTGCGAGGCTGGCTTGCAGCAGCACACTCTGCCACCTCCGCATTTCAGGGTCAAATCTTCCTTCCCAGTTTGATTCACACAGATTATGGCTTTACTCTGGTTGCTCCTCTGTGCTCATTTCCCTGAAAGCAGCTTTCACAATGAAGAAGTACATGTTGTCAGAAAATGGAGAAAGGATATAAACGAGCTTGTTTGATTTGAGCTGGTAACTGCTTTTTTGTTTTCTCTTATTAGGTAGCTTGATGCATTTTATTTCATTTGGACTGATAAAAGTGTTCCCAGAATTGAATTCTGAGGCCTCTATGTCTCTTTTTTTCCTGCCTTTTTTTTTTTTTTTTTTAATTGTATGGTACTATTTAGTACACAGTTCTGACTTGTGAGTTCTCTAGCTTGCATCAGGGGATGAATTTTCTTGGGGAATGGAGAAGTGGAGAAGTAACAGCAAGAAAGAAAATACTCCTGAGAACATTCTGTATTAAATCAGAATTTTATTATAGCCCAAGTGAATTAACAGCTTATGATAACTTTTTTCTTTTTTCTTCCTTCATGCTGCTTTCTGTTCAGTGAATAGGGCTTTTGTTTTGGTCAGAGTTGAGCCTTGATTTTATTTATTTATTTATTCAAATGGCTTTAGTTTCACAACTTTGTTCAGTAGTTCATCCACTAATACTATAATATCCCTTAGCTGGGCTGATATGCCCTGTTTAACTGCTCCCAGGGCCATCAGTCCCCATGTGTCACGAACCCTATTGTTTCCTCCTCTCCCTTTTCTTCCCTACCCATCCTACCTCTCAGAGCTGCTTTTTGACAGCCCATAATGCTGCTTCAGTGAACAGCTCCCCCGGTGGTCCACTTTGGAAATCTTCCATTTTGACTTGGAAAAAGAACATTCACTCCAACTTTTTCATTTTTTTTTCCCCCTCTCTAGAAATGCTTCTTGGATACAAATATCACTATATTTTTGCATAAACAAATGCCATCCCATATTAAATACGGGCCTCATTCTTCAACAGCATTACATGGAATTCTCACTTTGGAAAAAAAAAAGGTGTTTTTTTCCAAGGACACTTCTAAATAGTTGATAAGCTCCCAGTCCTCTGGATAGTCTATGGGTACTCTGGGAACTTATATATAAAATTTCATCAGGCTCAACAGTTGCTAAGCTGCAGAACCCAGGGTGGCCTCCTGGGGAGATGTAAACTTGGTATTTAGAAGGAACTTCTTTCCACCCAGATACAAAATGTAAGTTAAATGCCAGGAAAGCGATTGTGAAATGAAGGAGCATAAATAAAATGTACTGATGTCCATAGGTCTGTCCTTCTTTTGTCTTCATTCTTTTTACATCTGCCAGATACTATCCAGTTTTCCTTGTTTTCCATCTGGCACCTTTACTTCTGGTGCAGTCCCTTTTTCTTGCAGTCTTCATTATGTTGTCTTGTACACTCTTACTCAGCTGTCTTTTAACCTTGTCGTTTCCCCACTGAAAATCCTGCTTCTCTTTCGTTCTTTTCTCATGTATTGTCAATTATTTCGTTTAGCTTTCCCTTCCCCTGTCCTCTCAGTGGCTTGCTGCAGTTACAGCAGCGTTGTTCTGGGAGCCAGTGCTCCCACAGCAAGACCTCTGGGCCTGGAGAACTGGCAGCACAGCTCCTACCAGCTCTCAGATTTCTCCTTTTTTCTTGCCTTTTCTCCCTTTTCTCCGCCTCTCTCCTGGCCCCCATCTGCAGCTCAGAGCTCACCTGTCCCTCAGCACATTCCCTGCTGTTTCCACTCCCTGCAGTCCCTCAGCTCTTCCTTCAGTGGCTGACTGGAGAATCATCTTTCCCTGGCCGATTGCCATCCTTTGTCAGCTCCTCTTTGGCTGTGGGCACTGTCTTCACGTGTGTCCACATGCCATGCGCTGCTAAAATACCCATTCTTTGATCTCAGGCTGATGCAGGACATGGTCAGGAAGCCTCTGCTGGGATGATGGCAGAGGAGGAGTTAGGGAATGTGACCTCCTGCTGCTCCCTTGCCCAGAAAGAGCTCCACTAATGCTGCTTTTGTCTCCTCTGCCTTTGAGCCAGGCAGCATCCCCTCTGTTCAGTAGCATCCATGCTGTCGGGACACTGTGGAGGTAACAGGAATCATGGATGGTGGATACTGGCTGTCCCTGAGCAAGAGGATGGTGGACACAGTCCCTGTACCCATGATACCAACCCCAGGACAGCTGGGAGCCTTAAATGCAGGGCATTAAATGCAGTGCCTCATCCTCAGGCAGTCCCGGGATAGAGAATGTGAAGCAGGAATTTGTAGGGAAAATGTGCATGGAGTAGTACTCCCTCTGTACTGATTTAGGAAGTTCCTTTTCCCTTGATGGTGCTTTGCTNACTGCACTTGGAAAATGTGACTGTACAATGGGAAAGGGCAGGCCCTCTTTTTTTTTATTTTTTTTTTTTTTCCACAAAGGAAATTTATGTGGGGCTATTCTGTGAAGAATGTCACAGAAATAAAAATAATACCCCCAAAAGTGGAAGAAAACACAAAGGAGTGCAGCCTGGCCTCAAAAGCCTTTCTACACAGAAAAGTCAATGAGCTGGGATATAGAGGCTGAGAGAAGGTGGTGGTGAATAAGGTGAATAGGTTTCCTAATCTGGTTTGGTTTATGGAGCCATTGTGGTGGGAAACTACAGTATAAGGCTGAAAAAAAACACCTACCAAGAAGCATGTTTTGGAAACTTTAGTGGCCAAAATTTCAGCAGATGCCTGTTTAGCTTTGAATTTATTATATTCTTGGGGGAAGAGAAGGAGCTAATGAATTTTTAGATGGCTTTTTTTCTCTTTTTTTTTTTGGTAAATTTTCAGCTGTAATTTGACCATCCTATTCTGGCCTGAGAAATCTCCTGAAAGGTACCTCCCTGACACCTTATCAGAAACAAAATCTGAGAGTATTAAATCTGTTGAAGCAGTTAAGGGAGATTTTTTTAATACATAGCAAAGCAGTGAATTTTTTTCTATTAAATCCCTTTAGAAAAAAGCTAACTTCCTGGGGTTTTTTTCCTAGTATATGTATATTTTTTTTTTTTAATTTCAATTGAGGAAATCAAAAAGAAGACCTCCTTTAAAGCAGGCATCTTGCAAGAAAAAATGTAGCTCATAGGTAAATGTTTGGCAGAGTTATAAGAAACTGAAGGTAGGGTCTGACAGACCACCTCGAAATTTCAAGACTTTCATACACATTTAAGATGCTGAGCAAAAGGAATCCCCTTACATTACAGTTGGAAGAATTTTTTTGTTCAAGTGCCATGAGTGACCAGAGTACTCAAGCACCTTCTTAATCTTAAGAAACTGTTACCTTTTAAAGCAATTCTGTTTAAGTGCTCTTAAATAATAAATTGATTATTTAATAAATTAAATAATAAATTAAATAATCAATTTATTATTT
>VWZN01004059.1:417881-433100 GCA_013396955.1 Regulus satrapa
ACTTTGTTACAGTGGTGCTTCCCTGCAGCCTGTAGGTCACAGTTTTTCCTTCAGGGCCTAAAGAATTTAAAAAAAAAGAAATCTGGATCATTTAAGACCCTAATCTTGCACATGCTTTAGATATAAATTTACTGCAGTTTGTTTGGTGCTGTAGGATCTATAGACAACATATCAAATTCAAGACTATGCTTTCATAACTATTGACAATGTTTTACTGCACAGCCATCAAAGAATCAGAAATATTAAATAATAAAGTACTTAATAAAATAATTAAATAATAAAAACATTCTGATTCTTACAATCAGTTTGTTAAACAGATGAGCTGTTATCTCAGAGGCTATAAAAGCCAGTTTTTATTTACTCTCGCAAGGTGAGGTTACTAAGCTTCCTACTGTCATTCCCATGCTTTCATCTGCATGAACCACTGTCAGTCCTTACATTTAACATCGTGCTCAGAGAGCATCAGAAATTTAACTGAGGGGGAAAAAGCACAAGAGCAGTGCATAATACCAATTTGGTGATTATTAATGTTGTTGGAGGGAATGGTGCTGCTGCAGAAGGTCTTCCAGAGAAGGGGAACCTCTGCAGAAATAGGTATTTGTTGGACATATCGCTGCTGGAAATGCTACAGCTCGTTACTGCTGTGCACTCTAGTTCTTGCAGTTGTAAGAGGGGAATGTTACTGAAGTGCCTTTGTTCTGATTTCATTATCTGGAAGCAGAGGTCACATTCAGAGCTTTCAGTATCTCTGTTATAGTGGAAAAAGGGGTTGAAGTAAGTGGGCTGTTTGCTTTGCTGAATAAATAGGCTAGGTAATGCATATCTAAATTGTTTGGCAGCACATGCATAGAACGAATTCGATATCCGACTTCATACCTCTAGAGATGTCAGAGTCTCTACCAAGTAGAGTTGTGCCTTTATTCTTTTTGCACATTTCTGTTTGCAGAACTTTATTGGGAAAGGAGTCCATAAAACCTGTGATTTGGAGACATGCCAATGCTTTTTTTCTCTAACTAAAAAGCACCAGAGTCCAACTTTATGTAGAAATTTCCATTTTTGTCTGACGCATTCCAACCTGTTGAAAGATGCACGTGATCAAAGCTCCTTTGCATCTCCTTCCCATCCCCACACACCAGTTTTCTCTTAAAGCAGCCCAACTCTTGCTTGCACAGTGGTGGAGCTCACCTGATCTTTAGTGCAGGTCTTGGTACAGCACCCTCTGCAAAGGCAGGTGCTCTGAATGCTTCACTCCCACTCCAAATTTGGGATTTTCTGAGTGTGCAGGTGTATTGAGAGAGCAAGAAACAAGTGGGGGAAGGAGGGCCGCCAGGATTTCCCTGACCTGTGAGTGTTTTGCTGTAAGAGTGAGCCAGGGAATGGGTATAAGAGAGGAATGGACAACCTCAGCCTGTCATCTGGAAATGAAAACCTGGATACTAAAATGCTTTGGTTGGATGTAGTCTGTTTCGTTAGGTATAGAATGTTTCACGTTGTGAAAATGGCAGCAGCTTATTCTGTGTACACACCGTTGTACATTTAAGGAGATGATGACTTCAGAGTGGAAGAACTATTATAATACAGTTTTCTCAAAAGCCTAAACAGTGGAAACAACCCCATCCAATTGTTTATAGTATGATTGTTAACTAAAAATACTTTTTTTGTGATATGGGTAAACCCTAAGGTGTTGTCACTTAAGTTTTGTATTCTGGGTGTATAGTTAATGTATTTTTTCTTCTTGATCCTTCTGTCACTTTGCATCCTTTCACTGTCTGATTTGAGGCTGGTTTTTTTAAAAGCTTTTTCTTGAGGGAAATGCAAGAACTGCATTATAAAAACATATCTGTTCGCTCCATCACATATGGTCTTACCAAGCAAAAACCCAAAAGCTTCAGCTTTTATTCTAAATAGGAAATACACAGAAAGCTATTCAGTACAGCAACAGCAGTAGCATTAATTTTCTAGAATAGTTTGATGGCACATTTTACCTTCAGTTAATACAGAAGTTCCCAATGCACGTTTCTGACTTCTTTCACTGGACTTGGCTGCACAAAACCAAAAAAGAGTTACCAGAACATGTTTCTGTACTGCTTATGCTGAAAGGCTCTTAGTGATGTCCATTAAAATTGATGTTATGATTAGGTACTAATCATAATTTTGAGCTGTTTTTAAGACAAGTATTCTGTCTTAAAATGTCGGTACAGAGGACAACATGTTGTGGCTGCAGCCTGCTCCACAACATCAGTCTTTATCCTGAGTGGGATGGTAAAAGTGCCTGAGTTAGCCAGAGTCTGGACTCAAGGGATGGGGGAACACTTTCTGGAAGGACTGGCGTGTTTTCCTTCATACCACCATTCCCTGGGGAAAGCCCCAGTGTTTGTAGCTGTGGGAGCACCTTAGTGGTTGTGTTTGCACACAGCGTTTTCTGTGGGTCTCCTGTGTGATGGAAAGGACAGCCTGTTGTCTTTTAAAACTTGGAGTTTATTAGGATTTTTGGATTTATTTGGGTGCTTTGGGGGAGTTCTGAGGAGTCCAAAAGGCAGGTGAAAGGTTTGGGCGTGAGTGCTACCACTCATCAGGCACAGCCAGACAGAGGGATGGGGGGAAGGCCGCAGGAATAGCCTTGGTTTGCTTCACCCCATTTGGCATGAACTTGCTGAAATAACTCGATCTTAAAGATTGATGCCAAGCATGAGGAATTTCAGCCTTTGAAAAAACTGTGGAAAAATGGGGGAAATGGGAAATGGAAGGTGAGATGGGAATGCTTTAAAAGTCCTTTTATATAAGTAGTACAAGTCTTAGTTTTTATCTGTCAAGTAGACACATAGACAACATGTATGCTTAAGACCTTGCCAAGTATGAGCACAACTGTCAAAAGTCAGAAATAAGCCACTGGGAAGTTTACTGCATATTCTTATTATTGATATTAATAAAATTTTTAAAAATAATCATAATAGGAACGAACTTAATACTATATAAAACTGAAGAATTTGTATTTTATCTTTTTTTTTAAAAAATAAACTGTTAACAGCCTATTGTTTCACTGAAAACCTAGTTTACCAAGAGTTTCTTCCTCGATAAACTTTATGATCAACAAGGAAGTTAAAAACTTAAGGGAAATAAATGCATGTCTTCTGATCTGAATTAGTCACTGACATAGTCTTTTCTATTATAGTATTTGAAGCAGGAGGGAGTACTTTAAATGCTTCAACCCATTTAACCTTAATTGCTTGGTTTTAATAGACATTTGCTAACTAAAGGAACCAAATTATAGCATGAATTAGGCCTTACAAATCTTAATTAAAAGCTCCACTTTATAATCGGAAACAGCCTATGTTTAAAGCACTAAGCCTTTCTTAAATGGCTTACTTTAAAATGCTAAGGCCCTTTTGCTAATAATTGTTTAGACTGAATATGGGTAACCATTATTTTCCTTATATTGCACTTAATTAAAAGTATCTCCTCCATGTGGTTTTGTGCAGTCTGCTGGCTGTAAAATTGTTTGACTGGTGGGGGTGGGATTACTTTACTTTTCCTGTGGTAATTTGAAAACATGTTTCTGCCTTTGTTTTAAAAGTTTTCTGGGGTCACAAGTTACACGACTAACATGTGAATCAATGCAAGCCTTCGCTTCCTGCATTTGTCTGTCCTCAGGCAAACGCTTGTCATTCATTTACAACCATTAATAGTACACCCTATAATTCATTTAGTTCAACATTTGAATTGTGCTCAGGCACTTGATTATGGTCTCTGCACTCCTTCAGAGAGCTCAATTTCAGAATGAATGAAGTTTGTTATATTGGGAAGGAGGCAGGCCCTGGCTCTCTCTCTCTGTTGGGCATTTGGTGTTTTAGCAGAGCTCCTGTGCTTCTCAGGGCTGTCTGAAGAGGACAGAGGGTGGATTTCATCTTTCCAAAGGTGGATCTCAGTAGTACAGATCAGCCCACAGAAATATTTTGCTTTGCTTTCCCTTTATGGTTGAGGTAGAGAAATTTTCTTCATGCAGTTTGCCTTAAATTATTGGAGACAAAAATAGGTCAGATAAATCATGTCCTGAAAATAAGTGTCTTCTTTCTGATGCAAATGTGGGAATCTGCAGAGTTGAATGAGGTGTATCAGGGCCTGCAGCTGTGAAATTCAAATTCCATTGAAATTAACGAAGAATATTCTGCACTTGCTTCGAATTTAACCAGGACATGGTATTTTTAAGCTGCCATGTTATCATTGGATCATGATGAAATTCATCCTCCCAGACTCAGTTTTATGTTTTTAATTTTTTTGTTTGTTTGTTTTTCGTAATGCATCCTACTCAGGAAGCATTGCTAGACTGTGTGATCATACCTTTATTTAATTTTCAATGCTTTCAGTTCAGTGCCTGAATCACTTACTTGCACAAACTAAACACAAATGAAAAGTGCTTTATGTGCTATGTCTAGTAGACTTCTACATGCACTTGGCAAAAAATTCCATAAAAAGTCACTTGTGCCAGTTATGGAGACGGACAGACCTTCTTGAATGTCAGTTTTGTTTGCCTAGTTATCAGATCTTTGGAAATCCCCTAAAGCATTTTTTTAGAATTTCTCCTTGTTGTCCAATTAGTTTCATGTTCTGTGCTGATGGGATATACAAAGATTTTTAAGTCTTTGTGTATTCCATCAGCACAGAAGGCCTCCTGCATTCCCAGTTCAGGAGGGCAAAATCAGGACTCTACAGTGGATGCAAAGAATCTGGTCCCCACCTATGTGTATTTATCTTTTAATATCCAAAGTGTGTAAGGTGGCCAGACCAAGTTTCTGAAGATCTATCCAGCCTGTTGTGCAGTTTCTTACAGTGGCCAGCAGTGAATGCTTCCAGTAGATTATTTTTTAAAAAACAAACCCATGAAATGGAGTAATGCAGCATGAGACTTAGAGACCTCCTGAGCCAGAAGTTTCATTCAAGTCACTGCATTTAATGATGTCTTCAGAATAGGAATAGAAAATAAGTATATTTGCTTCTTCAGGTGCTCTGCAAAACTCCCAGTGGTAGGCAGGTGATGAGCCACGCTTAGAGTACTGGGAAGGACTTGTGCAGGAACACAAGAATTGTGCAGGAGTTGTGTACACCTCTCTCTTTGCAGCCTCCCATCTAATGTGGTTTTACAGGAACCTCACACTTTATTTCCCTACATGGGCAAACCCTCCAAACCTGAGATTTTGGCTTGGCATCTAACAGCATCTTCACAGGTTTCTGAAATAGAGACTTCATTAAGGAGAGTCTTAAGTCAGTTGAGAAAAATTAATAGCTACTTTGAAAAGCTTGACCTGGATGTGTGACTGAACTTCAGATGGCTCCACTGTCAAATCAGGTGCTGTGGATAAACATCTGTAACCCTATTATTTCATTTTTGAGTCTTTTACTGAGGCTGAAGTTCTGTATTATTTATGGGTGAGTTAACTAGTCAGGCCTTGCTGTCCTGTTTCGAGTGTATAACCAAGGATGTTATAATGTGTTCTCTCCTGGACTTCTGTTTATGAATCTTAGAAATATCATAAATATATACCAGAGACAGTGCTAAAATAGGGGTTATCTAGAAAGATGAGAAGAATGAAGAAGGATTTGAAATTTCAAGAAGTGGCATCTCAAATCTCTGGTCTGAAGTTGGATATACTGTCCAATTAAGCAAAAAAAAATAATCCAAACCGTTTATTGGGTTATTAATCAGGTCTTTAGGCAAGAGATTGCAGCATTTTGCTTGTCTCTGTATAATGGAATAGCATTGTTTGGAAAGGCATCTCATAAGAAATCATCTACATGAGAGTATTGGAAATAGGTCTACAGGCCTAAGCAATTATTTCTATAACCTTAGCCACTTTTATCCCTCTGCTGTTGAGGAGGAGGTCAGTACAGCTTGGTTTTCTGTGGTGCATTCTGTCAAAAGCAGATTGGTATTTGAATAGTGCTCAGAAATTGTAGGCATTCTCTGGTTCTCTCTACCTAATGTTTTCCCCAACATAAAGAACAAATATAATTTCTCCATATTCCCAAAGGAAGATTTCCAGGCTATGAATATGAGCACGCCTCAATTTACAGCAAGTGCCCATGTTATTTTTCCTGTATCTGCAGTTTCATCCTTTTTTTCATTTAATAGTGTTAATGGAAGCTCTGTGTGCTTTCTAGTACAGGATATTTGAACACTGGAGCCAAATTGTCTGATTTCATAACAAAGCTGAAATTTCATCTGTTTGCCCTATCTCCCTTTCTTGTTCAAACATCAGATGTGAGCACAGCTTATAAATGAAAATATTTGATGATTCACAGGTCAGCAATGGTGTTTTTCAGATTTGAATGTTATATTTCACCCTTAGCACTTCTCCTGGGCTTTCCTCCCTATGAAATTGGTGTTTGTACAGCTTGGTCTGGCCTCATCTAACCCTCACTTACCTCGTGCCTAGCAAAGATGAGTGTGTAACTTCATTGCTTCCTGTTGCTGGTACTGCTTACTTCTCTAGCTGACAAAGAGCTCAGGAAATGTTTTGAGAGGAAGGGTAATGGTGATGGAAAATCCAGTGGGTTGCCTGCTGCTGTTCACTATCTGTACATTTATGTCCCTGTTGGACAATGGCTGCACATCCACAGGTCAAAAACCAAAGGCCGCTCACTGTGTATTAGATTTTCTCTGTGATTATTTGTCTCTGGTAATAAATAAGGTTCTGGTTCACAAGATTAATTTCTGCATGGTCTTGTCAGAGACTGAGGAGAGCCTACATCATAACTTAGGAGCTCTGTGGATAAAATTTTAGAACTGTCAGCATGTATCAATAGGATTGGGTTCTCTGTTTCAGGAATAAAATAGCTGGAATCAAGAAATTCCATCAATGTGGTATTTGTTTGAAAATAAAACCCCTTTTGCATTTATCTACTACAACAACATCTAGGGCTTCTTGTTGATACTGGCCAGGTCCATGCTTTCAAAAAAAAATAAAAATTCAGTCTGTACATCCAAGCAAAACTGCATGGTAGGTACTTTACACGCTGTGGAAACAGAATTGTTGTTAAGAAGCTGAGAGAGGCTGTGCCAGAACTCTGAGTTGTGCAGCAAAATTGCCAACTGTTTTGGCATCTTGAAAACAGCTCCACATTTCATGATTGTACGGCCCTGGTGGAAACAGCTTTTAGAGCTGTGGACTCTTTCAGACAGTGCTTGTGTGAGCTCACATTTAGGGTATGCTTATTATCACAGGTTTAGTAAGGTTTAACCTAATGACAGGAGAGGCTGAAACACAAATCTGTAAAAAGCTTAAATTTTCATTTACGGGAACAAAATGTGACTTGATCATTTTAAGCTCTTGCACAGTAACAATTTGTAGCCTAGTAACTTTTGTACCTTCTGGATGGTGCAGAGAGCTGAAGGGTGGTGGACAAAAACGAGTTTAAGCTTTTCTGCAAGACTGTCTCAGATTAAAAGAAAGCTATTTTAAATATTTGGTGATTTCTGTTCAGTTTAGTCTTCTCAGATCTTTTTGAATTGAATGTATCAAGCTCATAAATGAGCTATGTGTAAATGGCTTCATGTAGAGTCATCTCAACTAATTGTACTGTTTCTTTCCTAAAATTACCAATTGCTTTGCAAGAGACTCATAAAAAAAATTGACACCACTCTCCTGAAAACATAAAGTAAATACAAATTATGCAGCTGTATCTAGGCTGGAGCACTGAAATATTTTTTAATAAAAGTCTTCTTAATACCATTAAAAAGAGAAGGAAAATCAGAAATCCTCAGTACAATCTCCTGGATAAAAAGAAATGTAATGTGAAATCATTAATATTGGAAATCAGGAAACATGCTGGTATTAATAGATTACTCTTGCTAAAGGTACTCTGGAGTCCTAATTACCATGAGTGCAAGGGATTTCTTTCACTGAGTTTTAATGAATGAGCAATACTCTAATTTTTCAGTGCATTCCATGCGCGTTACAACTGTTTGTACATCATGTACACCCTCCTAGACTGGGTAAAAGCTTCTGTACGTAGAAAAACTACACAGTAAAACCAAGTGTAAAGATTCTAAGCCAAAGAAGGATCTGTATCCTGATGAACCAAGTTAGCACCCAGTCAGCTGCAGTTTAATGGGTGGGGAGTTAGAGCCTTTATCCCTATGAAGGGCTTAGGGTGGCACTCCTTTGTGTAGGCTGCTCTTTACTGTTGTCTGCAAACCAAAATACTGAGAGGCCTTCAATTCATCAGGGATGTTGTTGGGGAATGGTATGAATTTGTCTGTGTTCAGGGAACAGGGGGCAAAATAGGAAGCAGTGTTGGTTTCTGGGGCTTCATAAGCATTGAGTCGGCTGGGAACACAAATAGGTGAACTATATCTGTACCAGTGAGCTGATTTCCCTACTTGAAACATTCTTCTCAAAATTTATAGGTGCATATTTGCATTTAAAGATCTAGGAACAACCTTGTGCCTCGGTTGTTTCCTGATTATCGTTAGGATGCATATACACCAGCTTCCCAAGTAAGGACACAGCAATGCTCTCCCATTAGATCATCAAGAACTTCAAAGATTCGATGTAGAATCAAACATTTCACATTATATTAAAATAAGGAACTGGAGGGGAAATGGCTGTGATTTAGAAGTGGTGGGAAAAAATGCTGTCAAATGTCATGTTTCACGTTCATAACAGCTTGTGAACAGGAAACCTTCTCTGCTTGAGCTTGTCGGGCATGGCAGCTACTAAATAAAGGCAGACTCTAAAACTGTTATGTGCTCTGCAGGTATCCATCTTTATTTGGGTATCTCACTTGAGCTTCAAAGAACTTGCAGCCAATCTGTTTAAATATCAATTAAGACAAGTGTCAAGCTGCTCCAGACTCTAATCAAGGGCCCAAGATGCTGATTGCAGGATTACAATAATTTTGGGTTTATCCAGGAAAAAAAAAAAAAAAAAATTACTATTAATGAAATTGGAGCAGTCCCAAATAAGTTTCCATCGTGCTAGTCAAGATGGCAAATGTCACACAGGGTAATACTCAGATACATTAATGGAGCATATAATGCTCCCTAGGCAAAGAACTCTGCTTGATTTTTTTTTTTTTTTTCCCAGAAATTATTCTTGCTCCCCAAAGGTTTCAGGCATCCAAAAGGTACTGTAGGTAAAAAGCTCTGTAAAACCCCAATGTTAATGCAGCTGGAGGACTTGCCAGCTAAGCAGTCAAAAACTCTGCAAGTGAACAGTGATCACTCATTTTATCTCCTGCCCGCTCCCGCTGCTGCCCTGTTATGAATGCCACCATATCGAGTACTTAGATGGCTGGTAAGTGACACCAAATACATGCAGAATCTCAGCTTTTGGTTTGTATCCTACCTTTTTTCCAATATTTTTTGCGTATTTCCTACTCCGCTGTACTTAATGACGACTTTCTGGTGGCAAGGTAGGCGTGGACTGGAGCAGGAATACCTGCCTTGGACATCAGGCATGCTAAGAGAAGGAATCAAAGGGGCACGTTCTTGTGTCTGCTGTCAGTTTGGTTGGCATAGCAATGTCCAGCCACTAAAAATGTTCTTTCCGCTCCTCGAACTGAGAGTTTAAATAAGGAGGGAAATGCGCAGGAAAGAGAAAAGTGACAGGAAATGGAGGAAGGGAAGGTGAATTTAAGAAAAAGTTACAGAAAGGAGTCTCCAGATACCATATTTCTTATTGATGAATGAAAAATAGGATGGTTATTCACTAAAAAAGTGAGATATAGCCATTCAAGTACTATGGAAATTTTCTGTTTTCATCATCTGTTGCCTTGTTTCGTCTATCAATGTGTGAGTTGGGTCAGCTGAAGTCAGCTTACAACACCAGGTGCTTGATACTCTCTATTCACTCTTGTCTTTAAACGTGACTCTTTCAATTCTCTTTGCATGATGCACAGTATTTGACGTTCGTTAAATAAAATTTGGAAAGCAGCAAGTGCTAAACACACCTATATTACCTGCAGCTGATAAACTCAGTTCAATTACTTCACCACCTCCTTAGAGAAGGACTTGTGCGTGTGAAAGTTTTTCCCCCAAATAGTTAGGGTGACTCGTGTAAGGTCATCCTTACTCTGTGTGACTTGAAAGTTTGATTCATGCTTGCTGTACCCAGTATAATAACAGGAATTTTTTTTCTTTTTTTCCTGTTAGGAGGGCCAAATAGGGATTGTTACTAGTTGTCTCTGTGCTTTCTTTAAAATGTTAAGTTATTAATTCTGGTCAGGGAAAAAAATTATGAAACAATGTTAAAATAATATTACATTTAAAATTACTGAAAAATTTAGAAGTCATATCTACAGGCAGTGATAAATGTGATGATGTCTCATCTGTCTTTCAGATGTATTCTAAATGCTGAATCTAGGCATTTATATCTATTTATTATATACAGTATCTAAGGCAAGATATTTCTAAATATGAAACTGTTCATATTTTAAAAGTGTGTGTGTTGTTTGACCAGCTGGACGTACCTTTACATAGTTTGGTTTCTATTCCATTTCCCCCCATTTCTTTCAGACAATACTTTAGCAAGATATAAAGCATGATGAACTTTGTGTTTAGCCATCACAGAAGGAAAACAAACAAAAGTGCTACAGAGTACTTGATCTTTTCTGGAAATTGGATGAAACAGCTTCCAGAAAAACAACAATACCAGAGATTGTATCCAAATCATGTCCACTAAGCTGGCATGGCCTTTTTGTTTTATTGCTGATTTAATACTGGGAAATAGGGGCTTGTGACATTTTTGAAGGAAGTTGTAAAATTGATTTTTTTTTTTTTCTTTGTGGATGCACTAATGGGAAAAACATGGGAGAGGCAGTACCCATACTGGAAAGGCTCTTGAGTGATTTACACTGAAAAAAAGTCATGTTAAACAACATATTGTACCTGTTCTTTTTCCTTCTCCACTGAGAAACATCCGGCTGCTCTTTCTGAATTTACCGTGTTCCCAGCCTGCCCACCCTTGACCTTGCCTCTTAGAGAAGTCCTAATGGCTATCAAATTTTACCGTTTTCTTTGGCACAAGCGTCTTGAAAACATCATGGCAACTTGAAAGCTGTAAAAACTACACTCTGTGTTCCTCTGATTCATTAGATTGTAACGTTTGCAAGGTCGCAGCATCTAAAGAATAAAGATATTAACATTTGTGAGTCAAAAAAATAAAGTATTGCAGGAAGGACCAGATGTAGCAATTAATTTGTTTTATAGAAAAAGTGATTTAACAAGCTTTTCGTGGAAGGAGATTTTCAAAAATGGACTTTTCTCTGAAGGTGAAGAGGTTTTTTGGAGTAGTATTGAATGAGTCTTGGTATGTCAATATTTTCTTCATAAAATTTGGACTTGGAGTAGATGCTGAATTCTGATACCACAAAACACAGATGGAAATGGTATTTCATCAGGTCAGACGGAGTGAAATTGATAATTGATAACATTTTCTCACCTAATTCTTCATACATAGGTCATATTTTTGCAAATTTTAAGAGTAGAGCAGGCTTCAGAAGTGTGGAAATGTGCTGATGCTAAATTATGTGAGAATCTAACGTGTTTAGTGTTGTTGCTTAGGTTGACTATTTCCCAGAGAGCGAACTTCTGGCAAATTTCTTTTGCACTTTATCAGAATGGTCTTTAACCTATGTTTGAGCTTTTATCCTGGACTTCAGATCTGGAGCTGGTTCCTTTCTTAAGGAAAGTGCAACTTGATATGGGAAATACAAATGCCTTAGGTTCAGGTTGTCCAGAGTGTGATGTATATCTGCTGAAAGTATATTAAATGTAGACTCTGCCAAAGAAGATATATATATATATAGATATAAATATTCCCATGTAATTTTTACTTATTTTCATGACTTTTGAAGTCTCAAACCCAGTTATGAAGTAGAATAAGATGCTGATCTTACTGTGATCCAGGACTTAAACTTGTTTGTAATTCTTGTCAGTGTGCACATCACTTCGCTTCTACCTGTTGCTTTTAAAGCAGTGGTTCCGGTGCTGTGCTGATGTTTGCTCTGAATTGGAATTGGGGAGAAAAAATTTCAGTGCTGATCCTGTCTCACATATAAATCCCAGAAAATACATCTTCCTGGCTTCACTAAGCCAGTGGCAAATAAGCCCCGTGGCTTTCGTAGGATTGGGGTTTCATCTCAGGATGTTTTCTTTGCATTCTACAAGGTTGCTTTCTTTCACAAGCATCTGAGATCAAGCTTGCATGAAGCTATGCAGTGAGGAAGACAGTTCTGCACTGTTGTGTAGGATTTAGAACCTAGGGGTGGGCCTTTTTTTTTCCTGTATTTTGCTGTGGATATGAGAATTGTGCATTAGCACTATGAGGAGCAATGACCAGAACTCGATAAAGAATCAATAACTTTTTTTGAAAGCTCCTAGTAGACAAGCCAAAAAAGTGAAAAACATTACCACATGGAAATACGGGCTCCAGCATCTTGCACTGTTCTTTGCTGCACAGTAGTTGTGGATAAGCAGGATGGGCAAGATGCTGCTGTTGCAGAATTGTAGGATGACAGTGCTTAGCAGAAGACAACTGATAAAACAGAGTTTTGCATCTGGTCTGCTTTGCCCTCTGTAGGGGCTTGCAGCAACCCCTCTTCAAGCAAGAAGGTAAAACACGGTTTCTTTCCTGTCAGCTTTTTAAGGGCAATGTTATTCACTGTCTCCACAGTGCCTTTTTGGCAGTAGTTTGTTTAAAGCAGTTAGATAAAGGAAGATTAAAATAAACTTTTTTTTCTTTAGATACCGAAGAAATGCATGGCTTCATCCATCAAGATGTACTTAGAAAAAATTTAATATTTCTTTTTCTAGCTATTTGATGATGCTTCTTTATGAGATATTTCACATCTGCATAATATACCTGCACAATCACTTTTGTTTGAGGTTCTTTAAATTACAAGTTGATGTGGGCAGACAGCTTTCTTTGGCTATTTATTTTAAAATGTCAAAGCACGTCATTTAGTCCTTTCAAAGTCAGTTGAAACTTTTGTTTACTAAATTAGCTCCAGATCTTGCCCTTATATTGCTAGCTAAGAAATACTTTAAAATGGACACAGATTTTATTCAATCCCACGCCTATTTTGAACATCTTCTGTTGCACTGTGAGTGTTGGGATCTGTGGCCTTGACAGATGCCAAGACAAAAATTGTGTCTGTGCACGTTTTCCCATTTTCTATAGAAATCTGTGGAATTCAACACTAAACACTGAATTGGGCTCGTTGACTTCCAGGCCTCAGTCATTCTTCCTTTTGCATGTTAATAGCCATAAGGCTTCTTGTCACAGTTTGGCTGTGACACTCATCCAAAATTCATCAAATCCATGCAGGCATTTGCTTTGATTTCAGTAGCTGTGCCCATGATGATCTGTAACCGTGCTGACAAAGTTTGTTGCATGTGTTGGAATGATTTTTGAACATTCAGGAACTTAATTAATTGCAAGTGATGCAATCAAGAGCAGGAATTAATTTTTCTGGAGGTAAACTTTTTACTTTCTTGGCATAAATTCTGTGCCACCTTCCAGGAGAGCTGGTTACTGCTTAAAAAGATGATTAGCACGCAGTAAATCTCATATAACTGCTGAAAATGTTTAGACAAAATTGGAACCAGTCATTTTGCAACTTCCTCACTATTTTACAGTTTGGTTTGTCTTGTAGACATTAGTTATTGCATGCTGATGTGTCTTCTGTTCTCTGCTGAAACAGAAAGCTGAAATACTGTGATATGGGAAGCAGAAAAGTTTGATTCTTATTTGATTTTGAACATTTCTTAGTTGTATGTGCTTCTGGAAGAGCTGCTTCTCTGCAGGGTGGCCTTGTGAGGCTTTTGAGAGTTCCATCTCTTTGTGATTAAACACACAAATTAAACAATTCCCCCTGGGCAGGGTCAGTTTCACCTCTAATAATGAAAGAAGAATCAACTGTTTTATGTATAAGAGAAATACAGGTCCCATCAGACTAAAAAGAATAAGGTCACTTAAAACAAGTTCAAATTCTCTTCCTATAACTGAAATACAAGGACTTTAAATTAAAGCATGTCCTCAGATAACGTCCTTGGTAACACATCCTCAGATTTTCTCAGGTATTTGTCTAGGGTTTTGGTTTTGGTTTTTTTTTTTTGCTTTGTTTTTTTGGTTGATTTTTTTTTTCCCCCCAAGTTCTTGGATGCTTGCACTGCATAATAACTGCATTGTCATAGAGTGGGTGTTCAAGTCATACCACTGCTCCTTGAGGAGGGCAGCAGCAGAGAGAGAGTATGGCTGTGTTCTCTAGGGATGTGCTCAAAGAGTTATTTCCAGATGGTAACAAGAAGATTCACCTCTGCTTTCCAGAAAGAATTAGGGTGGCGTTTCCAAGCCTCTTCCACCTTGGTAAATAGCTGAACCAGAGCAGTCACAAGTCCAGCCAAGTAAGGAAGTTTCTTTTTACCTCCTTTTTCCTGATCATTTTTTACTTAAAAACTTTTGAAATAAGCAGTGGATTTTTTTGAGATTTTTCCAAACCAATTCCAGAAAGAGACGATCAGAATTATTTTGCCAGCATCTGAGGATGTCCTTGCATCCAGCCCTGGGACTGCAAGTTGCTGTCTCTTTGGAATACACTAAGCTTAAAATCGGTTCTTCACAGGTTGTGTCAGAACTAAAAATGTCTCTGCACCTTCTTAATCATTAATTCTGAGACTCCCATGATTCCTGCCATTGTGGTACCACAGGAAATCAATTTCTCTTGGAGCAGAAATACTGCCATTCACTTTTAAGGTGATTTCTTCACTTAACACCCCAAGAGTTCCCCATCTTAGCAGCTGGAATGTAAGGAATTGAAAACTTTGTAAGTATTTTGCCATTGTAGATAAAACTTTAGGTTTCCCTTTGAGAAACCTTGAAAAAATTAATCAGTAGATGCACCTAAATCCATGAAAATTTCATGGTTGGATACCTATTTTTTTTTTCCCTTGGTTTTGGTTTTTGTTAAGGTAATTCCTTCATGATGAAAGACAGTAATAAAGTGACCAAATGCTAAAAATGTTATGAATAGTTGAAGCTACAAAATTAGGCATGAAAGCTTAATCTCTCAGAAGTGTTTAGAGTTGAGATTTTGATTAACACCCAATTCTGTCAATTATAAGAAGAAATAATAATAGCATATGACCTAACCAAAAGGAAATCAACACAGGTGGCCCTGCAAATTTTGAGGTTTACAACAGACAAAATGAAGAGCAAGGCT
>VWZN01004060.1:22942-55064 GCA_013396955.1 Regulus satrapa
GTTTTTGTTTTTGTTTTTTTTTTCTAAAACCTTCTTTTTGGAGATGCTTGGCAGAATCTCTGGATAGTCTTGTTCCAGTGCTCAATTGTTCTTTCCTAACCATTCTTATTTCTATACCTATTTGCTTCCTAAGATGCTAGTTTCTGAACTAGCATCAAAACACAGTTGCATAAATATAATTGGAAACTTACTTGGTATCTAATATTTTCCCTTTCTTTGTTAAGAATTATCTTATATAAAATTAAAAGTGGAAACATGGATTAATTCAATTATTGGGGAGTGGGGTGCTGGGTGTGCAGAGGAAGGATGTTCTCACAAACCATATACTGAACATCATGTTATACTGTATGCACCTCTAAAGTCTAGCATTGCCCAGTATTTTCCTGAGTGCCACAGTCAAATTGTCTTGCCGATAAATTTATCTATAACTGATTTAAAAGTATTATATTTGTATGTCACAAATCTGTTGGGATTTCATTGATCTTCCTTGAAGCATCAAAAAGATGCTCTTTTAGCTGATTCCTAAAATAATCTAGATGAATTACTGAGTTCTGCCGAATGAAACATATTTAACCTCTCTAAATGCATTTAGCTCTCTGGTTCTGACCTGTGTTTCTGCAGACAACTGTTCTTATGTTCTGGTGGAAAGGGAGTACATGGTGTTAAGCAAAGGTGAGGTGCAGATGCAGAACAGGGAAGTGGGTGCTGCTTGGCATGCAGCCCCCGATTGACTGCTTCTCCCGGTGTTCTTTACCTAAGCTGGAGATTTTTGAGATGCAGCAGAATGTTTCAAAATCTGGTATTTATATATAACACATTTCTTTCGACTGTCTCTGGAATTATTTCATTTCCTGTGCAACACAGTAATTACGTTTCAATGAAGTAGGAAAAAAATATACGGGGCAAGTTTTAATCCCAATAGCGCTATACAATTATGAAGCCATAGTGCCAAAACTCAAAAAGCTCAAATAAGTAGTTACAAGTCTGCCTTTTACTCAGTTTTTGCCCTGAGCCCTGCTTTTCTTCAGTCCCAGAATCAGATGTTTTTACTAAAGGAATTGGCCATGAAATAGTTAATAAATAATTTATATATATTTATGTAAATTACTGTGGAACCCCAGAAATGGGAAAAAACATTTCACACTCCTCAGGATGTGAAACTATATTTGGAGACAAAGCACAAACTAATTCAGAGATGCACAAATTAATGAATGTAACTCCTGAGTTTAAGTTATTCTTTCTGAAGGTTCATTTTGTGACTGATGTGTAACAGCTTTTTGTAATGTTACAAAAACAACACGGATTCTGTGGTCTCTAAAACATCTTGCCCTGAAACACATCCTAAAACTGAGACTAGCAGGTGATGCAGACTGAGATTCTGCCAGCTCAATTGTTATTGATAATATGGCCTAGATCACTACACCTCAAAATAAATCCATGATTAATCAAAACCATGAAAATCCTTTGCAGTTTTCCCTTCCCTTATCTCAGAAAGGTTATATTTAAAATTAAAAAAGATTCAAAGATGGATGGCAAGTATACTTAAAAGTATGGAATGAATTATTTGTTATCAGCCCACTGTTCAATTTTGCCAGAGCAGTTTTTGGCTATTTCTTTGTCATGATGAAAATTTGTCCTCATTAATTACAAAACAGCAGAGCTTATTGATGAAAATTTGTGCTCATTAATTACAAAACAGCAGAGCTTATTGGTTACTGCAAGTACAGATCACTGTTTCCATTATGTGGACTGTGATGTCGAAGTGTAACATATTAGGAGCTGTAATCCTCATGGGATGAATTTTGACTTTCTCTTGGGCCCAGATAACAAGTAGTAACGTTTTTGTTTCCTTTGGTGTCAAAACAAATTTAAGTATAAAGATTGTGTTAAAAATCTCCTTTCTAGAATGCTGGTGTTAAAACAAAAATCTGCTGTACCCATCTGCCTATAATGTGTCTCATGCTTACCTTAGAATGAGAAAGAAATTCAGAATACCTCTCCAGCCTTCTGTTGGAGACTCATTTGACTTTCATTTACTTGTTGGAATTATATTATATGAAGATAGTAGATTTTTTTCTCCTTTCTGAAAAATACTAAATTCCAACAAAACTATTGTTTTGTACAGATTAAATTCAGGAAGTTTTTATTCATTGCTTGCTTTAAAGAATTTTACAAGTCAACAGAATTTTAGAATAAGGAAGTACTCATAGTGCTGTAAAACTAGTTCTGTCTATCATAGATTCATGTTTTATTTAAAAATTCATCAAGGGACAGCAAAATGAAAAATGCAGTTCTTATGGGAAAGAAATAACAGTGGAAATAATTATATAATAATTGTATAAACATTCTGCACTGCGTATTTTTTTTAAGGAAATACGAAGATACATAGGGGGTGATGTGGTTCATGAAGCATTATGTAGGAGGAAAAACTATGTTCTTAGAACTAAGAAATGTGTGAAAATGGCCTAGCTGTGCTTATACTGAGGATAATATGACATGTAAAAATTGCAGTACTACTCATATTTGATCATGTGTAAAGATTTTTCTCTGTTTTGTGCATTCTTTCCAAACATACAGTTGATTTGTCTTGACTGCATCCATACTAAACTATTGTTTGGGTACCAGCCTGTGCCCTGGAGTTGGAGAACTTTAGGGATTGTGAAGAAAACCCTTAAAAAAACCCCCAAGAACATTCCTTTGCGGACATGGGGCAGGGTGAGCATGCCAAGTGTGGCCTGGTCCTCGCTATGTGTTTCATCTGGCCCTGTGCTATCTATAGCCAAGCCCCTGACTTGTCCCCCAAGATACAGCATAAAACTCTTATATCCCTACCTAAGATGTATTTAGGATTAATAAAATCTGGAAACAAAATTTTTGGATCATAAGTTATGTGGCAAGGAGATGAATGCTCAAAATATTTAAGAAATTGTAGTGTGAAATTAATTTTCAAACTGACGCCTGTACAAAAAGCAAATAAATATAGCAATCAATCAACAGAAAAGAAAATTAAGTTAGGTAATTAGAGTGGACCTTAAGAATTACCTCAGCTTTCCTGATTGGCATGAAAAAAACAAAATGAAGCTGTTCAGCATAGATTTAGAAAGTACATTAACTACTTTACTACTTTGGTAGAGTTTGTATTAATAGAGCCACATACATTATCTCATGGGTAAAACTGCTTTTGAAGTAAGGGCTGTAGAAATGTTAGCCATTGCTAAATTGAACTCTCTTTTATTTTAGGCAAATTAATACCTCCCACATTGAATATATGGAGTCTATCTATAATAAATATACTAATATATAATAATATTAATTATATAAGTATCATATTTATTTAATGAATAAATTTATTACAATATTATAATAAATATAATATATTATCTATAACATATAATATATAATAATCTTATGTAATATTGTTTGAAAGGAAATATAATTTGCACACAAATGCTCAGCTTTCCTAACAGATGTTTACTGGAAGAGAAAGATGCTACCTGTATGACAGAATAATTTGTATGATACTAATTGGAAGCTTAGTTTTGCCAGACAGACAAAAGTATGCTCAGAAAATGTGGAAAAAGTTGGATTTAAGGGACAGCTGTGCTTACATGCTGGAAGAATCTTCACAGATGTGAATTTATGAAACCCAGTTTAATGGCAGCAAACCAAAGATGCTATGACTCATACAAATTGAAATCTGCTTTACTTATTCATCACTTTAACAGGTTTTTTTTTGGACATGTGCATTAGTTAACAACGACATGGATTATATGTGGTTACAGTGAGTTACTGGAGATTTTTCTAAAGAAAAAAAGAAAAAATTACCAGTTTTGCCATGGAAATGAAATATTAGGTGGGTTACTGAAATTTTGAAATCTGTACAATAAATGAAAGATCTCTAGGAGTATTTTTCATAATGCACTTCAAACACTTTTTCAATAACAAGCACCAGCTGGAAAATACAAAATTAGTACATACTCAAACTTTTCATCTGAGTATTCGGATGATCTATGATTGTGTAACTGGACTATGCTACAGTCTACCTTTTTAAAAAATTCTCCCAAATTTCATAATAGTTTATAAATATTTTTATTTAAGCTTGTAAATCCATTGAAAAGTACTTGAAAATCATAGAATTATAGAAAAATATGTCTTCTGACTTCATGCTGAACAGTTTATTTTACTAGGCAGTGGTGGACCTCAGCTGTCTTGTGACAGAGGATTGCTGCAGCACTTTGTAAGTTACATTAAAAAAAGAAAAAAAAAAGTTATATTACTCTATTGCTGCATAGACATTTATTAGAGATCCGCAGTAGACATTTTAAATAGCTTCACAATTTGATTGTGTATCTAATTCCCTTGTATTGGAATGTACCCCATTAAGGTCCTCAATCCAAATATCTACTGACTCTAACAAAGTTACATTTGATTTTGGTGCTGGTAAATTCTGAAAAATCCCCAGCCCATTTCTCATTTACATGTCTTTGTATTTTAGGTAAAAGCTAAATAGTGTAAGCTGTTTATATTTTAAAATTCTTGTAGTTTTCAAGAGTTGATAAATTGCCATTCTGGTTTTGACTACAATAATCAGACTTTAAGAATAATATGTATTTAATTGGCTTTTTTTTTGGTAAGTTTTTGATACTAATTTTGAACTCAGACTTTTCTGATCTCCCCCTTGCCCATGCGAAAAAACCAGTTCTGTCTAGTTTGTTCTTATCATCTGTAAGGGACTGAACTTGCAAGGCTGTCTAGCAGTATATTTGCTTATTGACATATTCTATTCAAATGTGGTATCTAGAGAAAACAACTAGAAACTGCTATCCCCCAGCCATACACAGCAATTAGTCTTATGGATGAGGAGATATTCTTCGATGTGTGGAGCTTCATGAGTACTGAGTGGCCAGCACAGGAAATGAAGAATAGCTAAGCTATGCCTCTTTCTCAATTAGTTTCTTCCATTAGCCACTGATTCTCCTAAATTTTGCAAGAACTTAATGTTCAGGAATTTTGCCATTGGGTAGAGTGGGCTAAAACTGTCCCTTGAATGAAGGAACTAATAAGACTGAATGAAAAGGCTCAAATATAAAAATATGTATAAAATATAGATATAAAAATATTTAACTTCATAACCTTGATATTTTTTGGCAAACAGCTACAACCATTCTCCCTTGCTTAAGAGAGCAGTGTAAAGCAGTTCCTTCACACTTGTTCCCCAGACTCTGTAGTGGCACTTCTGTTCTCTGCTACCAGTAAAGTCTCTTATGGTTTCCCATTGGCTGAAAAGAAGAAGTGGAACATACCTTTGACACTCACTTTTAAAATTAAGCAATTTTAAAAAAAAACCAAACTTGATTCTCTTCTTCAGTGATAAAGTCACAGAATGATTTTGTTTGTGATATGATTTTAACTCCAATTAATATGCCAAATTGATAAATGTTTTCTATTTGAAACAAAATCTTCTTGTATCCAAACTAAATCTGTTTGTTTAACCTACATGTTCAGCTGGAATTTTAAATAGGAAAAAGATTTTTCTTCTAAGCCTTTTTAAAAAAATTATATTGGCTCCTGGAGATCTCAGACTGACAAATACAAACATCTTCAGATTGAGTGAATCTTGCCATGTCTTCTTGCAAAATATTTCAATTATTACTTTTCCTCTCCAGCTGAGCAGCACTAATCCAGACTTTGCCAAATTATATCTGTTATTGAAATACTTTCCTCTCTTTTCTGTTGGGAAACTGCAATCTAGTCCCACTCATACCTTTCAAATGCTTTTTAAAATTTTGCCTGTTACTTTCACAATGGATATTTTTTCTTCATTTAATTCTCACAGTGTAAATTCTTCAAATGTGTCAGCTTTAGCAACACTTTTGTCCCCAAGTTTAAAAGCAGTTTATGTTGGAATCTTTACAGCAAGATGTTTCTACATTTTCTTGGATAGTTAGTGGTAATAGATCTTGTTGACCTTTTGATAAATTTCAAAATGAGTGCTTGCTATGAAGAACTTTTTTAATGCTCAGTTAGTACTTGCGTACTCAGATTCCCAGCATCATCTTTAAGTTTTTATGCACAGTCTTGCATGTGCTTATCCACTCATTTAAGATTTGTAACATCTCTTCCTTTGATGGTGTGTCCCTCTGGGTTTTTCCTTTGGGCACTACTCAAAACTGCCATGGGTTTGCAATTTTGTTTCGCTTGGGGTGTTCAGTTTGAAATATTCACTGAATTTTCAAAAGTAAATGTGTACCTAATTTTGTGGCATTCCAAACACATTTTGAAAAATGTTTTTACACAAAAAATGCCAGTTGAGAAAGACTGCCATATCACAGGCTTTCTTGAGTAGTAATCATTTAACTAGAAGCAACCAATTACAGTCCCAGTATTTGAACATGTATTAACCTCCATATTATACAGGTTTGCATGGGTATATGTCTGATTATTTTCTTTTTGCTCTGACTGCTGTTGAAGTAGAAATAAAAGTCTTGGATAAGAACAGGAAAAGGTACATATCCACAATAATGATACTGTCGTATCAAAAATGCTAAATGTAGCAGATTTTCAGCTCTCAACAAAAAATGTGTTTTCCAAGTCAATAGCTGTCATTAGACATAGAGATAACATTAGAAATTCAGATAAGTGTAATGAAAATATAAAGGTGATTGAGTGCAACTGTTGTTTGCTCTCCCCACTGCCACAGACTAATTCTGGACTGTATCTTTTTGTAGACAGGTTCCACTCATGAAATTTTATTTAATTAAGGTAAGGTGAGGCATAGCATTCTAGAAAGAAATATTGAACTTCAGGGGAAAGAAAAAGAAATACAGTTCAGTTCTTGACAAGAAACTGAAGAGGTCTCTAAACACTGCAGTTCTCAGCCCTCTTACTGGCATAGGAAAAGTAAATGGCTGTCATTATATTTCAGCACATTATTGTAGCATAAAGTTCTGTCTGTTCATTCATCGCATTATTTTGAAAATTAACTAGCAGAATGTTGGCCGAGCTTCCCATCAAAATCTGCACTACAAAGTTGATAAGGATGTTTGAATATTGGTCCAATTAAACCTAGAACAACTGACATGCTTGCTGTCTCCCTTTTTAAGGATTAAACTGCAACATTTCTGTTTATATAAATAAGTTGGCTTTTGTTCTTATGCAATACTTGCATATTCTCAGTAGCACATATCCTCCTGGAGTTCTATTTCCCCAGGTCACTTGGAAGAAATAGTTAATAATTTTTGTCATTACAGAACTAATAGAAACTGTTCTAAGAAGTTAGTGTAGAAATGTCTCCGTAGGTGACATTAACAGGAATTTAGCAAGGAACTTTTCTTGGGAATGGCAATACATGATAGGAAAGGATTTTAAGCACAAACTATACAAAGGTTTGAGAGAGAGAGGGTATAGTACACAACTCCAGACTAAAAGCTGCTGATTCATTTCCAGATTACACAGGGATACAGAAATATTTGGCATGCATGTTATCAACCTGCAGGCATTGAAGGATTTTAAGTTTGCTGAAATGCTGTATTAAGATCTGCTCATAGCAGTTACTAATTATTGTTGCTTGTGGGATATACCCTGCAACTTTCTGTAAGCTCTATGCCTCATACAAAGTGAAATTTGAGGTCTTGATGTTTTTCTCAGGATACAGCATCAGTGTACTTTTCATAGTCAATCAATATTTTTTCTCTTAAGCTTCAAGCACTGAAAATTGGTGTAATCCCCTAAGTAACTAAGATCTTCAGTCTCAAATTGTAAGAAAGGAGACTGGAGTCTCTATTAAAAATGCAAAAAAACCTGAAAACAAGGAAGAAATTAGTAGCATTTTGTATGAACCAAATTTGTTTTTTGAATTGGATTTATTTTATGCAGGAAAGTAAATTAATTAATGCATCTATATTTTTTTTTCCGCTCTTTTTTCTTGAAGTAAATTCCAGCTTGTCTGCTTCAAAAAGTACTTCCCAACTGACATTTTCCAAACTTTCTAATTGATATGATGCTATTCTGGTTAAGTCCCCATGGTAACCTTTTCACAGTCTTCAAATGGAACAGCAGCAAGATTGAGCTATCATTGAGACAGTTAAAGTTCTTCAGGCCCTTCAGCATCAGGGAAATAGCACTACATGAAAATGTTATATTAGCGGGATTTGTATTACCTTTTTTACATAGAACGAGTGCTTTGGTTTTAGACAGATTTTGTGTGTTGGGTATGGACAAAAGAGAAAATCAACACCAGCTATGTCAACACTTAGCATTATTTTGAAGTGAGCTAAAAAAAAAAATCTTCTTTTTTGGATGAACAGCTGTGCAAGAAATAAAAAGTATTTGTCTAAGTAAAACTACAAAATTTTTTAGAGCCCCAGCCCCTGCAGGCATTCATATTAGCATCTGTTTAATGCTTTGTTACTTAGTGTTCATCAGTAAACATATTTTTTTCTCTGTACTGTGCATTTTTAGAGTGCTTACCATTGTTTAATTAGATTTTTCTTTCATCAATGAAAAGGTGAAAGCTTAAATAATGTTTTACTTATGCTATAGCACACATTTTCTCCCTCTAATTAAAAGGAATTAGTATTTAAACAAGCAAATCTATTTACAAAATATCTTAGCTTTTTCTCCAAAGATGTAACAGTTTTAACTGTAAGTTCACAATGTTCCACTAGGCAATAACAAAACACTTGCAGGGATAACAAAAAGATTTAAGCTATTAGATTTAGGCAATGCCACAATTTTTAATGCTACCACTTGAAAATGTTCTGAAATTACTATGTAGACCATTGAGGTTTTGAACATTCAATTGCACTATAATTGGCCCTGTTTTGAACAGTGTCTTGGTCTATATGCTCTCCAGAAGCCCCTTCTGATCTCAGTGATGGTGTTTCTGTGTCATACAAGTGAGCAACAGCAAAGTGAAGCTTTAGTGTGCTAACAAAGTCCTTTAGTCTGTTGTTTCAGGGAAAGGCATGGAAGGAGAAGCAGTGGACTTTATGTTAAGGGATGTTTTTATTGTCTAGAGCTTTATGATGATATGCCCAAGTGTCTGTTGGGTAAGACTCAGGAGGAAGGCCAGTAAGGCAGATAGCATGGTGAGAGTCTGTTATAGACCACTCAATCAGGTGAACAGACAGATGAAATGCTCTGTAAACACCTGGGAGAAGTCTCACAATTGCTGGTCCTTGTTCTCTTGGGGAATTTCATCTTACCAGATATCTGCTGGAAATAGCATACAGCAGAGAGCAAACAGTCTGGGGCATTCCTGGAGTGTGTGAGAGAGAACTTCCTGACGTCACTGATGCGAGAGACAGCTAGGGAGGACACCCTGCTGTGTCTGTTTTCTGTGAACAGAGGGCTGGCTGGTGATGTGATAGCAATCTTGGGCACAGTGATCACAAAATCATGGATTTAACTCTTGGAGAAATTAAGGGTGAGATCACCAGAACTTGGTCATCCAGAGGGCGCATTTTGGCCTCTTTAGGAGACCCATTGGGAGAGTCCCTTGGAAGGCAATACTGAAGAGCAAAGGAATCCAGGAAGGCTGGACACTTTTCAAGAAGGAAATCCAAAAGGCATTTGGGCAGGCCATCCTCCGATAATAAAAAAAAAATGTTCATATAAATATATTGGAAACAAAATTAGGGGTAAGGAGAATCTCCAGGAAATAGAGTGACAAAGGCTGACGTCTTTAATGCTGTCTTTGCTTCAATATTTAATAGAAAGACCAGTTCTAGAGGTACAAAGTCCTCTGAAGCAGAAGACAGGGACAAGGTGCAGAATGAGGCCCTCATAATCCAGGAGAAAATGGATCCCTGCCTGCTACACCACTTAGACCTGCACAAGTCTGTGGTGCAGGATGGGATCTACCCAACAATCCTGAGGACACTGGCAGATATGCTCACTGAGTGCCTTTCCATCACTGTGCAGCAGGCCTGGCGAACTGGAGAGGTGCCATTTGACTGGAAGAGACACAGCAAGGATTGTAAAGAGGATCTCAAAAAGTACAGGCTTGTCAGCCTGGCCTCAGTGCCAGACAAAATCATGGAGCAGATCATCCTGAGTACCATCATATGGAACATGCAGGACAACCAGGGTATCAGCCCCAGACAAAATGGATTTATGAAAGGCAGGTCCTGCTTGACCAACCTGATCTCCTTCCTGAAAGGGTGACCTGCTTAGTGAAGGAGGGAAATGCTCCTCCAAGGAGGAGTTGTTATAGGAAGAATCTGTTTCCATACTTAGCAAATCCCTTTCTAGGAGGAGTAATTTGCAGTGCCTTAGCATATTGGTGTATCATCCCTGAGGTGAATTGTTAGACTATTTTTTTTTATTATTATTATTGAAACTCTTATTTAAAACAATGGTTTTCTGCCACTTCAAGAAAGCTCCCACCCACCCAACAAAAGAAAAATTAAGTAGCATGAGTTGGACACTGAGACAGCTCCAAGACAAAATCTCTGTGGTTGGTATTTTGTTACAGACATGTCATAGAATTTGAGGTAACACAAGCTTGCTGTAATGAGTTGCTTCTATCTGCTAAAGCTAAGTCAGAAAAGGAGAAAAAGTTCTGTAATATTACAAATATTTTCTTCCTGCATTTTACAGTTCCCCTCTGGAATGTACCTCAACTGGCATAAAATCAGTAACTTTATTTTGGACCTATCTTCTTTCTCTAGACCCCAAACTTGTGTTTTATAGTCACCAGATGATATCAAACCTGATTCAGACTGGCAGCTCATAGAGCAGAAAGCCTACCTCTGAGAAATTCTGCTTATGTAAGTAAAAATCTTACTAAAGGTGCTTTCTGTGAGTTGGTTCCAGAGTATTAGGTAAATCATAGAGGTTACTTAAGAATTTCTCTTTTAATTTAAAGTTCATTGACTACATGTTCTTTCCCAAAAATCATGGCTCTTCTGAGTAAATTAGATAAGAAACTAGTACTAAGCAAGTGTTGCAGGCTTTTAGATGTGTTTTCTAATGAAAGCATAGAAATAAAAGTATGGAAGTCTTCACACTTTAAATATCAAGAAAAATATTATGAGTATACAGTTGTCAAGAAAAAGCACATAGTTACTTTCGCCCAGGGAAGCAGAAAAAAGATATGTCTGCTGTCAAGATGATGGACTGTTCAGTTGCCTGCTCCTGTTTGATCAAAAAATTCTATATGAGTTTATTTAGAACTTTCTTTGCTGACACATGTTAAACACATGCAGCTGCTTGGGTGTTTTGTGCATTTTTCTTAAAAAAAAATCCTAACTTTGGTTCTTAGAAATACCCTACAGTGCTTTTGACCACAGTTAAAATAACTTTACTGTCAAAAGAGGAGCATATTGCTTTTTAAAAAAAAAAATAAAATTCTTGTGACTTATAGTATGTTTGTTCTTAAAATGACCCTTGATGCTAGCATTTTAAAAAAGTTTCATTCTTTCATAGTGTGACCAAGAAAATCCCAAAACCAAAGGAACTGGTGGGAAGATAGTATTTCCTTTCTTTTTAAGTGAAATAATCAGATATTATCAGAGATATGTCCATTGTTTGACTTTTTTTTTTTTTTTCTTCCTATTATAAACATACATTTTATGTCACGGAACTGCTACTAAAGAGAAAAAGGCAGGTAATTTAGAGATTTCCCCCCATTTAGGGAATTTCTTTCCAAGCTATTTTCCAAGCTATTAAGATTCTCTCACATTAGGATTTCTAAGCCAGTCCCATCCTTAGTTGCTTTTTTTCATTTTTGTTGCCTCAAACAGCTTGTAAGTAAAGACCAAAATGTTGCAGAAGGTACTTTTAAATGAAAGTTAGGGATAGATGTGTTTACCTGAATCTTCTGCCATTTCTATCCTGTTGTGATTATTAAAATTTTCCTAGTTTGCATCATTTCCATTAGGAGACTGTTGGTATTAAAACTCACCTGCCACTCAGTAGGGTTTAGCAAGTTTATGAAGTATACCATGTTGTGCTTTGAAATGCCTTTTTCAAGAGAATCTGTTCTTCATTATCCTCTGTTACTTATTCCTATGCTTAATACCTGCTTCAATACACTCCAGATACTTCTGTTTCAAAATACTCTTGAGCTTTCCTGACTTATTTTGATTTTGTTTTGTTTTTTCTTTTAATAGAGGGGAGGATTCTGCTGTGATATCTCTTTGGTTATTGCCATTTAATCAGCCATTTCCAACTTCCTAGCTACACTGTGATAGGGCAGGTGTTTGTTGAAAGGGTCAACAATCTGTTGTCTTCACGCCATAAAGGTGATCTGCAAAGAGGAGTGTGGGAAACGTGGTTTTCCTTTTAATGTAAAAGAGCAGATTTTGCTAGGCAGGAAGGAAGGAAAACAAAATCGTATTTGTATTATTGCAGTAGGGTAAGAGTCCTGAAGTAAACATGGTGAATTCTTATGTGTCCTTGAGAAAGGTGATAATCAGATTCATGAGGACAGTGATTAATGTGAGCTGGGTGATTACTCCACACACTTAGACATCCAGGTCCAGGCTACCTGCAGATTCAAGTCAGTATGGCTGTGTTGTTTATGCTTACTGTACTGTTGTGATATGTCAACTTTCTCAAAAAAACTAAGACATCTTTCCAACAGAACTAGGGGAATTTCACTTGATTTTTTTAATGTAAGGATGCCTCACATTTGGGATGAAGACTCTTGGCAATAATGTAAATAAGTAGGGCTGTGTCTTGCCCTCTGTTATTGACTGAAACTTTTGGCTAGCAGTGGTTATTCTCATTGCTCAAGGAGTAATCAAGAAAGAGCATAAATGAAAGAAATAGCCTGTGAACTTTTCTGTCAGTGGGTTGGGGAGTCAGCTTGGGCTGCTCTAAGTCAGTGCTTCTGTAGCACTTATCTTGCCAAATCCTCTTCACATGGGAGCTGTCTGTTCTTAGTGGAACAGATAATCTAGAGACCTAAGCCTCTTTTTCTTCCTTTCAAAGTAACTATACAATTTGTCTTCAGTTTATGCAGGAGATTAACTTAGATTCAAATACCAATGCCTGTCTGCCAGACTCCCATTGTTGATAAGGCCTAATGATTCCTCAATTCAGTAAAAGAGCCACAACCCATAGTATGTGTCTCTGGCTAAAGGAAAATGCTACAACAGATTGAAGGGTTTATATCTTATGAGCATATTTATAAGCCCTGTTTGTTTCTTTTGCATCATTCCTGTGTCCAAACAAAAGGATCCATATTTCATTCTCCTTGCAGAAACAAAAGGCAAGGAAAAAGAGAAAAAGCAGAAACAAGTCTTACTTTCCGATTTATTGTAGGTGAATAAAATATACTCAAATTATCTACTTTATAGCTATTTAAGAAAATCATAGCAAAGTTTAAAATACATGTGCATGTTTTTAATAACTCCAAAAGAATACTATCTGAAAATATCAATCACACATCAGATAACAGCTATGGGGTTTTTTAGCTATATATAAAGAAAATGTCAACCTTTAAAATCCTGATTTCTTGCTATCTGTGTGCTAATGAAAAAGATAATTTTGATACAAAGATTGTATTAGCAGTTTGTCTTTTCATGCAGCACACCTTTATATGGTAGCTGTGATGGGTTTTGACTAAAAAACAACATCCAAAATCTGTCTGAAACACATTGATACCTCAAAATACCAATAATAAGCTTCATGTGCTATATACATCACTTCGTATCAACTTGATTTCATTGTACCGATTAAACATTACATTTGCATTACTACAAAGAACCACAGTAACCTTGAAGCCTGACTCTCACAGGTATCTAAAAGGATTTTGGGATGTACCATGCATGTCTTCATATAACACTGAACTATACTGCATTGTGAATACCTGCTCTATGTACATTAGAGGTTTTTACACTTTATAGCCCCATCAGGCCATATGTGCTTTTGTGTGTCAAAGGTAAGCTGTTACACATGACATCAGACTTTCAGCCCTTTGGTGCCAATAAGTAAAACAGATAGATCTACAAGATCAGCAGTCTGCTTTGTTTCTATTTTTGTGCTTAAAATGGCAAACAGACAACTCTCCTCGATTTTTTAATGAGGACAACATTCATTAGCAGCTGCTTGTGCTTCTCCCATCTTATACCTCATACTGTTTCTGCCTTGGCAAGAGCATGCAGCCATGTTTAGGTTGCCATGCAGGCAAAGTTTAGGTTGAACATTTTGAAGGTGTTTCCAGCTGTATCAGCAGAAGTCACCTGTTTTTCCACAGGCAGAATATTTAAAAGCTTTTACAAGCAAAGCTCTTCCCATATTTCTGTACTATGAACAGATCTGCTTTAAGTGGGTCAGCTACAATGCTTCTCATTGCCTCCTCCCTTTCTGTGCAGTGGGAGAAGAAGGAGATGGTCTCCTGCTCCTCTGGTTACTCTCCCAAAGCTGAAGGGGCTGCTGCACTAAGCAAACATTGGTAGCCAGTGGAAGCTGTCAGTGTGGCTCTTCTGGTGTCTGCAAGTGAGAAACCTTGCTGACAGTATTTGCTTGTTCTTTGGTGATAGACAATGCCAAATTCATGCTGAGCTCTATGCATTTTTTGTAATTTTTGTTGAGCTTTCATGTAGGTTTTCTTTGAGCAAATGACTGAAAGCTAGATAGCATGATACATGTAAGCATTCCAACTGAAATGGTGAAAGTAATGAAATCAAGCTGAATATTTCCCCCCAATACATTTTATGTTTCATAATTCATGGTAGATATGATAAATTTGGTATTGGCTTCATATGCCAAAGCTTCACAAAATAATTTGCATGTGTTGAAACTAAGCTTATGTTAGGCTTAGTTATTCTTCCTACATTCAGCTGCTCTAGGACTCACAGAACACTATGTAACCACATCTCTTAGAGTATTATGGATTTTCCTTGATAACAACAAAAAGAAGAAGCAGTTATGTGTTGAATCTTTGACTTATCTATATGAGCAAAAATTTGTAAAAGTAGATCTGTACTAGTAGCTTTTCCCATTAGATCTATTCCATTCTAATTATACATGGATGTTACTTCCTTTTGATTTATGAAGTATCTCTGTTTATGAATGTATCACCCAAACTTCTGAAAAGTTGAAAATACCTTTTGAATTAAAAAGGCCATTTTGGCTCTGTTTTGAAAAGCTCTCTGAAATTGGTTTTGAAAAAAGTGTTTAATTCTGACTCTTACATGTCCAGAGAAAGCTGGATGAAAACTCAGTCCTGACAAAAAGTAGTAGAGCAGTAGGCTGGAAAAAAGAAACCTATGGAGTTGTCAGCTATGCCTCGATGTTTTCAGTTAGTCTTTCACATTTTGAGGTGAGGCAAAATAGTACAATGTCCTTTTAGTGTCTGAAAGGGAGAGCATGAAAGCAGTTAATCAGTGCAGTGCTGGCAACCCTGATTTTGGCTTTGCTTGGTGTTTTTAATGATTAAATGGCAGTTTATGTTACTGCTGTTTACCAGTTTTTATATCTATGCAATGATAATATGATTATTATATTATGCAATTGTGTGTAAGTAGATTAAAAACCAAATAATAATAATAAATGCCTTGTTTGTGAAAGAAAACATAGCCCTATTATAATTTTGCACTATTCAGTTTATGCTTAGCTTAGCCTAAGAGATTTATTAAATGTTCATTGCTTGTATTTTGAATGTTCCTTCATTTTCTTCAGAGGTGAACATGGTGTTTCTGAATCCTCAAACTCAGGGAGAAATTGAAAAACACAGGGGACAATTTATAATCTCATTCACACGTATTGGTATTTCAGATGGCAATATAATCTGGAAGAAATTACATGTCATTTATTTGTTTGAAATATGTTTTGGTAAGTGACATTTCATAGCAATTCACAAAGAGAACAATTTGCTCAACTTTTTTTNTTTCTTATTGCAAAACTATTTAAAATAGCTATGGATCTGAAAATGCAGGGATATCAAAAGAAAAAAATTTTTTTTTTTTTTTTTTTTTTTTTTTTTGTGTGTGTGTGTGTGTGTGTGTGTGGTGCATAATAAGGATCAACAGAAGGGGAACATTAACACAGAAAAATTGAGTTCTTGGTAGAATTAGGAAAGGAACTTCCATCGTGGCCTTTTCAGTTTCTCTCACTTTTGTATCTACCTTAAAATAAAGCCTGCAATATTTCATGCATGGTTTCTTGTTAATGGAGCAAGTATAGAGTATGAACTAAGTTTAAGGTATGTTTACACATAAGATAATATGAAAAACAGAGACTCTCCTTTGTAGTACCAAGAAAAACAGTAACACAGCTATAGCAGGAGAGCCTTACTCATTGCTGGTGTTATCAATCATGCATTTTGAGACTTGTGAAAGGAGTTTCTGAGCTTGTTTTCTGTGACAGGTTTACCTTTTATGATTTGTACCACCATTCTGCCAAACCTTGGCAGTACACCTTGCTTTGTGCTTCATCTTCTGCTTGCACAGTACGCACACAGACCATACATAAATGTGCAGTTCGCGTGACTATGTGACAGGTGCTGTAAAACTCAGAGCAGACGCATTATAAATATCAAAAACATGTGTATGCTGAATTAGATAGAAATCATTGAGTTAACCAGTTAAAATGAATTAAACCATGGCATAGGCTTTCTTTCCTCAACTGTTTTTTCAGCACAAAAATCTTCAGCACAAAATCTGCCGCTAATCCTTTTTGTCATAAGCACAGCATTTGTTGTATTCTAGTGAAGCGATGGCTGGGTGAATTTGTAACATATCAGCCCTTGAATCTGTGATGAGTTTGATGAACCAATCAAACAGTGATCACTGGTAACCCTCCCCCCTCATTCCCAAATTACTGATATAAATGCAAATTTATTATACCTTTAAAATATTTCAGCTTGCATTCTCTAAGATAATCTTGCACCAAAAATGTGGTGATATTTTCAATTAGCTTAATTGGTGCAGGTTCACAGCAGTGAAGAAGCTCTAGAGACAAAACAATAGGAAACAGTATAAATATCTAAAGATTTGTCACAATACTCCGAATACTCCAGATGACACTATCTTTCCTTTGTCACTGAGCTGATGGAATTAGCATGCAAATCACATTAAACTGAAATGCTTTCATGGGTGTTTTTCAAAAGCCTCAGTGAGCTTTCTAACTCACTTAAATATCACTGCTGCTTTCGTGCGTAGATCAGGTACCTCAAAGCTCTGACCTCTGATCACACACTGGCTCAGTCTGAGCTTATAAAAAGTCACTCCTGCAGGAACCATTTGACCATAAAAACAAAGCAGATCAGGCAAGTGGAGGAAAGTTTTGCAAATGTGGTGCTCTGCTGCTGAGCACTGTCTTCGGAGAGAAATACTTAATACAGATGTGAATGGTTTTCTGGACTTTTCCATTGAGCAAGGGAAAGTGAACACGCAGAATATCAGGGTCTGTCTGTTGTGAATCCCTCTTTTTAGTTTTGATGTGAACATGTGTTTGTATCCTGTGTCACAAACAAATTTGTAGGAGGAACAAAGTAACCATTTATAACTGACAATGACATGATTAGAAATGTAAATGCTTTAAATGCCTTTGTATGTGAGTTATCCTTCATTCTCTAAAAGAAAATATCTTTTCTTCTTTGGAATTTTAGGATTAGAAATAACAAAATAACATTAATGAACTCATTCAAGTCCACTAAAGTGCCCCCAAACTGGTAGTATTCTCTTTTTAATGGAAGGGAGCTTTAAGGCTATGTAAATATCCACCTGTTCTGGCTGGGCTCCTTTGCAGGCTGCCAGGGAATCCTGCTTCAGTGCAGATGGCACAACTTCCCACCTTCTTCTGGGATGACCTGGGTATTGCCAGAACTGTTTCTCACCCCCATTTTCCTCATCCCTTGTTGCTCTGCAGGCATTTTTTTGTTCTTTCTGAGACACACTTTCATGAGGCACTCTCCGGGGTGGCCCATGGGATTCAGCTGTGCCCTGCAGTGGGTTGGTTGGAGCCGACTGCCATGACCTGCTCCTGGCATGGGGCAGCTCCTGTCTCTCCTGCAGCATGCTGGAACCTGGGCTGGGATACCAAGAGCAGAGGTATCCTTACAGCAGCAGAACATCACCTGATGTTGTATTTTCTGATTCTTCCAGAAAAACAGCAGTGAGGAAGGCATCTGCCATTTCAGTCATGGCCACAGGTAGACTGGGAGTGACTGAAGGTACCTGTGCTCTCCACTTCAGCTGTGCTTGCTACACTCCCTGAGGTTTCCCTCAGGCTTTGCATGGTGTCAGTTTTAGCTGTGGGGTGCTGAAACACAGAAATCTTTCAGGGTTAAGAGAGAGGCTGAATGATGAGAGCATGGGCACTGCTGCTGTGAGCTCAAGTGTGGGGAGGACATCCCTCACTTAGGGCACAGGTCTCAGTTTGCTGCTGGCTGTGAGAACACCAGTGTGTAGTGCTGGGCTCTGAAATGCCTTCTCAGCCTTGGCTGAATGCAGCCTTGGCTGAGGGCATCTACTGTGGTCAGCAATTTTTGAGGCATGCATGGTTACAGTGTCAGGTAATTGTTTCTTGAACTTGAAGCAGATTTAGAAAAGTATATTAATTTCTCTAAAATCCCACTGATTCCATGACCTCCAAAAGCCTTGAAAAAAGAGATTTTCTTACCTTCTCTTTTTGCTCTTTTATTGACAGACTGATGACTCATTTATCTGTCAGCAAAACTACATCTGAAACTTTAAAAAAAAAAAAAGCCCATATGGAGTGCTATGCCTAATTATGGCAGTTACTAAGAAGCTGATAACACTTAAGAACAATAAATGGTAGAAACATTCAAATTTCAAATTGAAATATTAGAGTGAAGGCTGTTTTCAGTTGCAGTTTACTGAAGTGTTGTACATCTTCGTTTCATAAAACTTGTTTAGACAGATTGAAAGCTGTGGTTGTTTGAAATGGACTGACAGCAGGACTGAGGTTTTGGCTTGAAGGGCTTCTGGTAGTGGAGGGATTGAGAAATTGGAAGATGAACAGTTCCTGTTGACTTTCTTCTTGTTGTCTAAAAACGTAGGAAGTTCTGTGTATGGTGATAGACACTAATACTGAGAATATAAAAGGAAACTCTTAAAGGTCAAGGCATTGCTAAATTGTTTACTATGATGGTGTGTCCACTACCTCCTCCCCCTCTTTCCTGCTTGAATATTAGATATCACTGGTGGTCTCACTGGCTGTCACTGGGTTAAGCTGGACTCTGGGAATATACAGAACACAGTAGTTAGGGCTGTAAGCCTTGCTGAAGAACTGAGGGTTGGCTATTTGAGCATATGTCAGCCAAACTACAGGTAGTATGTCAGTATGCTTATAGGCAAATCATCTTACTCCATAAATAGTGGACATCCCAGGGCCTGCTGAACTCTTGTGTATGGCAGAAGTCTGTGTGCCAGGATGTTCCCTTGAACTGGGGCACCTCTCAAAGTTACTGCTTTGGGCTGAGTCAGTAAGGGTATTGGGAATAAATGTGCTGAAACTTTGAAATCTTTTCTAAGTGATATAAAGGATTGATTGTACAGATGTAATTCTTCAGACATAAGCCATTGTCTAAGTCTGGGGTTAGGTCTGGATCCAGCACACCTTAAACTCCCTCAGAAAGGAGTTTAGAGAGCAAGTGGGTCCTTTCTCAGTTTTGTCTGATCCTCTTCTCAAGAGTAAATAGTGAAGTGTACCCTACCATTGAGTCTTGTTAAACCTCTGAAACACTTACTATTCAGCTTTGTTAAATTGCTGTTTTATGTCCACAAACTTATTGCTACTTCCCTCTTACAAGTGCAGCACGTCGCTCCATCCGCGACACCCACGCACTAGGAGCACAAACACCCTTACAGGGCCTCTTGTAAGGAGCTCTTTTACAATTGTTCTCAGCAACCCAACTCATTGACAGCACAGTAAGTGAAGACCTTGTGGGGCAATTCAAGATCTTGCATACACAGATTTAGGATTTCATTAGAGTGTATGACATGTCTACAAAAAGAAATGAATTCAAATGCTATCTTTGAAACAGATTCCTTCTATTGAATTTTGTAACTATTTGGTTCTTTGATAAAAGCTAAGCAGTCCCTTCCTGTTTGAATTTTTATGGGTAAACTCTGTTTAAAAGGATTTTCATATTTCAATTATTTTATTAAAATTAGTACTTTAATAGATATTACTAAATGATTTATATTATTGTTATTATTTATACTTTGATGCTGTATATAATCATGTATGCATAACATATATAACCAAACCATGGCAGTGGGGAATAAGCTATCCATATAAATCTGAATGTGTATGTAAAAGAAAACAGTTAAAATTGAAACATAATTGTAAGAATAGGTAGAAACACAGTATTGCCATTAGCCTATACTGGAAGTCTCTTTACCACACTGTGTCTCCAACTAAACTCCTATTTCTTTCAGTCTTGTTTGCAAGAAAAGGCAGTAAAGTGTAAGTAAAGTGCTCCCTTACTATGTAAAAGTAGTGGCGGTGGGAATTCCAATAAGCATTGTATTGGTATGTTTCTATTTCCCTAGCCACAGCAGGATGTTCTCTGTTTCTATCTGTTCTTTTGAGATCTTGGCATGGAAAAAATTTGTCATACATCAAACTACAAATGACACCGTGGTTTGGATTTTATTAGTAGATATTCTCTCATCCTATCTGCTTTTACTTTTAAGATTTTTCCTGGGGCTGGTAAATTAAGGACTGAAGCTGAGAGTCCCATGATAGAAGAAAAATGTGTTCTGGTGTTTTAGGTGAGTTACAGAAAAAGAGGCAATGAAAAGCTATTAAAACTCAGAACTACAAGCAAATGAATGTGAAAGAATACCTCTAACCTTTCTGTTCATGGTTTCTCCTATTGCCATCAAAGAGTTGGTTTGCAGAGAATCAATTTAAATGGATTAGGTGGTGGTGCTCTGTACAATGTCTGTCTATTGCAGAACACACATAGAATATGTGTCATAACTAGAAGTGCAATTTTTTGCCCCACAATCTTTTCTTGACTATTGTCACTAGCTGAGTTTTCTGCCCTTACTGTCAGAAGTAACTTTCTGATCCTTATGCACTGAAGGTTTCTACCTCTTAGTTTAGCTTACTGCCAAATCAGTTCTCAGTTGTTGTTTTTTCATGGCTTGGAAGTCCTGAAATAAAGTCAGAAATGAAATATTATTTTTCCATTGATATCAGTGGGTATGATGTTTGCAGCTACAACCTTGACAACCTTATTATTCTTTTAAAGCTCTAAAGTACCTGACACTCCTTTGAGACAGGGCAGAAAACAGGGAGTCCTGGATCTGTCTCTATCTGGCAGTGGTTTGGTGTCTGGAAAAATCATTAAAGAAAATTTGAAATTGTCAGGTTTTTAGTATGCAGAATTACTCATAGAGCTTGTTGTCCTTGAGTATTGCACTTTCATTGTGGAGATACTGTTAGTGTTGCTGTAAAAATGTTATAAATTATCTTTGTCGCTCTAAGTGATTGTGACTTTGAAAATTGAAATTCAATTGAAATTCTGTTGAAATTCAGAGTTATCTAACTCAATTTTACCAATATAAAGAAAAACTAAACTTGAAATGAAATATTCTTCCATTTATTTTTCATAATTATGAATTAAGAGAAACTTCCATTGTTTTATAGTATGTAAACTATTTAATAGTTTGTATCTAGGGACTTACTTTAAATACAAAAAAGTTGAATTAAAAAAAAATTTAAAATCCAACCAAAGGAAAAACCCCTTTTTCAATAGAAGGAGCAGCAAGTGGGAAATTCTTAATAAGATAAGATAATCAGCTCTAAAAAAGAAATACAATATTCACTGAGTTTATTTTATGAAAACTCATTTTTTGGTAACTGCATCTTAAGCTTAAGCCTGAATTTCTTTGAAATTATGTATTATGATGCATATTCATTTTATACTAGAAAAGCATTAAATTTTAAAATTTCTTTTTAAAAAATATTAAATGTCTGTAAAACATTGTATGCACAAGGCTAAACACTGTCTTGTTTAGCCTTTTGATATGGTCATATTGAGATTATCCTTCTGTAAATGAGCACAAACTCTCTGAAGATTTTGTGAGTATTTATTTGCAGTTTTTAGGAAATGTGTGAAGTGCATGATCTTTTTGTATGGGTGTACCCACTTGCTGTTTCCTCTCCCTCTCCTCTATGCTTTTTCTTTTAAGGATTGTCTCTTTAATAATTTGGATGTAAGAAGCTTGTGGTGTGACTCAGTTGTGAAAAAAATGAGGGGCAGTGATGTCTTCAGACATTTGTAAAAAGGCCTGAATTAGCACAAAATAAATGGAAAACTTCTGGCTTGAGACCTGAACTGAAATGATGATTTCCTGAGAGGATTCATTACAAGTACTAGTCAGTTCTTTGTACTTAGGAGAGAGCAAGCCCTTCATTAATAGTAATAAAAAAGAAATCACCAGAAGTTTTTTATGCTATTTTTTCTGGCATTTTTTCTCTCTCATTCTGAAGCAGTACCTCCTACATTATGTGCACTCCATGGTGTTCATTAGCTGGCCCATCATCTGTCAATAATAGATTTTTGGGTTTTTTTCAGGCACCTAAAAGAAACTGCAGAAATCAATCTACGTAACTACAAAATCTTAAATAATTGAGTTGGAACAGAGCTCAACCATCTGTCTACAAGTAGCTGTCTTAATTTCAAGATGTTGCTTGGAAGACATTTCTGTGTAGTTTACAAACAAATTATTGTACTTGATTTGAGGATGTCAATTATAGGCCCTACCTGAAAAATCAGTGACATGGGGGATACTTGGGGGAGCCTGGCAATGTCACAATTTGAAATCTGGAGGGCAGAGAACAGTTCTGTTTGCTGTTACTTTGGATGAAAAGGGTTGAGACCTTAGCTGAATTCAAGGATGTATTACCAGCAGCTGGAAGGGAGATAGAGCAATGAGAGTTTGAAAGGAAAAAAAGAGTAAGTTACATTTGGAAAAGCAGAGAGGCACAGAAGGGAAAAAGAAAACCTGAAGTTGATGCTCACACAGCTACTGGTACACTTTTAAATGGAACTATAAAGAAGACCAGCTGTAAATATTTGGGTTAAATTGCATTGTACAATTAAAAAAAAAAGAAAAAGAATCCTGCATGTATCTAATAAGCGCTGTGAAACCTTGAATCAAAAATGTAGAATTGCTATATGATACGGTAGGAATTGATGATTTAACTCATTTAACTTCCTACCTGAGCAAGCATTCCTGTATTGCTCTCACTCTTAGTTCAATTACTTAGTTTAATTGATTAAAAGAGTTTATGAACCAATATGAAATCAAAAAAGCAATTTGCATACTATTAGGTGAGAGGCTCTGCTGACAAGTACACAATAATTTATTAATTTTATAAGCCCTTATCTGCCTTGGAAAGAATTCTTTATTATGACTGAAATAAAAATGAATTCCATGACAACATGTGCTGCAGTATAAGCAAACCATTTTTAGTGGGTTTTATTTTATTCTTTGCACTGTTATTTAACAATATCACTTGATCATATAGCTTACCTAATGAGCTGAATATTGAGCCTCAAAATATATTTTTTAAAGTGATAAGCTACAAGTATAATATATGCATATAAATGAATTACAATATATGAAAAAAAGTAAACCTCAAGTTTGGAGATTCAAAGCCAGGACAAACAGGAGAAGACTTGAGCAGTATTCAAGGACTTACAAAAAAGCTTCACTATCTTGCAGCTTTAAGCAACAGTAAAGGAACTCTGGAGTGGTCAGAAAGTAATAAAATACAAATAATGTAGGTGGAGTTTATAGAAATCTAAAATCAATTTCAAATGGAGTCCTGTGTGTGTGTGACATTTGTGTGTACAACTTGAGAGAAGGATATTTGAATCAAAATGCCTTTTAAGCACCTGAGCTGTTGAGGCTGATATTAAAGATACCTCTTGTCCAGTAGGAGTGGAAGAATGATGAAAAATATAAAAAAAGATACATTTTCTACATTTAATTTTTTCCATACCTTTTAAATTATGTCAGACCTTTTTTGAATTGCAGTTGATTGTCTCAGTCTTTGAAGTCCCTGTGCCCTAGGCCCAAATATTAGATTTCTTCAGAATATGGGATGATGGTTGCAAATACTAATGGATACCACAAGAAGGGAAAGAGGTTTGACTTGCTTATAGTTTATCCTTCTGAAGCGTGGATTAAATTTATTGCTTTTTCTGTATTTATTTCACAAGTATTTATTCTACCAAGTTTCTGTATTTATTTTACCAAGTTACTAATAGGAGAGGTGTATTGTCCTTTGTAGATGAATGTGAGTTATGTCCCCATTGCCTTGGGGTAATAATGGGCTGCACACAGAGCAGAGACCTAATCCCGAGCTGAAAAAGCTGTGAGTCTGGCTATGTCAGGTTCTTGCCTTTGAGTTCATGTGGCTTCTTGGCTGCTTGTTACTGCAGAGCACAGGCAGTATTTATGTGGAGAATTTTGCCCAGGTACATTCTCTCTTCAGTGGCTTATGTATAAAATAGTGCTTTGTCATAAAAGATTACTCTGAGGAAAGAAGAAGTGCAGGTTGTGAGATCATCAGATGACCACTGCTGCCAAGATTGCCCCCAGCCAGCTTTTTCTTCTGAGTTTTTGAAGCTTAAAAGGGCACTTGCTCTTCTCAGGTTGTCGATCATCTCTGTCAAGAAGTTATCATCAGTGCCCTCCAAAAACCTCCTTGGAACAACCAAGATCTCCCGCTCTCCTGCTTGTTTCTCTTGCTGTTTGTGTTAGTGTACAGCCAATTCAGTGAGGCACCCCATGCTAATTTCCTAGGAAAGCCAAGAGGGTTTTCCCCGCAATGCTGTCCTGTAGGCACATCCTTACTTAGGTGGACATGCTTGAGGTGGGCTCATTTTAGTCCTGTGCTGCTGATTACAAAGACTCTTGTGTCTGATAAGCCCCAGACAGCCTTTGCTTGCCAATCTGCTCCACCCCTTCCTCACCTGTTTGTTGATCGTCCTTTTGCACCCCTGTTGGTTTTATTTTATACCTAAGACGCTTTTGCCTCATTTAATCAGAAATAACTTGAAATAATTGTACTGCTGTGTCTGTAGAAAATATAGATTTGGAAAAAAATGTACTATTTTAGATTTTTTTCAACATTACTATTATAAAATGGAATTATTTGATATAGACTTAAATGATACATTTTAAAATAGTGTTATTTAAAATAGGTTTTGAAAATCAATAATTTGGTTCTCAGGGATTTTGATGGGATGGGGAAAGGAGGAATATATTATAAAGTTCTGAGATCTAAATATTGAAACATTTTTGTGTCTGTGCACTATGTGTCAGCATGCACAACTATGTAGGTTCTCTTCAAAAAGTGTTTCTATTTTTTTTTTATTGATTCATTTCATTATTATTTGATTTCATCATAAAACCACTACCTCACTTTCTTCCACCTCATTTTCTTTCTTCTATGTATGAACTGTTTTCCACTGTATGCACAAAAGACATATAACACTCCTCTGTCATGCATCATTCTAACTGAGCCATTAAATGGTTACTAAGGCTATCAAAAGCAGTCACACCTTGCCAAAATTTTTGCAGTGAAATTTTGAAGGTACCACGGATGATAAAACATGACCTGAATTGGAATACTGTGTTTAAAGGAGTATAGTGTTATGCATCTTTAATAACTGCAACTGAGGTTCTTGCAACAGCACTGAATGCTGTGGTTTGCTCCCAATATAGGTAACATAAAGATAATTTAAATTTTAAGAACTCTCATGTGCTGCAGAAGCTGGAGTAACCTATCTATTTTATTTATCTAAATTGAAGTTATGTCTCATAACTTATTTATGTCCTCCTTTCTTTGCCTTAAGTCTTTTACCTTATATAATTTTTTAATTTTATTTTAATTTTTTTTAGTTTGTGTGTCATGCAAAATATCAATTCTCTCATATTAATTTTTTTGGCCTTTCATTGATCAATAGAATCACAATAGGCTACTGAAAGGGCCCTTTTGGATCACCTAGTTGAACTTCCCTGCCATGGACATGGATGTCTTTTACTAGATCAAAAACCTGTCTATGTCTTTCACATCTGTCCTCTACTTATTTGGTAATCTTGATTCTTCCTTTTTCAGTGCAGATGTTTTACCCCTTCTTTCATGGACCACATTCCATAACTTCATTCGTTCTTTTCCACACTTCACTTTTTCATCATTACATCTTCTCTAGATACAAATACTAATTATTTCTATATAGTCAGAAGAGGGAATGATAATGTTGTTTTTACTTCTGCAAGTTAAATTTAAAAAATCTAGAGAAGTAAAATGTTTTAAATGCTTTTAAGTTTGTAATCAATGTAACAAAACTACTGTGGATGTTTTAATTATATGAGCCTTGCTGTAATGTCTGAAGTTCTAAAATGAACTCCATGTTAATCACTTATTAATTATATTAATCTGAGTTTTAGTGCTGGAGTCATGGATTTGACAGCATTTGAGATGACATTAGGAGAACATTAGTGAGGCTAAGAACTAATTATTGTTTTATGTATGTGCTTGGCAAGGATGCAAGAGAAAAGACAGCAAAAGCAGTTTGGTACTCAGAGGAGCCCTCAGGCTATTGCACTGTTCCTGTTGCCTCCATGTGAACTGCAGAAGGACTGTGGTGGGGCCATCCGGCTGCTGTGCCAGAGGGAGCTCAGCCCTGTATTTCAAATTAATTTCAAAATGGATTTCAATAGTGTGGCTTACTACTTTAGCAGTGTGAAGAAAACTTACTTTGGATACGGGTGAGGTGTTCTGGTGAAGTAATTTTTTAGTATTATTGGTTTGCCAGCAACAATATTCAACTACAGCCAGCTACAAACGATGGGAATTACCACATTTTCCGGTGTTTTGACACCTGGTTTATCTTTGAATTTCTGTGTCTCTGGGGACCATCAAAGGACATGCACTGTGCTTGGCAAGGAGTGCAAACTTGTGCTGCTTTTGAGCTTTTGGTAAAAAATTACAGTTTTACAATCTGGTTTGGAACATGTAGGCCTTGGAATAACTTGGACCCTAAAATAAAGTCTGGATTCCTCATTTTGCTATGCATACTGTGGAACAAATTGTGATTTGCACTTTCTAGTTGTTCAACTCCTTTAGATGCTTTAGAAGACACAGTGGGGATGGTCTCACAGGATAATAAGTTTAAATGACATACTAAAAAAAGGAAATAAAGCCACACCATAACTGCCTCCTTTTTCAGTCAAATTGATCTCCTAATTATTCCTAATGAACTTTCTGTGTCTGGGGAATTCTTGTATGTATTTTATTTGGAAGGCACAGTTAAATGTGCAAGTAATTACTGTGTGGATTCATAAATATAACAAAAATTTTAGATTTTTAAGTCTATGGTTCAATAGATAAGAAATCTAAAACCAATACATTATTCCAACATTTCATAGAAAGCCCTTTTTGCATCAATTTTTTTTTAAAGATATGCCCACAACTACTTTGGTAATGGAGAATGGACTACTGCTTAGGAATGGATGTCAGACTTTCAGTGACACTATAGAACTAATTCCTGAAGTTAAGCCAAGGTTTAAGTTCACTTCTGTGAGTTTACAAATGTTTACCAAGGATAAAAACGACTCACTGAATGAAACTCTGCCCCTCACCATGGTGGAAAGGGGAGGAGAATCAAAATACAACTTTCAGGCTGACATTAGCACCATTTAGTAGTTAAAAATAAAGTTAAATAAAACAATAATAGTAAATTATAATAATAATGATAATAAAAAGGGAAAAACAACTGATGCATAATGCAATCGGTCATCACCTGCTGACTGATGCCAGATTGCCCTTCCTGAACCCAAATTGGCTGCATTTCCAGATAACTCTCCCAGTTTATATACCAGGAATAACATTCTTTGCTGTGGAGTATCCCTCTGGTCAGTTTGGGACACTGTCCCAACTGTGCTCCCTCTGAGTTTCTTTTGTGGACCTCCTCACTGGCAAAGTATGAGACAAGAAAAAAGTTCTTGACTTGGGATAAACATAGCAAAAAACCAAAAACATCAGTGTGTTTTCAACACCATTATCATTCTGAATCCAAAGCACAGTACTGTAATAGCTACTGAGAAGGAATTAGGTCTACCTAGCTGAAACCATGAAAAATCTTCAATTCAGTTTTCATTAGGCAAGATTATATACCAGGCATTAATATTTTCAAGGCTGTTCCTGAATCAAGTGTTTCATTAATGTCCTGATATCAGACTATCTATGCTGGATATGTAGGATTCAGAGATTAAATATTTTTATTGCTTTTACCCATTTGTAGTACCTTAGAAGTCACTGCTGTCTGCAGTCTGATCTCAGGAGATTTACTCAGAATTTAGTCTCCATCCTCTTTTGTCAGCATCTTTTTATATTAACTCTCAACTTACAACAGTAGTTCTTATGATAACAGATCTGTAAAATATTTGAGCTACCGTGGAAGCAACATGGTCACTGTCTGGTGAAGACTGTTTTAGGGTGAGGAATGATTAAAAATGTAATGTCTGTGTTTGTTAGAATTTGTAGTTTTTGTAATAACAATCAAGTCTTGGGTCTTTGATGTAATAAGATTTCCCTAGACACTAGCTTTATTTGATCTGTAAATAAAGATTTATTTTAAAATGGGGTTTAAGAATACAGTGTTGTTATCTAAGTGATCTATTCTGGATGCAAGATTTTGGGAGGCCTTATCAAATGTTATGAGAAAGGGAATTTTTTATAACTTCATTTTTCAGTATTAGACATCAAAGATCCTATCTAATTATATTTAAGTAGGATTATGTATAAAAAAAAAAACAACTGGTAAGGGTTTGTATGATGGTCATAAACTAAAATCCAAATCTACACACTTTCATCTTTTCAAAGATGAAAAGAAAATGCACCTTTATCTTTCCTTTGCCCTCCTTGTGATTCTCTCCTCCCTTTCTGCTTTGTCTAACATATAAAGGCCTTTTAAAACTATTTCAGTGTACGTTATTCCTTATATTTCTCTTGCAACATCATGCAACAGGATGTGATAAGGTAATGATGAAACAAAGAGGCATAGAGTAAACAAATATGTCTCTAAACATTACCCTCCACAATAATGAACTTCTCAGCAAAGTTTAGCAAATTAAATGCATTCAAAATATCAACATCCAAGATGTTAAGTTAGTTGTAAGGGGGGACCATACAGAAATACAATTTTGTGGCTTTGTATATGAACTGCAACACCTTTAATTTAATTTCTGGAACTTTAACTGGATAGAAAAGGAGGATATGTGCTGTGACAGTCATGAAGTATTTAATATGTAGAAGCCCAATGCCTAGTGATGCTAATATTTATTCCCAAAATATCAAAGGAAATGCCTTCACTGACTGCAGTAGACTTTGATTCATGTCTCTGAAAAGACATAGGGTAGGAAAAAAATGTCAGGACTCTGCAATTTTCTGGAACAGAAAGAAACTCCAGTCTGTTTTAAAATCTGTATGCTTCAGTTTTATCTAGCATTACAATGCTCCAGCACATCGAAAACTTTGGAAAGTTTTTTATTTAATGTTTATTTCCTTAGTTGTCCTTCACATTTCTCAGTCACTGGAGGTTACAGTGCCTTGCTAAACGTCAGTTGGTATGGAGAGGAAAACCAAGAATTCTCAAGTCATCACTCATTAAATGACTCTTGTGCTAAATGTAACTTGTTCTGGTTTTTCCAAATGATAGAGGAATCGTATCTGTGTGTGGATATTTTACTTTTCTCTGACCTTATTTGAAACCATTTAAAAGGATGGAATTAGGATTTTCTGTATTTATATACAACATCTGCAGCTCCTTAGTTTTTCCAGGTAACAACTAGTTTTCTAATGCAGTACCTCTTTTCAGCCAACAGTAGGAATCTGAGGTTTCATGGAAGGTGTAGGTTCTTGCAGACTACCTCTATTTATTATATATTAATTTATTAGTGTGAAGATCTCTTTCAGTGTGATCACTCTGTATAGGAAAATATGGTTTGGTTTTTTTTAGTAAGAGTCTCATTTTTTCTAGCAGTTTTTCATATCTAATATTTCTCTAGCGTGAGAATGGATCATTCCAAATGCTTCCTGACACAGCTGCAGGATTAAGTAGTAGTAGTAAGAAGTAGATAAGAAGTAGTGCTTCAGTTGTTAAACCTGGTTACTTTCCATCCTTTAAACTGGTCAAACTCATGATGGAGAAAAATCTCTTTCAAAATATGTGTCTTTTAAAGTGAGAAATGGCTTTATTGCAATCAAGCTTTTCTGTTCTGAAAGTAACTTTTTATGAAAATTGTTCTCATTCATGCTACTAGTTTGATCCAACTGGATCTATTACAGAGATTCTGACTTTTCCAAGTATCCAAATTAACCACCTACTTATCAGTGGAGAGATTTTAGGTTGAGCTGAGAATGTGACACACTACAGCTGACAGAAAGGTGGGTATGGCATTCAAACTTCCAGTGAGCATTCTGTCATGTATACTGCTCACTGCACCAAAAAACTAGAATGAATTTGTCCTTATGGCAAAATAAAATTTGACCAAAAAATAATGTTCCATAATTCTGTCCTGCAGTGTTTTGCCTATTTTTTTCCTAGAGTAAAAAATAATTTCACAAATGAATTTGTGGTCTTGAATTCTGATTTCTCTTGGTTTTATGTTTTTTAATTTTAATTTGCTTGAATTGATTTTCATTTTTTGGTTTTTAAGTTACAGTGTACCTGATTTTAATATTGTTCTAATCTCATTGCATATATATAGTAGTATGTGAATACCAAAACTTGCTAATAACAAAAGAATATCTCCTTTCCCAATCATGTATGAAATAGAATAAAGAAATGGTTTTATAGTCATTATTTGCAATTCTCAGAGCCCACATATTTCAAATCTGTTAATGACTGTTGCTCTACTTTCTTTTGTGGCGGAAATGTGATTTGACAATAAAGACATTGAATGTTTCTAATCAAAAGGAAAATGAGTGCAAAAAAAACCCTAAAATGTAGATACGGTAAATGTCAAACTATTACTAAATTGGACAAGTACAGAACATCCAGACCTGATTTGCTTTAAAGTGTCTAAACCATGAGAATTCAAAAGCTCTAGTGTTTTGATGGTAAGATAGCCTTTTTTCTTGCTTTATTCTAAAGGAAATAAAATATTGTTGGTTTTTCTGGGAAAATATAATATGAAATCATAAGACAAATTTATTTTTTTAAAAACAAAGAAAAAAGAAATAAGACAAAGACATGTAATCCATTTTAAATTTCCTTAATTCCTGCAGTCCAAGTCCAGTGGGATGCTAGAGGTGATGCAATTGCTGCATACAACTGAAAGGAAGTGTCATTAAATGAGTTCTGCTTTTCCTATTTATGTGGTTTCCTATTAAACCAGTCAAAACATAAATTGGGAAGTGTCACATTGTAATGGGGCCCTATTTCACAAAGTGCTGTGTCACCCACTGCCTTTTGATATGTCAATTCACTGGTTTTTAATTAGTTAGGTATTTATTTAGTTGCTTCCATTTCCTCAGAAAATTTCAGCCTTAATGTTTACTAACTGTTTAAGTGCTTTGATAAATTTACTGAAATTGCTCCCCAAATCTTTACATGGTAGAGAATCCTTGTAAAAATACAGCAAATTTGAGTGGAATTAAGAGAAAACTATATCCTTTTTTGATGGCTGGAGAAAGAAATCTGGTAAATTTTATTATAAGTGATGAAGCCAAGAACTCTTGGCTTGTGTGTATGTAAGGTAACTGCATACGGTGAAATCGGGTGAGTGGCATTACTGCTTTTTAGCAGTGATTTCATTTAAGAAAACTCCTGTGAAAGTCTACTCTGATCAAAGAGTATGGCTAACTTAGCTTTCATTTGTAAATAAGGAACTTTCATTCCTGTTTTGCCCGTTCATTGTGTAGAGACAAAAACCCATATCAAAATTCTGACTAACTCTCTTCCAATTAATTCCTAAAGGAAACAATGGGATGAATTCAATCTGGCTGTTATCAATCAAGTTATTCTGTTATCAATCAAGTTATTTTTCTATGACTTAGGTAATTTTTAGAAGAATGCCAGGATTTTGTAAATGCCGTAGAAACATTTCCTCTGTTTTGAGAAAATAAGATTTTTAATTTGTCTTAGAGTCTGGCTGACACAGTTTGA
>VWZN01004060.1:55141-82723 GCA_013396955.1 Regulus satrapa
ATATGATAGTGGCAATTTTGGCATTCTTTGCAAAACACCATTCCTTATTTAAATTAAGTTTCATTATTTTGTTTCGTAGAAAATACCTTTTGTTTGGGTGTTTTCCCACAATCAAATTAAAATACATTTTAAAAGTGTAAAAAACCAATGCAGAAGAAACTGTTTATATCTACATAAATTCACCCCAATGTTTTTGTTATTTAAATGCATGTAGAACTTGCTTTTAGTAACTTATTGTGGAATAAGAAGATCCATGACTTATTTTTCTTAAGTCTCCTAATGTTCTGATTGATGAAAAGCTTGACTAATTTGTGTAGTCAATAAAAGATGAAAAAATTTCCTTGACATGTAGAAAGGCATAATTTTTGTCACTGAAGAGCAGGCTAATATTCGTATGCATTGCTTGCCTTACATAAACCTACAGTTCCTGAGTTGCTACTAGCAAGAGCTATATAAAATAATTTTGCTTTATAGCATGAAAATTAGTACTACAGTGTGTGTGATCTTTTCAAGAGGAATAAAAAGATGATCAGGCATGGAGCTTCTGTTTGCTCGAAGGGGAGAGGATGATAAGACTTTTAATAAGGAGGAAAAATGTACTGGTGTTATTGAAATGCTGGTAGCTCAGTTTTTGTGGAAAAACAGTTTAAATGTTCTGCTTCATTTACTTCAGTACACTTCCTGATTTTTTTTTTCATTTCTTTTACTTTTTTTTTTTTTAATGAAAATGAGTGAATTCAGCATGATTTAAGAACTAACATAGCCAGAACATCCACAAGTGTCTATTTTCTATCTATTTAGATTAGATAAGAATAAAATATTTGTTTTCAAGTAAGTTGTGTGACAGAGGGTGAACAGACTACTGTGAAACCAGTCCATCTGTCATATAATGCTACATTACTGTATTACATCAGCAGCCTATTTTTTAAAATGCCAAGTAGAACCGATACTGAAAGCTTTCCATACTGTAATACAATTAAAAAGCCTTTTTTCACAATAACATGATTTAAAAGCCACTTGTAAAAATTTATTTTTGATGGTAGCCATTTTACTTCTGTATTTAATGCCGTTTAATGACTCAGAGCAATTTCAAGGACCAAGAGACTAGAAAGGATGTTTTTATACAGTATTTTTGTTCTCTGGGTGCTGAAATATTAACAGAAGATCAGCTTGCATCCTTCAGTCTTCCCCCACCACAGGACAGACAATGATGCAGAAATCACCAAAATACTTATCATTGTTTGCTCTAAAATGTTATTTCTTGTTACTTCTGTTATTGTTATTTCTGAAAGAGACAGTAATTTCTATGTTAGTCAACTTAACTTATAGTCAACTTAATTTGAAACATTTATTGGATTTACTTTTTTGATCATCAATATTTGAAGGATAATGATATTGTACATTTTCAGAAAGGTTTCATCCTTGGTCAACAGTAGCTTTTTCTAAAATAATCTGCTGCTGTGATGTGCAGTAATGTTTGGAATCATCTGACAAGTGAGGAAAAGATATTCCAACCAGATAAATTTGGATTTAAAACCATTAGTAACATATGACATAAGAAAGATGTACCAATTTAGAAAATAACCTCTTTTTCAGAATTTAGAATTAAATGACAATATTTTGGAGTACATGTAAGTGTTCTCCAGAGGAACATCAGGAGGAGCGTCTAACTTTTTTGTTAGGTAGATGAACGTATCATAACTCTGTTGTCGCTAATATTTTTGTGGCTGTTTTTTGTGAAGGCAAAATGTGCTATTGGCAACAGTTCACTTTTGTATCTGAGTTACCTATGCATATGCTAACTTATTTCATTGTTTTTCATCTCCTACAAAAATGTCTGTATCTGTTGTCTTCTTTTAAATCCTAACCTGTGTATTGAACAGAACCTGTCTTTAAATTTTTATTTTATTTTTATTTTTGCTGTTGAATTTTGACCTTTTATTTTTCTTCTTTTTTGGAAAAAAATTTCAAACATTTTGACCACTTTTTAAAATACTGTTCTGGAAGGTCCATTTGGAATCTCAGAGATCAGGTTTACATTGAAACTCTGTGCCTGAAATTTACAGGGACTTCATTTTTAGTGTCAGGACCATCATATTATGAATGATCAGTACAACCTGGAAAACAGCTTGGATTTGAAAGACTGTATTTTAAAAAAAAACTTATTTTGCCTAAGAAATATTATTTCTGTTTCATAAATAGAAGGTAACACAGTCTAGAAGCTCAAATCTTGGCCTGACAGATTAATAAAAACTATTTATAGGTTTAGCTGCTTTAAAATAATATATTTAATTCTGAATGAAGTAGTTTTGCAGAAATCTCTCTATTAATAAAAACAGTATTTCACCAAAACCTCCTTCATCAGGCTGTGTTTTCCTCTGAAGTGTCCATAGTGCTTCTTCTCTTTCCTCTTTCATTACAACCAAAGTTACATACATGTGATGGAAATGATTTTACTGAAAACAGAAATGCAATTTACAAAATTTTCATTGGCTTAGGTGGTTTTGAAATTTCACCATCTGGATGTGTTTTCTAACTCCTTTGGGTGAGCTTTCTCTGGTTTTATTGTGCCACAATGACAAGGTTTGAGAATTTTATTTTTTTAAATTAATTCTTATTAATAGTTTCTAAGTTCTAAGAAAAATAGGTAAATAAAATGTAAAGCTCTTCTTTATCTATCTGGAATTTAGACATGGGAAACATTTAGTTAAAGTAGCAATTTTTGCATCAGTTAAAAATAACCTTTTATATTTTCTTTATCTTATTCTGACATTGTTTAAATATAGAAAATGCTTCTTGGTTAGGAAAGGCCAGAGTAAAAATAAATTATGAAGTGTTAATACTATGAAACAATTTTGAAGCATATCTGAATTATTTTGCAAGTGGTTAATTTTAAAAAAATAGCCTTTTTTCTTGCTTAAGTTTTTTTTTGTTTGAAATTGCATTTTCAGGAGGTCTAGGGAGCTGGAATTGCCAACTGCCTGATTTTTCATGGACTTAATATAGCATTTTCTATAACCTTTTCTTGACTTCAAACCTGAATCAGTATGATATATTCCTCCAAAGTCATATGATTTTTCTGTAATGCCAATTGAGTTGTTTTAACAACTGAGCAGTGAACTGGGTGTATGTCTTATATATACAGATTTAGGATTCTTGGGTGAGATAAAATTTTAATTGAAAAAGGGAGAGTAATAGCTCTCTCAATGTTATAGGCTTATTGACAGTGCTATGATATACTGAGTTCTCAAAAAAATTACTGTGATAGAAGCAAACTATCACACTATTTTTTTGAATTAGAATGAAGAATATTTTTTTTTTTCTTGGGAGTGGGGGAGCGGTGGAATACACTATTAAGTTAGTGTTTTCAGATCAATTTATCCAGAGAAATAACCGTGAGAGAGAACTGTAGAATGATGGAGGAAATAGAAAGCTACTGGGAGAGCTTCTCTTTACCCAGTATGTGAAGCAGAGAAAAAGAACCGTGCATCACCATGAACTCAAGACTAGCAGTCCTTAGGAGAAAAGACAGTTACTTACTAGCAAAAATTACTATCTACAGAATGCAGTGTATGGTATCTTCAAGATTTTCCATTCAATATTGTACAGTTTCTAGTGATGGGGATTACCCTTTATTCAATCTTTACCTATTGATCACTGGCAGCTTTAGCTTCCAAACAGGCCGCATGATTACAGGTTAATGACAGGAGCTCAAAGGATGCTTTGAGTTGTCCTTCTTTCACACAGTACTATAATAGGTATTTGAAAAGAACAAGAACTACTTGCGTGGTTTGTATTAAACTACAATAACCTTTTAAATGAAATGCTGGTTTTGATGAGTCAGCATTTTAGTTACACAAATAAGACAAGATTCCAAAAACCACATACAAAAAGCAGTAAAGTGTGCAGAGCCTATCTTATTGAGGCAAGTTCAGTGATGAACATACAGTTGATAGTAAGGAGAAGCCCAGTGGGGCTGCTCATTTAATTAGGCCTCAAAAGTAATTGCACAGAACTGGCATCAGTTTTCAAATAAATTCTTAATAAATGACAAAGATTTGCCCTACACCCATTTAATGTAAGCACAGGCTTAGATACATAGTACCACCCTTGTTTTATAACCAGTCTGAAACATTACCTGTTTGTTGAATCTGAAACAGCATGGATATTTAGGGAAAAGAAATTTGAATCTCAATTAGAAATTCACATTTTCAACTAAAAATTAAGCCATAAGAGTAATGATGAATAATGATTCAATACAGACTTTTGTGCTACATGTGAAGCCAGAACAACTTTTGCCATCCACGATTATTCTGTTTGGGGACAGAGTATGAACTATTTGCTCACACCAGTGTCTTTATATACAGAAGGAAAGGAGCATGAGGTAGAGGTGCCAGCATCATAGGTACCCATAGAAAATTAAGCTCTTCAAACTTTCTCCAATGCATCTATTTAATATGATTTGAAACTTTTGTGTTGGTTTGTCATTTGATTTAATGACGTCAAATTTCAGCAAATAGAGGCTCTAAGAAGAATGAGACCAGTCATTCTTGTATTCTTTTAATTAAGTTATTCTATAATTTAATGTTCATCAGAGTGTACCTAGGGCTGTTTCCTGTATTGGTAGACCAGAGATGCAGTATTACTGTCTTAAAAAAACTCCTGACTGACTACTTTTATATCAGCAAACTCAGAGAGTTCGTGCATGACTGTCATTAACAGTTTGGTTAGTCTTGCATGTTTCGAGCCACCTTTCAGTGCTGTATTTTAGCCAAAAGTCTAAATATACTTTTCTGAACTACTGAATGTTTTAAACTTGGTTCTCATATTAAGTGGGGACAAAGAGTTGAAATAACCCAATTATGAATTAAATGGAAAATGGACATGAAGATACTAAACCATCTTGTTTCTACACATTTGATTTAGAAAAAGAGCTGCCAGCATTTTTAACCTGAGATTGTTTATTTTGCTTTGATGTCTTTGCCTCATACACCGGGTGAACTGAAGGTCTTCCATTAACCTTCCATATCCACCTCCATCCAAGGTTCTTTCTTACTGATTTGATCTGGAAGTCAGTTTGCCTGTACTTGTGCTTTCAAGTGAAGCCGTCAGGAGAAAAGTGGCCCCTGTGTTGTAGGGAACCTTGTGTCTGTCTCCTACCCTGCTCGTCTTGTTCAGCCCATGTTGCTTCATGTACATCTCTGCACAGGGGACAGGCTGAGGAAAACTTCTTGCAACCTTTTGGCCAGCTGCGCTAATGACCTTGGACTCTGCAAAGTGTTAAAGTAGAGAGGGGAGAAAATGTCTAAGGAAACATGAAAGAAATACTGTAGGAAATATACTCTTTGTACCTTTTAACAAGTTTGTATGTGGTTTGTAGCTAGTTCCACTGGGCTTTTCAACCCCTGCATTTCTGTAAAAGGAGAAAAAAGATATTAGCAGAATGAAGAAAGCTGTTGTGTGGGTGGACCCCAGCACACTCAATGTAAGAGCAATCCCTGTTCTGATGTATGATAACTGAGTACAAAATTGTTTATTTCATTTTGGTGTTCCTGAGTATAGTCTTAATGATTCCCTGCCAATGAATTGTTTTTTTTTTAAGGGACAGAAATCAAATTAAGACATCTGTGTATATCTAGGTAGGCTAAGGCTTCAGGGTTTTACCATGTATTTCTTGGACTAACTTAGTTCCAGATGAATTACTTTTTCTAGTATCCTTGTATCTTGTGATCATCCTTATGTGGAGTTGATTTAGGCTTGGTTTTAATGGAAGAAAAAAACTCATCCTGCACTAACAAATGTTTTGTGTTTCACTTTTATTGTGCTCGAATTAATGAAAAAAAGAAAATACTAACCCAAACCAGTTCTTAAGATGCAGTGATGCTGAATTATGGTTCAAGTTGCTAATTTTTGCAAGATGTGCAGATGAACAGCAATGAAGTTCTTATTTAGATTTGGTAGTTTAAAGGTCAGGGTTTTCCCCCACAAATCACAAGGCATGGTGGCACTGAGGGACCATAAAAACTGCTCTTAGGAGCTGTATTCCTTTCACTTAGCTGTAAGTAGCAAAGGATACTGGCCCTGCTGTGTTGTCCAGACCTCCACTGTTTGTGCTCCTGGGGTAAGTTGGACCTGCCCGCATGCCTAGCTCCCAGTGTGTTTGGAGCAGACTCAGTTGTTCAATGGCTCCTGTGTCCTGTAGCACTTCTATTACAGGATATTGTTATCCGCTTTCTTTTTGCTTCAGGGAAGATGCATTGTCACTGTTGTCATAGAGTTAGTCTTTGAAATAGATTTCACAGAGTCTTTACGTGTCAAGATGAAGGCTGCAAATTATCTTCACAATGAGACAAGTGAAGTTTTAAATATTAATATTGTAAGTTTGTTCTGAGTTGCCTATGCATCAGAAGTTTAGTGAGTTTTTGTCAGGGTTAGAATTACCTCACTGGTAAAAGAATGGCACATTTTTTGAAGGAGACATTTATTTAGAAAGCCTTCTGTAGGATCTGTGCTGCACTGAAATATTTTTTAGCTATACTTTCCCAGTTAGTGATGTATAATGATAACTGAAAAGCTAAAAGATATGCTTATGCAACTTCCTTTTCTTGAGCGTATTGACCTTCATTTGCAGAGTGATTAGGAGGCAAATTATTTGTGGGTTTGTTTGAATTATTTGAGAATATTTAGAATTAAAAAGGATCCCAGTGCAAGAGGAAGGCCAGACAGGTTTAGCCAGGTAAAAGCATATGATTAGAAAAAAGTCTAATTCTGAGGTGAAATGAAGAAGCTTCTGTTTAAATTTTGAACATTGTATCAGGTGACTCAGAAACAAATGATATATCAGGAAGGAAAATTATTATATCAGGCAGCAGCATGTATTTCCCAGATTAGGCTTTGTGAGCAAAATTAAATTAAGGTCTTCTTTCATCATTCTAATTAACCTATTCTGCCCTTTTAATTGTCTTAGGTCATTGTTGATGAATGACAGAGGAGTGCCTTGACTGATGCTTCCCAAACTTAATTAAGTTTGATGGTTTTCAGTGGAAGAAGTTATATATTTGCTAAATTTAAAGCAGCTGAAACAGAACCGGCAAGTGCATATTTTGAAAGTTAAACTATGCACCTGCACATATTGGATTGGATAGGGTTGAATTTTTAATATAAAATTCTTCTTTTCTTTTAAATTGGCCTTCATTTTCTAGAGTTCATATGTTTAAGATTTAAGATAACCACAAACCACAGGTATCTTCTTAGATTTCCATGCAAGAGGTCAACTGTACCTAGTTAGTGGACTGCTGTTGTGTTGTGTGTTCAGAACAAACATTCAGGAGCTCATTTAGGAGGTAGTCTTTGCTCACTGAGTTATCCAGGCTGTTCCCAGTAATGTTGTCTGGAGTGTGAGCTGCCTTTTGCACAGAGAGAATTCATGCCCAACACACACTACAATGACATGAGATTGATATAAAGGGGGAAGGTGTAATTTGGCAGTGCAGACACCCTGAAGTTCACTTTGCTAATCAAAACCAGAGGACCTTCGTAGAACTTCAGTCTCTCTGACTTAGATTTTATGCTGTTGGAATATGTGTGGAATTTATCACCAAATATGATCAGCAAAAACTTGAATTTGAGTGAATTCTTATTCAATTAAGGGCAAAATAAGACAGTATACCAACTGAATTTGGAAGGAGTTGATACAAACCTTCAATTACTATGTGGATAAAAATGTAGGGACAGATGCCATTTCACAGATAATGGCTGACAAGCCTAGATACACTTGACAGTTTCTTCAGAAATCTACTAATAGCTTTTCCTATTTAAATAATTAAATTCCATGTCTGATGAATATTGGTTCTTTTCTTCTGCTACATTTTGCACATCGCTTAATTCTGAGCAATAGACTGTGTTTTTCACACCTTGCTAGCAATATCTACTTCGGGTGTTTACTTTTTGGTTTGGACAATGGATTTGTATTCCTTAGGTTGTTAATATGTGATCTATAAATACATGGAACATGGGAACCTCCAGATGCTCTACGGATAAATTGCTTTTTCATGAGCAGTCAAGCTAAACAAATTTTTTTTTTTTTTTTGTTTTGTTTTGTTTTGTATGAATATTTGTTCTTTTTCAAAAGTACAGCACTGATGACCCCAAATGCTGTTCCTTTTCCTGGCTCTATACAACTCCCTTGTTGGGCCAAATAATGCACAACTGCACCCCATGCTGGTTTCCTATTTGCTGATGTGGAACATCTGACTTTAGGGGAAAAAAAGGCCATGACAGAATTTTGTCTGTTATTCTGCTTCCACAACACAGCTCAGCCACAAACTCTTAATGAAGTTTTTGGGAACCTATAGGGGCACAAAAGCAACATAAAAAAATTTATTAAACTTTGACTAATAAAAGAGTATAAAATGTCCTGTCACACAGAGTTTTCATGTGGAACATGTGGGTGGTTTAAGTAAAAAGAAAGAATAGTTGTAATTAATTTAATAGTTTCATTGAACATTTTGAGAAGTTAGATACTCAAAGAAAGAAAGAAAGGTAGAAATTATCAGAGGTGTAAACTTCAATTATTAAATGGAAAAAAGAAAAACTAGCATTGTAAGCCAGTGAATCTACTAAAATATTCTTTATTTTCTAGTGAAAGGTTTTTCTGTTCATAGGAAAGGGAACCCTTGAGTTGGGCACAATTTATAAAATTTATTGACCTAATTAGCCTTAAAATTGAATTGGAAAACTGAGCTAATGTAAAAATATATACATAAGAAAATCAGAAAATTGATTTTAAATATTTTTATACCTATTCCACTATTATTTACAAAGAAATCTTATGTTTCTGACTCTGCTGTCTTCAGCAATGCAAAATTACATGTATTTTTCCCCTTCTCAAAAAGAAGAAGAAATTTTTGCTTTGGACTTAAAAGCTCTATTTTGTTTTAAAAATTCTATTTTCAAAATAGAAATAGGACTGTCAGTCCCCTAAAAACCTGTATGTGTCTATTTTGCTTTTACATGTGGTACAATACTATTAAAACAATCAAAACATGAAGTTTAATATCCAGCAATATTAACTTTTGCCAAGTTTTTTGTACTTTAAAGTACTTCTAAGTACTTTTAAGTACTTTAATTAAATCTAACTTTAACTAAGTTGTTCTGCATTTGTTTCTAGCATTTCTGCTGTTTTGTTCTCATGAGTCCTTGAATGCATTTTTTTAAAACTGTTTTTCATTACTAAATTACTTGCAGTTTTAGCCTGTTCAATAAAATTATGGAACATTAACTAAATAAAAAAATAGAATGATTGAACCTGTCATTCTGAAAGTTTGAGCTAGGATTTATTGGAAATTAATTTTAGGAAATAATTCTGGATTTTTTTTTCTCTATTCAGATGGAAGATGTCATAGCCCGCATGCAAGATGAGAAAAATGGGATTCCGATTCGTACAGTGAAAAGTTTTCTTTCCAAGATTCCCAGTGTCTTTTCTGGTGAGTCAAAGTGAATTTCCTACTATTTTAAAGTTTTCACTCTGCCTTATGTAAGGGGATGCTCTAGTAGGAAACACTTTTAAATAAGTACTGTTGAGAATTCACAGCCATCTGGTCTTTATCCTTTCAATAGTTTAATTATAGAAGTTTTTGGTATTTCTCTCATACTGGAGTTGGTTTACAGAGAGCTGTTTTTGTCCTGAAAATTAGGTGAAGGGAATACCTAATTTACTACAAAAACTTAATTATCTCAAAATGGCAATATTCTTATGGCAGATCAAGTCTGGTTTTTAGCCAGCTTTGATAGCACATATGAGTTCAGTGTATTAGCCAGTACATGAAGATAGAAATTTCATAGCAACAGAACAATAGAAAAATCATAATCACTCCGCACATCACAATCTGTGTAAGCAGTGTATCCTTACAGAGAAAGTATTTATACAAATTTCTACTGGTTCTACTATCCAGAACAAGAAGAATTCTGTGTTTTGATTTTCAACATTTGTAATGTTTTTGCTAGTGAATTAATAATAGAGTTGTAAGCGTGAACAAAATTGCTTCCTGATTTTAGAAAATAGATTTTAGATTTTAGCAATGTGTAGAAAAAATAGCCTCTGGAGAATGGACCTTTATTTGCCATGAGTTAGTGCAGCATGGCATTTGCTGAATAATTCATGTTAATTCTTAATCTCTGTCTTAACTTGTGTAGTATGGATTTCAAAATAGACTGACCAAAATGTCTTTTTTTTTTCCATGTTTAAAGGTTGAATATATACACTACAGTTATGCATAGCAGTTACTGATGTAATGATGTATCAACTTTTCTATCAATGTGTTAACTTTATTAGCTTCTGAGGGACATCAAAATCATAGGAAAGCTCATTTTTTTTCCTCTTTTCTGATTTTCTTTCTCAAATACCGGGGAGTACCAGTAATTTTTTCTACACATGATTAAAACTCCCACCAGAAGAGCATAACTGTCAATTTAGTTCAATTAATCTACTTTCCTGTCAGTTCTCTATTCTGAATGGAATCTGAAAGCTTCAAATCTATGTCCTAAGTCACTCATTTAATTCAATGTGCTAGGAGTTTATGTATATATAGAAAACAATTATCAGCTTGAACTCAAAACTGTTGATTGCTAGGAAACATGGGATTTTTGTCTAAGGATCATTATGACAGTAATGAAAATATATTTAACAAAAACTTATAGTACTGTTAATAACCTCAAAAGCATCAAAGGAGATGCCCTTCAGTTAAAAAAAAATACTTATATACTTGTATATTTTTGTGTATGTATATATGTGTGTGTGTGTGTCTGTGTCTGTCTGTGTCTGTGTGTCTGTGCGTAAAAGATGTCTTGTACACAGCCATCTGTCCTGGATTGTGCTCCATAAATACTGGAGCTTTGCAGTTGTTTGGTTTTGTTTGTTGGTTTGGTTTGGTTTGGTTTGGTTTGGTTTGGTTTGGTTTGGTTTGGTTTGGTTTGTTTTTTTTTTAATGGGGGGAAGAAAAACAGATAACTCTACCACAGTGAAGTCATGTTCCTGCAAGCACTTAGGAAAGACTTTACAAGTCCTTTAAATAACTTGTAACAGTTAAGGATGTCCATAAATTGTCTGTAGGAATAGGTTCTTATGTGGTAGAGTTTTAAATATATTGTTATATAAATTTTTTAGTGAACTTTTATTTCATGTATTGGTTCTAAAACCAACAAGCTTTTAGTGACAAAAATAACAAGTGAGAAGTTAGTTGAAAGAGCAGTCACTTTTTATTGCTGAATTACTAACCATCTCTAAAGATGATTGCATTAGCAAAATCAGCCTGAGGAGTGGTATTTGAATTTAAGGGAATGTTGTGATTGTAATAAATAGGATGATGTAATCATACTATCTCATTTACTGAGTCATTCATTAAATATTTTCACAAGGAAAATATCATCAGAGAGAAATATTTGAAATACAAATATTTCCCTATACACTATACAGATTTTTGCTTCAGAAAAATACAATCCTACATTAAAGATTATTCCACTTTGTGAAATTTTGAAAATATTAATAATAATTTTGCTTTATCTTGCATATATTCCATACATTAATAGAGAGCAAATAAAAATTTGAAACTTTTAAGGCTCTAAGGAAAAAATAGGCAGGAGACTTTGCTCTTCCTATGTGATTAACCATTTTGATGAAATGAACAAAAGAATGACTTATTCTTGTTGTCTTTATGCTTTTGAAGTATTTGGAGGAGTGAAGGAGATAATGTATATAGACATCATACTGATAAACAATAACTGCATGAAGGTTGTAATGTGCATTCTTTATTAACATGGATTAGACTATTAGGGAAAAAGAGGAGGTGATTTTCCTGGTCCATGATTCACCTTTAGACCTGGACGTGGATAAAAAAAAAAAACTTGCTTGAAATGACGAATTTAGGGAGTCTGACATATGAATCATAGAGATTAGAAGGAGATCTAAAAATACAATTTTTATTTTTGCTAAGGAGGGATACAAGAAAATGCCAATGTTTCTCTGTTCACTTTGAAGCAGAAAGAATGATCATTCAGAGTTTATTGACAAAGCAATAGTCGACGGTTTGTTTTGGAAGTCTTTGTGAGATAGTGTGAGTGGTTTACCCAGTATTAGTGCTGAAAGCTTCATAAGCCAATAAGAGCAGGAATATTTCATTCAGAAGATGTTATAATGTCTTGTGGTCATTATGGAATATCAGTGTGATTCTTCATAGGACTTTAAAGTGTGCAATACTCGGGTGAGCTTGGTGATGGACAAAGCCTGTGGAGAATGTGCCAATTGAGTGGTGTGTAAGCCCGAGTGTGGAATATGTGAATTTTTATTGAAGGAGCAGGGAGAACTATGAGAAATGTAAGTACAGTTAAAGAATACGCACAGAGGGAGAATAAAAACTTTTCAAGAAAAGCATGCCCATACTAATTATTACTGGGTGTTTTTGATGCATCACTCGATGATTTTTGAAATGTAGTCACTGCTTGAACCAACAAAAATTGGAGAAGGAGATCAGTAGAAAGGTGTGGTTTTAACATCTCCTGTATTAAAGAAAAAATGAAAACAATTATTTACCTTTCACTGGAAAATTATCCATGTGAAGTCTTTAGTTTTTTTTCTCATTCCTGTAGGTGAAGCTGATATAGTATCTCTTCTATATAAACATTGTGTTTTGTCATTTTTTAGAAATATTATTGCCATCATATCTAATTTTTGTTAATTTTTTTCCTGATCTCAGAAAATGCTTATTTTTCTTTTACCTGGGAAATCATGAAAATAACAAGATATTGCATTTTGATTAGAAAATGTATTAATATAAAAATTAATTACCAGTAGCAGTATGCTTGGTAAAACAATAATGAATTTATGCATTTGAACATTAAAAAATCCAACTTAAAAGCCGACTGGCATTCTCAATAGCCTGGACAGATGTAGTGAGAGACTCCAGAGGAAAGCAATGTTGTAATAACTCATCATACTCACAAATCACAGGTGGGTGAGCCCAAGGAATGAGTCACAGGGGCTACCTGCAACAGTATTTCTTGTTATACAGAGGCAGGCAGCAAAAAATGAGGAACAGTAGAGTGAGAATTGGATGACTCAGGGGACTAATAACAGGAGGGTTTCACCTGACATTACTTTTGATCTTTTCCAGTTGAGTAATGAGTTGCTAAACATCTGATGACTTCTCAGAGCTGCATATGGAATTAGTTGATTGGTTTATCTACTTCACTACTGGAGATTACCAAACTGAAATACAAAATGAAATAGAAACTCTACTGCTTGGCTTGACAAGAAGCAAAAGCCACAAGTCATAACAGTTTGATCATCTGGTGCCCTTGTGGAAAAGTGATGTTGCACTATAGGCAAATAAAAGGATTTTGGAATTTCTATTTTTGAAAGATTTTCCAGACTAAATTAAACATTTTGGAGAATCTAGGATTCTCATCTCCTGAGATAGACCTTGTTTTTAACTTCAGTTAAAACTGTGCAGGGTTGATGGCAAGTACTCTCTTGTTCTATCCATTTCTACGTCTCTCTTTTCTTGCATTGTCCTAAAGTGTGATTTAATGGTAGAATCGTTGCTGATTTCTTTATGCCAAATGAGCCTCTTATTATTTGCAAACCAAGCCTTCAGTGTTAAAACTGCAAACTCCCTGCCTTGACGAGATTCCAGTCTTAGTGCAATGTTGCTCTGATGAAAACCTTGCTGTCTGTTCAGGAAGCAGAGAAGCTGGATCATTCCCTCTCCTGTGCCTTCTCAGATGGGTGGATTGAGGCAGGGACTTGCAGTCTTTACAGTTTCACTTTTCAAAGCAGAATTTTGAGAACAAAAATTAATAAACCTCTATTCCCAACTGAATACTTTGAAATCACACCACCAGTCTCTTACATTCATCATTTTGTCAGAGCAACAGATTTACATTCAAATATTCACATATAATCTTTCAGGAGTGGATATTTTTTGTTCATGATTTTTAAAGTAATGAGTAGAAGAGATTGACTGAATGAAGCCATGAGATTGGACACACAGTCATTTCAAAATATTGACATAATTAAGTGATTAATGAGTGATGCTTTGTATGCTTTACAGAAAACCAAAGTGGATATTTGAGTGATGTCTGCATCCCTTCACTTCCTGTTTCTGTTTGTTTGCCTGTCTTGGCCTTGTGACTAGGATGGTAACTAACCGTGGTCTTAAGCTGCTTAAAACTTGACAGAACTTTTGAATTTTGTGGGAAATTAGATTTATGACAGCTTTGACATTGGGAAGTGCATAATGAACAAACTGTGGTGGGCTGGGATTAAATAAAATGAGTGCTCTTCAGAAAGAACTTAAGAACTCTTTCCACTCTCATTAGTGATAGAATCATAGAATTGTTTGGGTTGGAAGGGATCTTAAAGATTATCTATTCCAGTCTTCTGGCTAATGGACAGGGATATCACCCACTAGCCCTGTGCCAGGGCCCCGTCAAGCCTTACCTTGAGCACCCCTTCCAGGGATGGGGCAGCCACAGTGTATCTGGGCAGCCTGTTCCATGATGATGGTGCTCTCTGTTTTCATTTTAAGGAATGTGTTAATATCAGACCTTTATTCAATTACTGTTGGAATGAAAAGCTTTTCAAAATGTGAAGTTATTTTAAACAGAACAAAAAATACTAATTTAAAGGTTATTGCTTCTTCCTAACCAAACAACATAACAACAACAACAAAAAAATCTTATGCTTACTTTTCGATTCAGTGGCAATTGCCATTAGGAGTATTAGTAAAAAGAAAGAAATAAAGTAAAATAGTCCAAGGCAATTTTACAAAATTGTCCTAGGAAAATGAAATATACCGAACACCCATTGAAAAAGTCTTTTAAAGTGATCTATGTACAAAGTAATCATCATAAATTTCTATTCCCTTAAAATATGAAAATATTATTTTCAGAGACATTTGCAAAAAAAAAAAAGGTATAGAAGTCCTACAATGATGGAAAAAAAATACCTTAATAGCTATTCACTTGTTGTGAGATGGAAAATTTCTAGGAACATTCATCTTTGAGGTTTGTCCACATTAAATGCACAGCTTGAATTAGATGATGAACAGGATTGCAGCTTTGAAGTGTGAGAACTTTTAAGGGGAGTGTGGGAAAACCTTCTGCATTCAGCAAAGCCAAAAATATACCTAGTTTGCCGCCCTTGACAGTCAGTCTCTGGACTCCAGATGTGCAACATTCGTGGAAAATGTGAGGTGAAAAGGGAGCCCTGAAGCCTCACATAAACCTGAAATTATTAGGAATTCCATCACAGCTTCAAGTTCAGCAGTGTGCCATGTCTTCTGTTGTTAACACCACTTAATAATTGTGGTTTGCTAGTTTTCCACTGACAACAGTGAATATTACTTTGAGAAAGCAGAGAATATAGCCCAATCCAACACAGGCACACAAACGTAAGTATTACACATATTTATGCTATTTGTATTTGCCCATGGAGGCAGTGCATAATATATCAGCTTAACAGAAACCCTCTTAAGCTGATAAAAGCAGCATCTGTAGTAGTGATAGCTTATCTAAAATCTGTTTTGTGCACAAAGCCCTGTAGGAAGAAGAGACTAGATTATGTCGAAAGAAGAGTGAATGTACGGAAATATATTCAGGAATTCCATGAAAATTCCTTCCTATCTCTTGGAAATCTCTTAAAAAGAAATATTACGATGCAGCATAGCAATGATTAGAACTAGTGGAATAAGTATCAGTGAGAATTTGTCAGGGTTGTGCATTTTAAGTAATTGTTTTAATTAGGAAGCAGAACAAAGTAAACTATTTAATTCTACCAACTTAAGAGGTACTTCTGTGACTGCAAAACTGTTTAAATCACATTGGATTTTTTACACAGAGCAATTTGAGAGAGGCAGAAGATAAGTGCTTTCTCAGAAGAAATGGTTGGTACTGTGTCTGCCATCACTAATTTCTGAGACAGGAGGGAAATTAGCAGATCCTGTTAAGAATGGGCAGAGGAAGTGTGTAGCTGATGACAAATTAGGTCACATCATTAAGTCCTTTCTAAGCATTAATAACGTTTCTAAAATGTGAAATCTGTTTCATGGTATTCTGGTTAAGTATATTTAAGTGGATACTATTTAAAAAATGAACATCCACTTGGAGAAAAGGAAATCAATCTGGTTCCTCTAAGGTCAGAACCCTTGAGTCCCAAAAGTCCCATTGTCTTGCCAAAAATCAAATCTTTGCAATGGTACATGGGATTTGTAAATTTCAGTTTGTAGATTGCAGTATAATTCTGAAGCGCAGTATAATTCTAAAGTGCAGCATAATTCTAAAGCTGGGAATATGTCTTAGCAGGTTTGGGTCCTGAATATATTGTCAATTAGAGTGGAATAAAATAGTTAAAGGGAATTTCTGCATGCAATGCTGTAGTTAAGCAGGTGCTGTAATTGTTTTATAAACAGAGACAATACTTATTGGAGGAATTATATTTTGGATTACACAATGAAAAATATCTAATTTTTAAATTTATGTGGCATTGTACCCTATTGTCCGGTTGCATGTTTTGGTTGCGTGATGATTATTAACTATAATTTAACAAGCAATGTAGTCATGTGATGAGTATTGCTGGTACAGGCACAAATAGAATTTTATTTACAGACATCCTGCTAGGTATAATAAAATGTAAACAAATTTCCTTTTCTTATTGGGGTAATACCTATATGTCTGGAATAGTGTCCTCTTTTTCTCTTAAATGATGTCTAACATTGACTTCTTTTGTGACTTTTCAAGCAACATAATTTCTTTCTACTTCACTTTTGCATTTTTAGTACATGATTTTCTATCTTACTGTCTTTAAATCTATTGTTTCTAAGCACTTTGATATATTTAAATGAACTTTATGCAAAAAGAAAGCAGCTCTATATTTGCAAGTTTCAGTCTTCCATTTTTACAGGTACATACATACAGTTGGCAGTTAAAATAATCAAACTAAGTAAAGTCATTCCCTGGAGAATATACCCCTTAAGCAAGAAATCAAGTTGGCAGGGTCTACAAGATTACTTGTGATTTATCTCCTAATTCTGTTGGTTCCAGCTATGAGGAGAAAGACCTTGTCATTGCACTTGCATCAGAAGACTGCAGACTTGTCTTTGCAAAAGGAAGCAAGGAATAAATTGTAGTAATTGTAATTGTTATATTTCTGTTGTTGTTGAAGTAGTTTTGTGGGGTAGTTTTGTGTGGTAATGAAGAAGGTATGCTGCTATTTTCTGTCAGCTGCATTCCTGAAAAACGTAACATTCATTAAATTAGTCACCCTCATGGGAAGTAAAGGTAATTTCATAAAGCATACTGTGACTGACAGCCTATCACTATGCAAATAAAGGGTCCATTGATAGTAATTGATTTTCTATAAATTATCAAAATAATTTCAAATGGAATTATGGTATCAAGAACAATTTGTTAACAGGAAATAAGAGTGTTCAAATGTATGATGAGTGCTGCTTACAACACTCCACGTATTTGACAAAGCCTGTTATACTCCTGAGCTTCATAATAAAGGTCAATAATAAATTCAATAATAAATTGAGTTTATTGTTTAAAAACCTACATTTTAATCCATGCAGTTGGAGAGTAAGCCTTGATGTTACAAAACCAGCATGTAAGCTGGCAGTACTTACTACGTTTTCTCTTATCCCAACCCTGCAGACTAAGCAGTCCCCGAGGCCAGAGGATGCTGGCAGCTTTGGAGGCACAAAGCCCAGTGTTCCTGCTGTGTGCCTTGCCACACAGCATCTGTGTCTTTTTGTCCTAAGGATGGAAGACTCCAGTGGGGGGATGCTCTTGGTTTACTTGTTTCCTCTTCTAGGGAAGATGACTGGAGTAGGTGCTGCTTCCCTGCACAGCTCTCCGCAGCAAAGGTTAGACCACAGTGGGAAACAGGCCGAGCTGTTGCAGTGATTGTCAGGAAGTCAGAAGGAGCAGGCTGGTGAGTTTGGTATCTGAGAAACAGAGCAGAAACCCAGGAATATTCTGGAATCCTGGTAGATGGCACAAAAGAGTGACTTGTTGGTAGGAAGGAGGACACAGTCATGGCTGAAACTTGGCTAGTGAAGCCAACTAATTAGAAAGCATTGAGAATATAAAAAAAAAAATTAAAAAAATATGGAAATTAGCATTAAACTCCCCTCCCCAAGCAAACACTTTTTAAGATAATATTTTTTATTAAAAGGCCTGGTAGTGTTTGAGTGTACAAGCATGTACAGATATGTGGGACTTCTTTGCATTTTTTTTCTACAGAGGTGATTACCATAATATGTGCAAGCATGTCTCTCAATGGATACCAGCACCCACGTGCTTACCTGATACCAGAGTTCTTTTGAGATTTTATAACAAAATGTTAGACAGCTAAAATGTGGAATTAGTTAAAGACATATAGAACTGAGTCTATAGGTCTGTATATCTGATGTTTTTCATCAAGACCATCCTCTTGTAAATTTTTGACTTAATTATTATGGAAAGAAGCTTGCAGATCTTAATAGTAAAATGAGTAAAATGCTCAGTTCTTTTCTGAGCTGTATCTCTAGACCAGGTAATATGCTGCAAATAGAGAAAAGACATTGAGCCAAACCTACCCGTTAATGGTTTGATCACATAAATTCCATCGTCTACTTTTCTTTCTACATTTTTACCCTCTCCTCATTTTTCTGGTTTTTTTAATCAGTAATCAAGTTGAATTCTCATTTCTTCCATACTCTTTAGAGAAAAACAGACTTTCTTTGTTCTCTATTAACTTATTTTCTGAGTAGTAGTATTTTTGTGTTCCTAGTATCTGAGTTCTAGAAGTGGGTGTTTTTAAAAAAAGTTAATCAAGTCCTTTCATACTTACAAAAGCTTTTGTTCAGTAGAACAAATCAGAATCTGTCTTAATGAAAGATAGAGGTGGAGTGGCTCATGTCCTTGGCTTTTGTGCCTGGGGTCAAGTACAGTTTTACAGAAATATGTAGGCCTTGTGTTACCTACATATTTTCAGACTGTTGATATATCATCTAAAAAAATGTCTCATGAGTACTAAAATGACAAGTCACAAAGACATGGTTACCATGGTCAGCATTTGCAGAGGGACCCCCTTCTGTTCTGCCTGAGTGATGGGTAGGTTGCTCTGGACTGGAAGTAGATAGAAAATACGGTTGTGTTAAAGAACATCATCTTGTTCAAGCAGGATTTATGATGCTAATCTTAATTTTGTGTTTTGCTTACAAGGAAGATTCCAGCAGGCATGGTATCCCCAAACTCTAGACAATTTAAAGGCCAGTAATTGAGTTTATTTTCCAGAAAATTTATGGAAAACTGGTCATAGTAGCAATTAACTATTCTAGGACAGTTTCTGAATGTAAATAGAGGAGTACAGTTTGTCTCCCTTTCCCCCTCCCCCCCTTCCCCCCCCATCATCTTAAAAATACATTTCTTCACATTTAAGAAGTAAAAACAATCACCCCAAAAAAAGTGGAGCGTCCATCTCTCTCCATGTGTAGCTCCTTTGGACGGCAGTGCAAGGTACAGGGAACACAGCTCCAGTGTACTGAGCTGGTACAGTTCATCAGTGCTTGTCCAGAGCTCTGTCACACCAGCAGAAAGGTAAAGTATGCATGAATTGGATGGTCTAATGCACTGTTTAATTTCATGTGATGTCGCTGAGATCTAGGACACTGCTTGTAAATTACATCTGCAAGGAGTTAAATGACCTCTCTAATTTAGTCAAAATTAGTAGAACTCTCCTCCTGCTATTCCAAGGGATGATATGCCAGGTTTAAGCCAAACAGTCACCTGGTTAGTTTTGGATTCAGTCTGATATAATTATACTTTTGATTATTCTTAAACATTTTATTTCTAATCATTAATGATAGGATGCAAAATTTAGGAAAAGCATTTGATCAAGTTTATATGGACACAGCTATGAAAAGTATAAAAATGGAATTGTCTATTAGGCAGAGGAAGACCTTATAGGGCTGTTAATAGGCTATGAATGCTAGGCTATTGTAGGAGGCTAGAGGGAAATAATTTTCAGTGAAATGCTAAAATTGAAAATAAATTGAACATGAAATACTCTTTTGAAATATATTTTAGTAGAACCAAAATAAATCATCAGAGCAACAACTTTAAACTACTGTACTAGTTGGAAAGTCCCAATAGAGGAATGGAGGATCACCTGATTTTAGAAAGGGGAAAGTGACCTGTGAGCTCTCAGTTGCAAGGAAGAACTGAAACAGACTTCTGAACAGGATTCAGAAGATTCCAAATGCTTCAATATTTATACTTTATGATCAAAAGCATTGCATTTTTTTGGAAACAGTATCTGTTTGTGTTATTTGGGAACAGTGATTATTCATGAAGATGTCAAAAAATAGGAAAAGCCTTCCTCAGTGTACATAAATTATTAAATGTGGAATGACTCATTACTTCTTTTGGAAGAAGAATAATTTTATATGGAAAGTGTGTCTTTACTTTTGAATGATGTGAATTTTGAAGGGTGCTCATGTTCTATAAAAGGCTATTTGAATTATGGCTATCCAGGACAAGGTGTCTGTAGACATTATTTTTATTCTCTGTGGTAATCTATTTTTTAAGAATTAAGTATCTCAATTACACATGTACTGGTGTTTTAAAATGTAATATTATAATTGGTTTCAACTGAAAGCTCACTGCTTGATAGATGAAATTTTGAAAAAAAATTCCTTCCAGTTTTATTTCTCTTAGAACAGTACAGAAAGAAAATTAAATGTTGAGATTAGAGAGTGAAATGTCAATTTAATTCTTCTATAGATTACATCTATTTCAGATCAAATCATATTTTTTCATCTGAGAAGTAGCTCCCAGTTTAAGCGTTTTGTGTCAAATAGTTCTGGATACTTTGTTATAAAAGATGAGATAAAAATCTCTAATTCAGTGTATTTGAAATGTTCTTTTGGCACATCTCTACCGCCTGGCTATTCAGCCCACTCCATCAAACTTAGACATCAATATTTGCTGAGTCTCTGTGCTCAGTTTGTTACTAGTCAAGCCAAAATAGAAACTGTCTGTACTATCTGTACTCAAAAATGGAATCCTGATGCGCAGATAGATGTAGTGAGAGATCTAGAATCCAGAAATAAGAGAAATAGATAAAATATAATTTAATGAATAACAATTCGTTACCTTCTGTTCAAGACACCACTTACAGGCGCAGATAATTACTTGTTTTAAAAAATTACATGTCATTTGAGCTTTAGCAAGGGAATTATTCAGTTTAAAGGCTGTATTTTATAATGGGTTATCAAAACAGGAAATTTTATTTACAGAAAAATAGCAAACAGAAAGAAAAAGGGACAGTGCACAGATTAAAAGCAAGAATTCCTAAGTTTTGCATTAACTTCAGCAAGCATGAAAGCAGGCACAATTCATGGCAAAAAGGAAAATTGAATATATTAGTTGTAACATTTTCAGTAGATGTCCTCAGTCAGCTGAAACGCTTCTCAAATCAACAGATCTGTCAAATAAGAAGGAGATTATGGCCCTCAGTCTCAGATCTAATGTAGGTATGTATCACTATTGGAAATCTTTTGGAACTATCTTTTCTACTGTTATTTTGGAAAGGAAAAAGTTCCTCTTGCTGACATAATTTAAAAAATAAAATGTGTTTTTCATCTGGGATTAGTATTGAGTTGGTAAGAGAGAAGAATAAAAGAAACAGAGTAAAAAATTCAGCCTCAAGTCCAAAATGCTTCTTTTTTTTTTTTTTTNTCCTTCTTGATTTCGTTCTTACTTTCTTGTTTCTTACTTTCCTTCCTGGTTTCTTTCTTGCTATCTTTCCTTTTCTTTCTTTTTTTTTTTTTTTTTTTTTTTTTTTTTTCTTGCTGAATATTACTATTTCCAACATGAGATTTTTCTACTGGTAAGTGAACCCTGCAACTTTAGACCTAGTAAAATAAATAGATTCATTTGAAAGATTTGTATACACAAAAAACCCCCCAAAACCCTAAATATCCTTTACAGGAAGAAAAACTAGACTAAAATCCATGCACATTTGATTCAGTCTTTCTTCACTCAGAATTTAACTAAATCGCTGAACTGAACATAGACCGCAGCACCAACACATGAAGTATGTGTCTAAGCGGCTGTGAAACAGCAGCCTGGTTTTCATGATTGTGGGTGAGGAGTCTGAAACTATTAATGGACTACAAATGAGGCAGCACCCGGCAAGATCAGAGAAAAAGAAGAAAAATGCCCCCACCCCTGTGGTCAGGGTCCTGGGCTGCTGCTCTGCCAGAGGGGGGGATGAAAAATCCTGTGCCTGCTCCTGCTGCTGCCAGGAGCTGGGTGCCCGCCCGCGTGTGGGTACTTGGAGCTGCCGCTGACTGAAGAGCAGGGCTTGGCATGGCCAGGCTGCTCCCATGGCGCTGCACTGGGCGCCCTCGCAGAAAACAGGCTCCCTCTGCGGCTGCCCTCGAGCCCCAGGTAATTGTCTGAAACCTAGCAAAGTGTGAGGGCACCCTTTAGGAGTGAGATTTTGCCTTAGGCTTCCAAAGGTGTTTACTCTACATCTGCAAGGTTCTTCTCTATAGTTTTCAGTTGAGGGTGTTTATTAACAGTATCAACCCCTGCACTGAATCGCACAAATTGTCCTTTAATGGCCATTTGTAACTGCAAAATAATCCTGTTTTCCCAAAGCAACTACAGACTGTGTGCATTTAAAAAAATGTAATTAAAAAGGTCTTTGTATACCAAAGCTCTAGAAAAGAGCGATCAGTATTATATACATACTCTATTTTTGGTTGACCTTTTTTTCTGGCAGGTACTCAGGGTAATATATGGTTATAGTGCAAAAAAAAGAGAGAAGAAGCTGAACTCTTGTCATTGCTCAAGTGTTCAATTTATATTTCCTCTCACCTGCTTAAATAACTAAAAAGAAAAACCTGACAAAATGAATGTCAACATTAATTAAAAAAACACAAAAGCCCATTTAACTTATAGCCAGCCATCAATGCAGATAATATGAAGAATTTTCCTACTAAATAAAATCAATAGCAAGCCTGATATACTTTGAAGTCCTGCCTGAATTAATCATGTTAAACACTAACTTTTATCTGTATGTTTCCTGTATCTTGAATGGCTTTTATAAATAAATAGACCAATGGTCATTCATTATTAAAGAAGTATTTGCAATAGTTCAGCAGGCTAAAAATCAATGTTATTAAGGCTGAATCTTCCCATTTGAAGCAACATGAAAATTTGCCTGTCATTATTTAATGATGTTTATTTAATATTTTGAGTATAGTATGAGTATAATATTCCTCCTGGAAATGCACCAGCCTGCCACTTCCCCTCCCCCCCAAAAAAAGAAAAAAAAAGAACCCCAAAAACCCTGGTGCGTCGCCAAAGGATACTAGCATAACCTATGGCTCATAAGTGGGGCTTAAAATTAAGTCTCTTGGATTTTCAGCAGTGACTAAACTATTCTCTCTTTGTGGCTGCAGTCTTTTCATTTGGCCTCTCTGACCATTACCTCAGCTATAAAGTGAACTGTGTACTCACTTCATCATAGGGGAATGTAATGTTGCTGGAGTTTTTCCATATACCATTCTGCAAATTGTAAATCAAGTAATAATTTTCTGTAATTCTTTGCTGGGCACTTGGTAAGTTTTACTTCTTTAGGAAGCAACACTTATTTTAGTAGTACATTTCTCAGGACAAACGGACAAACTGTTGTTGCCCTTGCTGAAAAGCTTTTTTTAAGCAGTGATCATTCTTCTGTCAAATCCTTTCCCTTGTGCCAAATACAAGTTACCAACTTTGGCACAGTTGACAACATCAGTTAAACCCAAGAAAACAGCAGGTCCTTCAAATAATATGTCCCTCAATAACCTCATCCCACTTGTTTGTACATACCCACTTGTCTTTCCTTTTGCTTTGTTTTCAGCATAGTTAGCTAATTGGCATCTAAGACACTCCCTGTCTGACACCACGGAAACCTTTTCTGCCTCAACTCCCGTGCACACAGAGAAGAGAGAGCACAACTTCTCCTGGTTTTTACATATGTGATTTTAATTACCAGCATTTGTCTACTTTTTCTTGTGCAGGCATCCATCATACAGCAAACAAAGTGGTTTTGAAGGAGGGAGTATTATTAAGTTGTTAAAGCCTCTAGTAAAACTAATATGCTTCATGTAAAAAGAATCTTAATGTTTCTCTAGAGAGTGTGATCATGCCCAGTTTTGACCATAGTTGCTTTAGTTTGCATAGCCCAGGAAGGTGCTTGAGAGATGATCAGGACAGCTTCTTAAAAAATATGAAGAGTTGGGGCCTTTTTTTGCAAATCTCTTTCATCTGTCAGGTAGCAATGGTGCAGATGAGTATAAAAATGTACAGTATTGGAGAAAAAAGTTTTATGTTAGAAGTAAATAGTTCTAGATGGTTATGGTTTCACCACAATTTTGCATGCATACTGACCTTAGACTTCAAGTTTCTTAAGCAACTTTAAATTGCCATTTGTTTTCTGTAAATCTTAACATGCATCACAGGTGAGAAGAATTTGAACCATATTTCAGTATCTTTTTCAATCACTTCTTTAAACTATTGAAATGTTTTTAGTGATGATAATGGAGTCGCTTTGGATTTTTCCATTGCAACTAAGACAGAGAATGGTTTAATATTCTCTTTGATTTATCATTCAATAAAGAGAAATTACTTTTAAGTTTAGCACCAGAATTAAAAATATATTTGGAATTAAAGCTTAAAAAGACATGAATCAAAACTACCAAAATAGTAAGTTTGCTCTTACTCCTGTTTTTCAAAGAAAACATAATTTAGAAGCTGAATTCCAGATACTTCCCAAATGTTTTCATCCCCACTGTATATAACTCGCTGTCTGGAAACTGGTATAGTAGTTAAAGGAGCTGTGATTTTACAAATACATTTTCCAAATGGCACTTGCTATATACAATTGCAAAAAGTGTTAGCTTTTCAAGGCTCATCTGTTTTCTTTACTACATGGTACGGTGAGAGATGACTCATCAGCAAGAGAGAGGCATGGTATGAGATAAGGAGAGCTATCACTGCTCTTATTATAGTATTTATGTTGCATAATAACAATATCTTTGAATTGAGTTTAGGTTAAAATGGAAATGGCAAGTTATTAAAGATATACAGAGGAATACAAATTTTTACTTATTCTGATAATGATTGACAAGCTAACACCTTAAGAGAAGAAGGCAGATGAAATTGCCCATTATTCTTTTCTTATTTTATCTCTTGTGTCTAAAACTATCAATTGAATATCCCTGAGTGCTCCATGTAGCAGGTCCTATGGCTCTGTCCTCTGGTCCTTTCAAAGAGTCATAGGATAATGAGACACGTCCATCTTAGTTCTGTTCAAGCCTTCTACATCTGCTTAATTTAGAATAATTGTCCATTAAGAGCATTTATGATATTATATCTGGCAAACTAGTTTTCTGCTGTGAAATGTTTTCAGAGCCACACTTTTTCAGGAGAATTTTTCTGACATTGCCATTATCAGAAAGTACTGAAATATTGAAGTTTTCTTTTATTGTTTTATTATTATACTCCTGTTAGAGGCTGTCATATGAGTCAGAAAGATGAAGATGAAAAACTCTGTTTGTTTTATGCTAAGGAAAAGATTTTGTCCCTGTTGAATCACACATTTTGATAGCATTAAAGGAATATATTTTTAATTTTTCAGTTTGTGCAAAGCTTTGATATTTGATGTTGGGGTTTCACTTCATATCAAAATGAAGGTTGAGAGCATTAAAGTGTGACACAAGGTAAGAAACTCTGGTGTCTGTGGTTCTCTTATGGTTCATAAAGCATCCTTTAGAAGGTGCACTTTCAATTGGGGAAACTCAGAGAATAACAAGTCAGAGGCTTTATTGAGCAACCACTGAACATGATCAACACAGAAAATCTTTATTATTCAGTTAAATTGTCACATCAGAAATGCTGATTGTAGGGTCCTTAGCAGAGGGACTCACTGTTCCATCATTTTTGAATAGCAATTAGTATAAAATGCTTCCATATTAAAATTACTGAATGAGCTCTGCAACATGAAACAGCAGAGTAACTTCTACCTCTGCCAAATTATCTGCCTTCACTGATAGGCTTGGTTTGGTAACCATCATCTTTACTAAGTTTAGAGTACATCAAATTTAGGCATCACTAAAACATTATATGTTTGTACTTGCTATGTATGTAACAAGAGTTATTTATGGGGGCTTCATCTTAAGAACCTGTGGTCAGGGCTGTAATTTTGCTCTGTTTTCTCTGGGTACACATTCTTGTTAGAAGAACTAGTACTTGTCTGTTTACCTTTGTTAGCTTGCTTGCTAAAGAAAAGAAAACACTAACTAACAAGGACATCTTTCATAACGCAAGCTAAGTGATAATTTTAAACATGTGAGAAAGGAAAATTGCTGAAATGTAAAGTGTATTAACAGTAGTAAAACCTTGTTGTTTCCTTTCCCTGAGTGACAGTCATTTCTAGAAGCATAACATGTGAGGGAAAACTTAATGCTATAAGTAAGAAAGGAAGTCAATTTTAAAGTTGAATCTACAGATAGTTTTTAATATTCTCACCTAAAGTAGTAAGCCATCACTTTCTGTTCCAGGAAAAAAAAAAAAAAAATTACATAGAAGCATATAAATATATTCCATCAGCCATTACTTAAAGCCACAGAATGTTGTTCCAGGAATGGCAATGGCCAAAACCAAAAACATACGCTTTGTTAATTCAATAAAAGATGAGAGTTGTGGATTTGAGATGAAGAAATTCTTCTGGTATTTTCTGACTGGTATGAATTGCTGCTGTGTTTGTGTGCTGCAGGACAAAGAGATTGGTCATCTCTCACTTGAGAGTAGCATGTTTTACTGGCTGTTAATGTGGCTAGCTTTTTTGCATCCATTGGAAATTATTTGTTGAAAACAGTGCTAAAGTAGGCATTTATTTGTATATTGGTTGTTGACAGTAGCCCAGTTTTATGCTGGGTCAGATAGAATTGGAATAGTAGAAAGGAGGACCAGAGCAGCCTAGTATATTCTTAGTTTTGAAGTATAAACCTGCATCATTCAAAGTGAAGGCAAAATTTGGAGGGGGTAAGCTACTTAAGACTTCCCTTCAATGTGACTTATATCCATCTGTTTTGGTTCAAGAAAAACTCTCATCAGTCATATTACCGCTATTCCTTTCCCCCTGTATTTTGGAGAGGAGAACAGTTCTATTCCCAGGATATCAAGGCAAAGTGATCTGCACAGTGCCATAATCAGACTATTTGCTAGTCCAAGCACAAGCACCCTTTGCTGCTCTCCTCTGATTTCTTATCTTGACAATAGGGTAGCAGGAGGATCATATTAATTGCTGGTGCCAGATTGAACAGGGTATACTAATCTATGAAGAAATACTTCATATTTTTGAATTTTGGATTTTTGTTTTTTTTTTTTCCAGCGATCCCAGATTTTGGGTGGGAATGGGAGGATTTGAAGGGAAAATCCCAAATCCAGGGATCCCAAATCCAGGGATCCCAAATCAATCCAAGGAGG
>VWZN01004060.1:82755-94992 GCA_013396955.1 Regulus satrapa
GCAAGAACATGTTTTTCCCAAATGTCTTCTTGCCCCCTCCCTCCCAACCTTGGGACCATATTACATGTAGACAGCATAATTCCTTAGCTGACTGTCAAATCTTTATTTTCTCCAGACTTTCAACATGAGAGTTGCGTCTACTTTTGCCTTCCACTAGTGAACAGTAATCCTAGTACTGGATATCTATTTGCTTTGTATTTCTTTACTGATCCTGCCTTTATTTTCCCAAGAGAATATATATAATTTGTTCCTGGGTTTGCAGTCAGTAGTTAAGGAAGAAATGGTGGCCATCAACACTTTTACATAAATTATGTACAAGTCCTCAAAAATTACATGGAGAAACCAAAAGTCAAATAAATGGTTTGTACAGGGGCTTGGGAAGGGGAGTAGGACTGGTTTGGATAGGTAGCTGAATGGTTGTGTTTACATGTTCCCTCACCAAGGGTGATTTTACATCTTGATACTATTTATTCTTACTATGACAATGTAAACAGCAAAGACGCAACAGGTGCTAAAAGTAGTACTCACGTCACTGCATACTCCTAGGCAACAGTATGAACCTAATTTTTTTCTGCATTTTGTGAAGAAGAAAAAAAATAATGAACTACAATCTCATCCTTACAAAGAGCATCTGTACTCACAAGTTTAAGTTATAAAAGACCCATCCTAAGTTCACAGTAAGCATCAGTTCTTAGCTGTTTCATCTAAAGAAAAAAAAGATTGAAATGTACATTAAAATAACATGAAGAATAGACTCCAGACTCCAGGACATGCACTATTATTTATTGTACTAAGACTTACAGGTTGATATTTTCAGAATGCTTCTCTAGTCCTCAAAATCCACTGCACAGTATGAGGAACTATTATCTTGTAGAAATAANTTTTGAATTTTGGATTTTTGTTGTTGTTTTTTTTTTTTTTCCCTGTAGCAGGGAATGGCAGCTAGTTTTCTTTTGTCATCTGCTGATGAATTCATTTTAGCTCTTTTAAGGATGTAAGAAGATTGAGCAAGAACATGTTTTTCCCAAATGTCTTCTTGCCCCCTCCCTCCCAACCTCGGGACCATATTACANTGATTTTACATCTTGATACTATTTATTCTTACTATGACAATGTAAACAGCAAAGACGCAACAGGTGCTAAAAGTAGTACTCACGTCACTGCATACTCCTAGGCAACAGTATGAACCTAATTTTTTTCTGCATTTTGTGAAGAAGAAAAAAAATAATGAACTACAATCTCATCCTTACAAAGAGCATCTGTACTCACAAGTTTAAGTTATAAAAGACCCATCCTAAGTTCACAGTAAGCATCAATTCTTAGCTGTTTCATCTAAAGAAATAAAACATTGAAATGTACATTAAAATAACATGAAGAATAGACTCCAGACTCCAGGACATGCACTATTATTTATTGTACTAAGACTTACAGGTTGATATTTTCAGAATGCTTCTCTAGTCCTCAAAATCCACTGCACAGTATGAGGAACTATTATCTTGTAGAAATAAACACTGAAGGTTACATCTTGGACTAGTGATAAAGGATTGTTCAAAATAATGTCCTTTTATCATTCTTCTATTTGATAATGGATGGTGGAAAATTGCTCTCTCCAGCTTTTCCACATAAACTTAGAAATGCTTCCCATGAGGTCATGGATCAGTGTTATTAAATGGTTGCTCTAGACGTAATGAATGTGAGGGTAGGGATGGGAGAAAATAGAAGGTTTTTGCAGTCACTCTTTGTCCAGGCTCCAAGAGACATTCCTAAAATGGAGACATTAGTGATGGCTCTATGAACATTGCCTGATGTAGATGGAAAGCAAAGTACTTTGCTTCAAAAATGTATTTGATTAATGTGGTACCACGTTAGTTGTCAATGCAGAAAGGTGGCTTTTGAATTCCTATAAAAATGTCATAGAGAAAAAGCCAATACTAGCTATAGGGATGCAATTTATATCTTAAAAATGCGGATATGATTGTCCCTTGGGAAACACAGCAAGGGAATGAATTTGGTAAACTGAAACATAGAGGGATTTATTTTCTCTAAGTTTTACTTTGTTAAGTTAATTGTGATGGATGGAAGTGTGATATATACAGTGACCGGCCTGTATACTCAGATATATGAGTATATACCACTGAGCATGTATCAAACTTTAATTTTCAAATTGAGATAGAAATATGTTACTTACGGTTGATATGATTAAGTTTATTTTTAACCCAAGAGCTGTTGATTGCATATTAAAATAGTAGTTCATGTCTATCTCAAATTTTGGTAAATCTCCATTGATAGATAAGTCATGTTAGACAATTTAATATTAGAGAATTTAGTTGTCAGCAGAACTTATATTTCAGTGAATATTTGGGAACTTTCCTCAAGAACAAATAAATTTTGCCTTTATTTTAGCTTTCCCTTTAACAGGGTTCTTGAGGTACATATGTAAAGAACTACAGTGAGAAGAACTATGAGATTTTTATGTCTTTGAGAACAGACCCAGTAATATCTACTTCAGATAGTTGTGCAGCACAGTTATTGACATTTAGAATAAATTAACTCATACTCTCTGAATAGTGATAAAAGACTGCTAAATTTGGTGGAAGTATTGAGTTGGAGGAAAGAAATTTTTATTTCTAATGCAGTTCATTCCATACTACATAATGTGATTTTTGTTATGCAAAGCAACTGAGCATACTAAATTCTCAAAACAGTCCCATATTTTGTTAAAAGCTGAAGGAGATTAGATTTTCAGTCAGAATAATGCTCAAAATGTAGGTACTTAAAATTTGAATTACTTAATTTCCTTTCTGTTTTGAAAATATAGCCCTGCAGCAGATTTTTGAAGTGTAAACTCCGAGACATAGCAGTATTAAAATAATCATGGATCTGGAGGAAATACCACAAAAACATCCAGCACAGATTAATCAAGAATAGAAATTAATTTGAACTTTCTGTGTCTTATTGAATATTAAAACATTTCATATTTCAAATAGAAAAAATAAGAAGCCTTGAGCAACGTTTTAATCAGAGTCAGTGACATTTCTGGTACAACGCTTCAATATTCAGATTAAGGTTGAAGGTTTGTACACTTCAACAAACTTTCTTGTATTTTATACTTTGGATTTATTACTGTTAGTTGAAAAATAGCTGATCTGTGTTACAGACTGAGAAACAATAGGAATAAAGAACTAAAACCCCCAAATGACTACTTTGGCCAAAGTATTTCTATTCTGCAATTTCTTAGCATTTTGTTATGAAATTCATGTTTTCAGACTTTCTGTTATAGTCTGTGTCCCTACACTGGATTGTATGTCTGAATATAAGTATTTTGTGCAACTGCTGTATCATAGATTTTTTTTATTGGGAAGGAATTTCCTGTTGTACTGGTTTATGTATGTGTGAGAATGGCAGGGTAATGATCAAATTCCTGGGAAACTTGTGGTTCAGGAGCTTCTGCAGAGCATCACATTGTGTTGTACTAAGCATCACTAAAACTCTCTAAAAGGTGTACTTTTGTTAAAATAACTAAATTAAATAGATTGCGTTAGTCAGGAAATCCAAACTGATCAAAGGGGCTTTTTTTGGCCATCAGTTTTGAGAGTCTTAAGCAAAGAGAACAGTAAAAGCATGAGTCACTGAAAGAGTGTTTTGAAATAGCAACAGTGAAAAAACCCATTTTCAAACCAACTGTATAAATTGACTGTTATTGTGTAGGAACACTTTGGGAGGAAGCACATTGAGATTGCTGCCGGGCAAATGTCAAAACTGCAAGTCACTGTGTCCCCACTAACCTTCATCCTGGAGTCAAAATCCCAAATCAAGTCTAATATAATTTATATATTTATTCCCACTACCCCTGAGTTAGGACTTGAGGATTTCCCTATGTGAAAATGCTCCATGAATGTTAAAAGTGTCTAGCAAAAATTACATTGCTCCTCACTTCCTTCTATTGCCATCTGTGTGTGGGTGTCTTTTGGGGGCCAGTATGACAAGAATAAGAAGAAGAATTTCTGAAGGAAAATATTTTATTTCTTAGAGATATTAATGTGTAAATATTAATGTATAAATTAAATTTATTATGTATTTTATTAGGTATTTATAGATAATTTCATTATCTATAAAATACATAATTGCTTGAAACATGGTCAAGGGTTTCACAAAGCTTTTTTGTTGAACTTGAAGGATATTTGGTTTCACACTATTTTCAAACTGCTGATGTAAAAAATAAGAAACTAAAAGAGTTTATTGTGGCAGAGATAAACACACAGGCAGCTTTTACTGTGCTTTGAAGATTATAAAAATGCAATGTACAAACACTTTCTGATATGTGTATGAGAGAAAGAACATATTCTTATCAATCTACCTGTTTTCTATGTACAAAGGTATCAACAAGACACAGTAAAACATCCAGTAAGATAGAACAGATAGAAAAAGAAGGCTAGATGAACTATTAATGGCAAGTAGAAAATTTTTCTCCTAGGACTACATTGTCAGCTTTCCTGAAATAATTTTGGATGAAGTTTTCAGAGTGAAGAGTTCAAGATAGATAAAGTGATGTTACTATTGCCCTTTTATATGTTATTTCAGGAATGGGAGGTCAAACTCGGCATAGGAGTCATATATCAATTTCCTTCTCAGCTTTTCTTGAGGGTGGCTGCTCTTACATTTATACCCTGCAGTGTTCTCCACCAAGATACATTTGCCAATGCTGTTCTCCTTCCCATTAACCAGACTGCACAGCAGTAGGGAGGGGACTCCAGGCGTTCAACTTCCCACATGGATGTCCCACAAGGCTGTAAATAATTTATTTTCTTTTCTCATCTCCCAAGCTGTTTAACACAAAAGAGTTACAGTTCCAGCAAAAGGAATTAAAAGGGGCCACAACCAGAATGCCTGGAGACTGAGATGGAGACACTCAAGTTCAAAGGTCTGAAACTGCTTGTGTCTGAGCAGAAATTTGGACTAAGTTGCCTTATGATTTAAAGAATGTTATTAGCAGACAGTAGAGACTGTTCTCTTCCACGTGGAGTTTCTCATTTTTTTAAAAAAGAAATTGCATCATCATTTAGAAAGATAGAAAAAAAATGTTCTTTAAGCTGGTAACTAGGCACTCACCTACAAGGTGGGGCATGGATAATGCAGAACAGGCTCATTGCCTGTTGATTTACACAGTACACACTGGTGGCTGGGAAGAGCATGGACACCATTATGCTTGGTGTTTGGAGGCTTCCTACTGTCCCCTTGGCATTGGATCCAGAACTATTTTGGAGGCTGAGATTTAGCTTGAGTTTGCAAAGGTAATGGTAGATGGAGAACATGATGAGCACCTGAACTCTTGACTGTTTTTCTCTTAATAGTACCCAAATGATCTGCAGGCGTTAGAAAGGTAAAGAGAGGCATTGATTGGGAGAAAAGGGAAGGAGCATCATGATGAGAAAAGTTGGAAATCACTTAGCTTCTTTTCTTCTTTTAGCATTATTTAAGATTTTCAATGAGCAGGAAATCAAGATCTCACTGATAAGATTCCTGGCCTCCTTGTTTATTTCAATCTCTAGAAGTTTTGCTTGAAGAAAGCATACAGTAGTTAAAAATGAAGAGTGCTTTTTTCCTGGTTTTGGTTGGTTGACTCTTATTTTGTTTTTCTTTTTTATTTGGAGGTGAGAATTTCTCATAAATGGAATTTCTTCAGGGCATCGTGTTAAAAATTCTATGTATATTTTCTGGGCTTTTTCCCCCACAAGCATTTTTCTACATAGAGGAAGTTTTAAAGACTTTTACATGTCATGTGCACATTGATACTCTATTATCATTCATCAAGATCACAAAGATTTACATCATTTTGAAGAAAAAGCATAAAAATTCCAGTGCAGTAGACAAGCTGTGCAGGGCTTTCATGCAACTCAGCTTTTCTCAACAGCATCACTCTTGTCTTGCAAATGTTTAGCATGAAACAATGTTCTTCATAAAGACGCTAAACTGTAGTGCTTGGGATAAGAGCCTTGGGATTACAGGGGTTTTGTCAGTAGTTACTGGTGTATTGCCAATTATGCACAGCTAGTGACATTTGTGAAATGTTCTTTTGTGGCTGTGGAAGAGATCTAAGAAGAGATGTCTTTCGGGAAATTTTAGAGATAAATGTCACTGGAATGAAGCAGCAATCCTTTATTCTGGAGGACACAGGGACCTGTGTGGATTGCCACTTTTAGAATAAAGAATGGCACAGACAGCCATATTTAATTATCCTTTTAGTGTTTATAAAGCAGATTTCTGTTCTGAAGCTTGGTTATGAGACAGAGTGTTACTCCAGGGTTTAGATTACTGACATTTGTTGGTTAGCACCATTAATTTATTTCATATTGGTATGGAAATGGAAGAGATTTTGCATTCTTTATTAGCTCTTTCACAGTAGGAATGTAGATGAATTTTCCTGTCTAAAGCAGAAAGTCAAACAGTGTCATGCAACATGTTGTTCTTCACAAGGTTAGGCTAGCCAGAATTATCGATCCTTTCTGCCTTTCTAGGCTCGAGTATTTCTGAGGACTGCTTACAGCCGAGAATTAAAGAATCCAACTCAAAAGCTGTAGTATGATTCATATGAGGGTTTTCTTTCTGCAAATTCCTGAATCTACCTTCACTTTGAAAAAAAGTATATCTCAGCTTATGTTGTTTTAAAACTAGAAAACTGCAATTACTTTTGTGCTTGAGTAGTTTCATTAAAATATTTCATACTCTCTCTACAGTTAGTATTATTCAGATGACATTTTAAAATCTGCACCTGCATACAATATTACTTAACATAACTCAGATATGTGGTCCACCCTCAATTATAATAAGTCAAAAGAGTAAGTTTCTGCTTTTTTTTTCATCATTAATTCTAAAAACAAAAGTGGCCGAAATGTGTGTGAAAGTTGAGATGTAAATAATTTTCTTAATCAAATTGCACTCTGATCATTGATGTTCTTTTCTTTTAAAAACTCAACCCATTTAAATAGTAAAGGTCATAAAGTTAAATATTTAAGAGCAATCAGCAGGATATTCAAATTATCAGTGTCAGCTCTGTTGCCACTCATGCTAAAAAATTCTACCAAGTTAAATCTATGAATCTATTTTACATTAATCCAAAAGAATACAGGAAAGAAAGAAAAAAACCCCATTAACTAAAAATATAGGGTGGAAAGAATTTATGGGTTATAGGATCCTTTGGGATCTGCAACTTCTGCAACCCCAGTCTCAGAGAGGAGCCCCTGGATCCTTTCACCTTTCTGTGGACGTTGCAATCAAGTGATGCAAGACCTCTCTTAGCTCAGCTGAAATAGACATAGGGAGAAAGTAATCTGGATAATAATGTATTTTTCCATACTTTAAGCCAAACTTAACATAGCAAATTTTTTTTTCCTCTGCCCTTCTGCCTGTGACTGTATAGTACTTTATTTCTTTCAGATATATGCATGAAGAATTCATGCACAAACTATTCTTTTCTGATACAGAAAAGAAGTAGTAAAATATTCATGCTGATATAGCTGTGGCAATATATGCTATGGTTTGTGATTGTGAAAACTTCAGGGAGAATGCAGATAATTTTGTCCCATTCACCAGTAACAGGCCTTCATTGCAGAGTCCTAATTTCCACTAGACAGTAATTTTTGTTCAAAACCATCTCATGCTGAAAACCTGAGAAACCACTGTTTTTTACAATCTCTCTGCTCATCTAACCCATGTTCTGTTTCCCATGTCTGAATCAGTGGTGAGAAATGAAATTGCACATTATATTTTTTTAAGTCATGATCAAGGATTTTGAAGTTTATATCAGTGACTAAACTTAATTTCCTGATGTATCACCACAAAGTGGTGGTGTTGAAAATGGAAGTTAAAATGACCCAATACCCTCCTGTCTCAATATAAAAAGTAAAGAGAAATGATGGAAATTCAGTATTGTTTCCCTACTAATTTAGTAATAGTCTTGTCTTAAATTTAGACAGTGATATTTTCTAGAGTCACATTTATTAAATTTTCTGTACTGTGAGCTGCCCTGCAAAAAATTCTCCAGGTTCTCAAGGCAAGGTGGTGGTAAAGCACTGAAGCTGAGCCAGCTGACCACGAGGCCCCCTTGAGGGAGCACCTGAATAATCTGCTCCTGCCTTTTAGCATCAAACAGAGCCAGCTAGCCAGATTTCACAATGCTGGCCAAAAACAACCATGATGGTTAATTGCTCTTGAGAGTTCAGATGGCAAAAGCTTTGATTGCCAACAGCAAAACCTTCTCTCTTGGTATCAGCAATGTAGGGGAGCTTCCTGTGTCACTTTCCCTCTTTATTGTCTGCAAATACTCAGGTCTGAAAGTAAAAAGAAGAGTAGGTTTTAGTTATGACACCAAGATATCAACAGCAGCAGATTTTTATTTTTTTCTATTTTTCTATTTTCTTTGCAAGGTTGAACCTGTTTCTTTATGGAGTAAAAAATCATTGAAATAAATTTATCAGTAGTCTCTTGGTTTTGGATTCTGATTAATAAAATATACTTTCTTGCGGTTGTTTCTTTTTCTACTAGATATGTTTTTGAATTTTGAAAAGGATAGAGCATTTTGAATTTTGTTTTTCTTTTGCAGTACTCCTACAATATCTTTTTTTTTCTGTCCGATCAAGACTTACATGGTTCATTGTATCTATGCATAGCAAAATAAATTAAAAAAAAAAAAAAAATATAATTCCTGTGAATTTTTCTATGGCTCAGAACCAGCACCTTTTGAAAATGTATTCTATAAGGACTTGTTTAAAATAGGTGATTTTCTCTGAAAGGTGGCCTTAGCATTGCCTTGGTCTTTATGACTTTGACTTGGAAATTAGTAACGCAGAGTTCAGAGAGCATGCTTTCCTCAAAAATATTTTCTTGAGATGTTGTGACAGCCTCAGCAACTGCTATTTTAGGACCATTTCATTTATAATTAATCACTTCAGAATTTTCAGCAAGTACATTTCACAAAGAACATGACTGAATCTTTTTCATTTGTATATGAATATAGACATGTTTTTGCCTATTGCTTTAAAGAAGATTAAACTCTGTCTTTTTTTGAACTTGAGTAAGAGCTTTTGAATTGTTTTTATCAGGATAGGTGCTGGCATTTAAGGAATCTCACTCTTGGCTTTCAGGCTCTATGTTTTTTTTAAAAAAAACCTTTATTCAAATATTTTCTGCTTTTGCTAGCTTTAAGATATTATTAAAAATTGCTTTTCCTTGTCCAGTTTTATTTGCTTTAGAAGGTGGCATGACAACTAAAGGTTTTCCTGGGATTTCAAAATTCAGCCGGCAATTTGACTGAAGTCTTCTGCACATTGCAGATCTAATAGCCAACTTGCATTATTTTACTGTTTGCTGGAAGTGAGGCAGGGAGACCTGGAGAACTTGAGATTCTGCTTTGAGAATGTTATGGCAGGGTCTTTGATAACACACATTAAACAGTACGCAAAAACTGATTATCTGGCACATTTTCTATTTTGGATTGCTGAAATTTTCACTTTCAGGTGAGTCCAGTACCAAGATAGTGGCTTCCATGAAATTAATATAATTTGACTAGCTTGTCTTTTTGTTAGATTTCTGGTGATAAGACAGGATCAGGCTTGAGGTTTAAAGATTTTTCATCCTATAAGTATTAGTCGTTGTTTACAAGCAATGAGGTTTAGGTTTCTGTGAGTGTAGCTATGAATAGTCTTGGATCATAATTCTTATAGATATGAAGTATTGTGTAAGAAAACTTTCATTAATTTACTGGTCAGTTTTTTTTCAGAGCTGCACTCACAGGAAGGATTATTTTCCTGTTTTCACCTGTTTTGCCACCTTGGGTTTTTTTTGTGTGTGGGTTTTTTNTTGGCCCCTTTGGTTTTTTTTTGGTGGTGGTTTTTTTTTGGGGGGTTTTTTGTTTTTTTTTTTTTTTTTTTTTTTTTTTTTTTTTTTCTTGGTTTGTTTTTTTCTGAGACAAGAAATTAGAATAATGGTTTTGCCTTTAGAAACCCATTTGCATAAGTAATAAATGTTAGAAAAGGGCACAGGAATAATTAAGGGAAGCAATACTGTTGATTAGACTTTAAAACTTGTAGCTAAAAAACACCCAGCAAGCTCTACAAGTTGATACATTTATTATTTTAGGACTAGAATTGGCCCCAAGATCTCCCTAAGAAATATGAACTAGTACATTTCTCACTTGCCACATGACAAATTACTTGCAGGTTTGTGTTACTTGAATAGCCTTCACCCTAGAAGGAGAATGTTGATGTTGATATTTGTTCATCTGTCATGAAAGTCACGCCTCTGAAATCATCAGTGTGTTCAAATGCAATAGGTGGCTTAAACTCCTGTCCAGGCATTCATGAGCCAGGGCAATGTCTTCAGGGTGAAGTGTGAGTAGAGCATCACTGAACTTTCATAACCAGATGGTGCCATTTTCTAGAAAGTCAATTTTCCACTCTGATTTATAATAGGCTAAACGCCACTGGAATTCATGGAGGTGAAATTTCTGATGTACAGATCACATATACTCAAATGTGAGGCTAGGAGGTGAGAACTGAGGAATACAGCATGCCACTGTAAGAAAGTATTCCAAAGAGGCAAAAAGGAAAAAAATTGTTTGAAGGTGAGATGAAAAGAATAGAAAGCTTCTTCCCATATGGTACCTGAGAGATTTGAAAGCAGACAAAGTTAAAAATCAGTATTCAAAATGTCTTTTTTTTTTTTTTTCTTCTAATTCTTGTCTTTGAAGATTTAGGAAAATATTTAGGGCTGACTAACTTCTCTATTCAGCTGACAGAAAAATATAACTATGCTTGGAACTGCGTCATTGAGTTTTATGAAGTTTCATCTTAGATTAAACTAAAACTCTTCCTTCAGTGTCAACCCTGTAAATTTCATATGTAAAAGAAGGGATTAAAAATTTTATTTATTTCTAAAAATAAAATATTTTTGGGGTAGGAATATCTGTCTGAAACATTTGTATACCTCTAACAGCATGCAAGGTAAATTGCCTCATTTAAAGAATAAATCCATGTAAGGGCTGTGAGAAACTCTGCCACTGCAGTTTAAAATCTCCCACAATTTAGACATTTAACATAGCAATGAAAAATGTTTGCTCTGGACATGGTTGTTAAGTATCTAGAGATTTTCATTTTCACTGCTATGTAATCAGTTTTGTAATGCATACACATATGGAAAGCTATGATAGCAATGAGACTTTGTAAAATATATGCCAAAGCTATCCACTAAATGTAATAAAATAAAAGCTAGAAGGAGGGTAAATTTCCTTCCTTTTCTGAAATGCCTTTTAAAAATATTGCTTTCATTGCCTTAAGAAAAGCAAAGGAAATGATGCAGTATGTAAAGTACAGGAAGAAATCTGAATCCAAGAAGTGACAGAGGAGATATACTCCCCATTCTAATACTGTATATTATAGTACACTCAAGAGATTTTATTGTTTTGATTTGGTTCATGTTTGTGTAAGTTGTATATATTTTTATTATTTTAAATTTAAGGTTTATAAAAGAGTTTTGTTATTATGCTTGGAGGGAAATGGAGAAGCAACTTAAATATTGGTTCTATAAGGAAATATGTGATGTCTCTCTCTATTAAGTTGCTTTTCTTAACTGAGAGTATCATGAAATCTGAAGAACATGCATGTAACATCCCTCAGTGTTTCACCCATTTTCCCACTAAGGCAGTTCGGTTATTCCAAGTTGCTCAAATTATGAATGTACTTTGGGTTTTTTTTTGTTTTGTTTTTTTTCTGCAGCAATACTCCATAATTTATTTTGCAAATCATGTTCACAGTGGGTGATGTTCAACTGTAGCTTTCTATCTGAAAGACAAGGCTGACTTCAGTTTGAGGTATAAAGTGCAAAGTGTGATGGAAGTGCAGTTGATAGCAGTGCATGCCCAAGAGGAGCAGATGGTTTAGGAATCAGGAGGTGAGGTTGGAAGGATACTCAGTGTGAAAGGCAGGAAGAAATTTGGTATCAAAGGTGTTAGGGGTAAGCAATAGTATGGGACCTTAAAATAAGGCAGGAAATTAAATAGAAAGAAAAGGATATGCAATAAGCGAAGGGATAGAGAGCAAGGGAGACTGGAGTGGTAAGTAAAGCACTTTAACACTGAGGGAAAAATGAATTTTTTCAAGAACTTAGCCATGAGGTAGAATTGGATACACTGGTAGTCTATCCATATGTAGGTAACTGAATATGCCTTTACTGGTACACTAATTT
>VWZN01004062.1:0-47521 GCA_013396955.1 Regulus satrapa
GGGGAGCGCGGCCGGGCCGGCGGCGCTGTCAGCCCCGGGAGCTGCCCGCGGTGCGGCCGCTGTGCGTGAGCCCGGTCCCTCCGCCCTGACCTCATGCGGGCGGTGACGGCTTTGTGCCGTGTCAGCCGGGGCGCGTTGACGTTTCGCTTTTGTTCGAGTCCTCGGTGACTCTGAAACCAGTCGCCAAAAGGCTCTTCGCTCGACTCCTCCGTGTGATTTCTGTGCTTGCCTAAATTTCAGCCGCTTTAAAACCGTCTCAGAAAGCTCAGGGCTCTCATTCCTTCCTGCTGCTTTGGTGATTGGAAGAGCTCTTCTGTGGGTCTGCATCCTGGCAGCAGGTCGGAGCTTCATGAGCTTTGTCTCTCCAAAACCCCTCAGCCTTCTCATAGACACGTTTTTGCTCATTTCCCTACACTGAGAACTGTAGTAAAACCTCTCCTAGAAGAAAGACCGCGCCTCTTGTTGTTTTTATAATTATTGTGTGTTGTTCTGACTGATTCTTTAGCCAAGACACCTTTCAGTATTTCCTGTATGTGAAAATAGCCACAGAGAACAAATCGGGCATTTTCCATAAAGGTTACCAAGTGTAATAACCACAGCTTTTGGATTTAGCAGCTCTTTTCGAGGTATAGCAAACGGTCCCAGCTTTTCTACGTGTCTTGTGCGGCGAGAAACAAAGGTACCAAGGCGTGCGCTGGGAATGGCCAGGCCGGCAGAGCCGCAGCCTGCCTGGGGTGTTTGCTAGGGATTCTAAGTATCCACTGAGCCCTGCGGCTTCCTCTGAAAGTTACCCGGCTCCGGGAGGAAATGTTTCACAGTAACACTGTGTCGGCACTCTGCTGTGGGAAGAAAGCTCAGACGGTGCGGGGCTGCGCGCTTACCTGACCTTCCACTGAGAAATTGCGTTTTAAACCCGAGGAAGGCTCTCCTGTTAGGCGTTGGATTTGGGCTGGAAATCTCCCGGCAGTGCTCTCCAGCCATTCCCTCTAGAAGGCCTGTCCCTCTGTAGGACGTGGAGGAAGAGGTTGTTTACAGCAGGCTTCCAGATGATGGAGTTATTTTATATTTTTCTAGCAAAAAAGTAGGTGCTTCTCTAACAAGCTGAAGACCAAATGACCAATTGATTGACTAATGGGAATTGATTGTCCTTGTGCATCTGGAAGTGTCGCCGTTTCCTTTTTTCAGTGGTTTAAATGTGTGAAAATACAGGTCGTGGAGGTAAATTCTGCCGAACGTCTGTAATGTCACTCTTTGTGCTGACTGAGTATGACAAAGGTTCCCGCCTTTGTGGGAGATGTTAAGTGTTTCAACATCAAAACTAAACCTTAAATTGGCAGTATATTTTGATTTTTTAGTACCAAAGCAATTGTTTCAGGTGGAAGTTGGAGTTACAACCCGATTACAGAGATGCACTGAATTGAATTGATATGCAGTGCCGAAGGGTTTGCTGCTGAAGGGATTGAGGAGTTAACGTGCCTGTGAGGGTTTGTATTGAGAATGCTGAAAGTCTGTAGGTCGCTAGAGAACATCTGAAGGGCAGGAGGCGTGATGAGGGTGTCTTTCAAAATCCTGTGGTCTCTGTTGAGAAATGCAAAGCTGTGGTGCAGGGGTGGTGTGAGGGAGCAGGAGGTCTGCTGGCACAGAGGGCACTGAGCAGCAGGACTTGGCCCTCAGTGCTGCAAAAACTGCATTCAAGCATGAGCTTTTTCCTTAATGCACAGCTGGAGCAGAAGGAACGGGAAGGAATGTGTAGGGCTGGGAAAAGGTATAGGCCAGCAGTGGAAGGAGAAACAACCCCAGATGATACCAAGCTGAGGCAGCAGGGAAGATGCTCCATCAGGTGAGTTATTTTCCATCTCCAGACAAGTCTCTCCATTTCCACAGGCCAGACAAGGAAGTCACCTTTGCTTTACCAGAGCCGTGGATATTTTGTGTACAGACTCTGCTGTCCCCTCCTCCAGAGCAGATCACTGATGTTCTTCAGCAGGAGACACCCATTAATTGCAGATAACTGAGTGTTTCAGCCACAGAGTCAACATGGAGGACTGGAGGTTTAGCTCAAGAGGATGAAGATAACTTAGATTGCCTTGTGTCCTGGCTAATTAGAGCAATGCTGCTGGAGTTTACAGTTAATCTAAGCTTTGGATTACGCAGGATGGTAGTGGAAGTTTTCCAGAGGTTCAGGAGGTGGGGATTTTTCTCAGTCAATCGAGAAATCATTTTCCATCATTTTCCATCCAGTGGAACGCATCCCACCTGCACACTGAATGGCACATCAACAACTGCTGCTGTAGTAATCAAAAATAGAAATAAGTACTGAATTGGTCATGTATACACGAGAGCCCTGAGGCTGTAACTCAGTAAATAACTCATCTTCATGCATTTGGGAAAGAAGAAAGGCAACCAGTGTGTGTCACAGTGCTGTTGGTTTGGGATGGAGACGTGTGGCAGCTCCTGAGGGCCATCGTCTTCTTGGAACTGAGAGCAGTTAGTTGCCTGCTTCTCAGCTGGCATGAGTGCCCTGGAGCATAGCCCCACACAGGGCTTTGGAGTGGATTTGTGTGGAAATAGAAAAGTACAGAAAATAAATGGTACCTTGTCTAAATTAATTGGTATAAGCCAATAATTTGGGACAGGAAGTTGCTTATGTTCAGTTGCATATATGGGGCTCCAAGCTTTAGGTCTGATGGATGAAAGGGCATAATCTAGTTATTCCACCAAAATATTCATGCTATTCTCCAAGCCCTATGCAAATAATTTTAATTTTATAATTTTTATTGTTTTGAACATCAAATTACCTGCCAGGACCACGCTGCTGGTGTAAGAGTGTGTTTCTCATTGTGGTTTCTGTGTGGTGCTCACAGAGATTGAGTTAAGCCTCTGCTCCACATTTGCAGAATCCCAGAATGGTTTGGGTTGGGGGAGGCCTTAAAGACTGCCTTGTTCCAACCCCTTACCATGCGTGCCAAAGTGTTTCTTTGAAAAGTTTTTTGGGAATGCTCTTCCCATCCTTGCAAGCATGCATTGCTCTCCAGCTCTGTTGCATCCACATTTTACCAGAAGGTCCTAAGCTGCTTATGTGGTTTTTAATGGCAATAGTGACAATACATAACAGTTGAAATTTTAGTTTTCCAAAAGCCCAGAGCAACACAATGTAAACTGCAAGTTTTTATACAGTCAGGAAACTCACAGCATGATTTCAACCAAAGCTGTACCCACTTCTGTTATATGAAGATTAGTTTTTTTGTCAGGGAAAACAATCTCTTTGATACTGAGTGTCTCCTATCAAAGAATTACTTACAAGCAGGTTGTTTTAATTTGGTTTCAATGCTTTCTTCATCCTTTATATAATTTCAAAATTTTTAAAGCTTCCCTGAGATTTCCTGGATAATTATTAGATGTGAGAAGGAATAATATTGCAGAAGGCACAGTTTTCAGTCAAACCTTAGTTTAGTGCTGATGATCACATCAATTTCTGGGCTGGTTATATGGGTGTTTAGGAAATCCTGTGAGAATTTGATGATAAAGAAGCCCACCTATGGGGCGTGTCAGCCCAGAAAGTTCTGGTAGTGGTTAAATTCACTTTTAAATAAAAAGCTTGTTGTAACACAGATTGCTACTTGAAAAAGCATTTTTCATAACTTTTGAAGGCAAGATCAAATATAGTCAAGATGCCCCTGATTTTAAATAGCATCTCATTTTGTTTGCTGATTGCATTGGTGGATCTTTGTGGAAAGTTATGTACTGCAAAGCTCTGTCAGTATTCACAGCGTGCTCCTTCCAAATGAAAATATCCTTACCATGGGAAATTAGTAACTCAGCTAATGGGAATTGATTGACCAAATATTGTGCTGGGTAGACGGCAGCTTCCAAGAGAATTGCTGATTCCCATTTCCCTTGTGCCTGGCAGCTGCTTTGGTTTGTATCTCGGCGGCTGAAAGGGAAAATTTAGGGGCTAACTCAGCTGCTTATTCTGGAGCTATCATCATGCATTTCAGAGCAGTCCTGAGCATCTCAGCAGTCAAATTCTGCTGGAATAAAACCAAATGGCTCAGCTGAAGTGTGTCCATTGCAGCTTGGCATGAGTCGTGGGCTTTCAGAAACTTCATGAAACTTTAACAAACGGATGTTTCATTCAACCTGCTGTCAGCCCACATCAGGATATCGCTGCAAAGAGTCATGTGTGTTATAACAAGCTGTAATTTTCTCCTTGTCTGAAACATTTGGGTTTCAGTATTTTACACTCAAGGGCTATGGGAGTGCAGCTGACCTCGGTGAGGAGCAGTGACCAGTTCTGTGTCAGTGTGAGTGAACAAAGCCTGCCTTGCTGGAGACTAACTCGATTTGTTTACTCTGTGTTTGGGAAAGCATAAACTGAACAAAAAACTCTTTCTGTAGCCGGAACACTTCCCAAGGCTGTTTCTGCAGTTCCTTGGAGCCTGCTAAGGTGTGTGCTCAGTGTTCAGGTCTGTCAGATAACTTACTGTAGTGAAAGTTGGAGTTAATGAATCAATGTTGATTGCTTATTTTCCTTAACCAAATTTGGTCTCATCCCATGTGCACAATGGGAATGCAGCAGCAGTTCTTTTTTCCTCTTCTTCCCGTAGTCCAGGCTGAACATCCTCAGTTTCTCACTGGATCTTGCTAGGGCAGCCTGTCTTTCCCAGCCCTTCAGTGGAGCAGCTGGGTGTCGTGGTGAGGGACACTCAGAAGGGAGAACCGAAGGAACACACACCCTTTCATTCTTTGCACCAAGAAGTTCAGAAGAGTTTTCTTCCCTCCACTTTCCCACTCTTTAGCCAAAATCACCCTCACCCTGCTGGGCTAAGGCACAGGCACTCAGCAAGGGGACTGGCTGCTGCACCTTGGAGACTTCCTTTGAAACAACTTTTACAAGGCTCAGCCTTTCCTCTGAAATTTTGGCCTGGCTCTGGAGGTAACCAGCCAGTTTGTTCCAGGACTCACCTTTAGGCCATGGAACATCCTCTTATGAAAAGGGTGAAAAAGTAGAACTAGTGCAGTATCTGCTGTGGAATGTGAAAACCCTTTTCAGTTTTGGCCTATACAACAATACTAAAATTTCCTATTTCAGATTTTGATTTTGCTCCTCAGTGTCTGGTGTTTAGGCAGGTGCATGTAGCTGGAAACAGGTCACTGCTTGTGGTTCAGTCATCAGGCCTTTGATTTGGTGCTACACTTTAGAGTTACAATTACTTAGAAATACAAGAAGATACCAGAGGTTGAAAAGTGTTAGATGAGTGCTGAAAGTGCTGCAAAGCATATATGATTTGATTTCATGTAAAACCTCTTTCCTTCTCTCTGAGTTGCTGGGTTGGTGCAAAGTGTACAATAAGGCTTTTAAAGCAATTTTGCTTTGTTGTCTAGATAGAAGACAACTAAATCTCTGCTTTTTCTTTCTGAGTCTTCTTCCATTTCTGCTTCCCCTGTTTGTTCTTGGGCAGTCCCCTTCCCCACTGATGAGCAGGCAAGCACTTAAGCAGAAAATCTCCTTGAGAACCACCTCTGGGCTGTGCCTATAAATCCCCTTGATTTGAGGGGCGGTGTTTTGTTGTCCCGAAGCCATTTAGCTTTACTGCTGTGTTTTTATGATCCCAGGAGCTGGAGTGCAGCTTGCTGAGCTGCACTCGTGACCAGGAGCAGGGTCTAGGAGTGGCTTCACCTCCCCATGTTGGCCACCTGCAGCAGCAGTGTCTGTCTGAGGTGGTCCTGTGGGCTCGGGGAGCGCTTCTGGAATGAGCTTAACCTGAGCTGGTTTAGGCGCCTGCTCAGGATGAGCTGAGAGACATCCTGGCTGTGCTGATTTCTCTGCTCTGGAGATTAGTTTAATCTAGAGGAGCTTGTCCTAAGACTTAAATAAATATATTATTCTGGATAAAACTTGTCCTGTTTAGAAGAATAGAATGTCATTTCCAGCTAAAAGATGTATTCAATTTTCTGCCCATAAGGAAAGGTAAATTTTTCAAGCTCCTTAGGTTTTACTGTTTGGATCTGGATATAGTAACATGTGCTTTTTACATTGCTGAGGAGAGCATCTGACTTGGTGCAAAACTGCATATTAAAAATGGAGCTATTCACCAGTATGTTGAAGTATTTCTGTTGTTTTCCATCATTGTCTGATGAAATATGATGGTTTTCTTTCAGGATTCCTTATTTGGGAGTTGCTGTTTAACCATGTTTGCCAGTCTGGAATTACCTGAAGTCCTGTTGCACACCCCAAAATACTGAAGTTGTGAAATTTGTTTTGGTAGGTAAAATAAGCGTATGATGCATCTGAATATCTCTTGTTTTTATACATTCTCTCCCTGCCTGTCCTTTCTGCTGTGTGTGTTTTCAGGGCTGGGCTGGCTCCAGAGCTGACTTCCCACTCACTCATACAGGGTTAGGGGTATTTGCCATCAGATTTGTGGCTGCTCGTCCCAGGGAAATGCTTTAGTGGTGTCATTCATCTAATACCAACTTTCGAAGTTCAAAAGTACTGGAACCCTGGCTAAGTTGTTTTAGAGGAAATTTAAGAGCATGTTTAAGTTTATTTTTAGGTATTCTTTCATATTATACCAGTGATTCTTAGCCTTATTTAATTCTTCATGTTATATTGTTATATGACACTTGCCTAGAATTTGTTTAAAAGTTTTGTTGGGTTTTTGGTTTTTTGTATTTTAGGTTTTGTTTGGATTTTTTTTCTCCCCAAAACCAGGATATTATTTGAATCTTTGTGTCCTAAACTGGATGTGGGCGTCTAGTTTATTCATTGCTGAGATTTAAAAAGCTCCAAGATAGATTACTGTGCTGTGCAACAAAGGAAACAGTTGTAGGAGGATAATGCACTGTGAACAAATCTCCAGTAGAGACGGTGTGATCAATGTTCCTGGGCTTTATAGGTATCACGCTTTAAATGCAGCCTGTGTGACTGTGTGTTAGTGCCTGCTGCAGGTTAAAAGGAAGCCATCCTCTCAGGAGCGTTCTGGCAATGCTGAACCTTCTCTCCCATCGTGAAAATCTCTGCATAGTTTTCTCACTGGCACCTAAAACAAAGGAAGCAGAAAACATTTAGGTGTATTATCTAAGACAGCCTTTATTCCTGATATATTTTTCTATTAAGTCACTTCAAAACCATTTTTCAGTGACAGCAAATGCAATTTAAATCCTTTAGAAATGACATTGCTTCTGCTATCCCAGATTTTCCTCCTCACTCTCAGTTTTGGTTTTCCCAAGGGATCTGGCTGTATCCTCGTGTTTTTCCTTTTTCTGTTGCAGCTTTACGTAGTGGTCAGTGTGAGGATGAGGACCCTGCTTAATGCCAACTCCTGCCATCTGCTAGTGAAGGGCATCAATCCATCCTTCCTTCTGCTCTCATCCTTCCCAATCTTTTGTGTAATTTGGAAGAGTACTTGTTGAGATGTAGAGCATGATTTTAGTACTTTGCTCTTGGGAGAGTGCAGGTTCTGGTGTGACATCAGTTGTGAAAGTGTTTATTTTGAATACATTAAGAAGCTTGCAAATCAATCGACTGTGGCAGAAAACCTGAGACAGGTGGCCAGACAAAGCCTTGGTTTGCTCTGTGTGCTTTGTGCAGTGCAATAGATAGGGGAAAACAAGGCAAGAGATTTCAAGTTCTATTTAAGAGACAAACTGACATAAGTTTGGATCAGTTGAGTGAACCTTGGGGCAGAAATACCAAGGCATCAGTTGGGTTTTTTTCCTTTGTGTTGTTTTTTCACTCCAGAAACCGGCACTTCAGGTACTCTAGAGCCTGCCAGCTTTCCCATATTCAGCCGCTACCTGGTTAGTGACAACTGGCAGTTTCAGATTTCGTTCTAATCCCATTTCTCCTGGGGTCTGGTTGGGATTTTCCAAGCCTTGCCCGGCCATGTGGTGCTGGATTTGTTGTGCAGGCTGCCCGTCAGGCTGCTGGTGGGGACAGCACAGGGCACGACAAATTGCCTGGGGGCTCCCGGTGCTGTGTGTGTGACCCAGCTGTGCATCAGCCAGGATCTCAGCAGTGGCACCTCTATCCTGTGGGAATTCTTCCTCTCAAGAGTCTGTGTTTTGCACATTTTAGTGGGTCAGCCCTTTGATCTGTAAGCTGAGCGTGCCTGGGAGCTCCTGGCTGCAGCAGCTCCTGCCCTGCATCCTTCGGGATGGACACTCTGCTCTTCATGGGCCGAGCTCTTCCACCCCCGTCCCCATACAGTAATGCAGGTGCATTTTGGCCATTTGTCTGTTATTTGGCTGTTTATCCTTACCTCTCTTACTCCAGTTAGATATTTTTAATAATTAGACTGTACTGAATAAGACCAACTTTATAATAAAGGGGCATAACTTTGCTGCTTTACCTAGTTCCACGCCAGGTTTGAAGGTAAATGGTTGCCATGTGGTAGCACTGGATTGCTCTGAGTTTCCAGAAACAATTGTATCATGGGAAATACTAATTTGGAAACTCTAAAGGAGCAAGTGCAGGGACAGGAAAGAGGCTGTGTGTGCTTTTTGAAGGAAGGATGATGGTCAGAAACCTTCTTGTGCTGCCAAGTGAGCATGGGTGCTTGAGTTCCTGAGGTGTGCTGTGGTTGTGCAGATCAGTTCAGGTGTGCTTCTTGCTCATCAGAGACCCTCCATAACCTGCTGGGAGTTGTGGTTTACAGGGATTGTTGAATGAGCAGTGTTTTACCGTGTGCCTTATGCTGAAGGCTCTTTGTGTTTGTTGTGTGTGAGGAAAGGCACCTGCTAATTATGGTCAAGTGCTTACTCAGGATTTATGGAAGCCAACCCTATCTGTAAGATTACAGAAGTTTCTAGGGCCCTGTGCAGCTGGGATTCATTTACTCTGACATGGATAGTGTGCTGTGCACTGCCTGAAAAGGAAAATTTTCAAATCACCACATTCTCATGTCATACTTGAAATAAATTATACCTGAGTATAAGAACAGACTAAATGTCCTGTGTTTGAGAGGGAAAGAGTACAGATGAATGTAGTAGAGATCCTTGAGCATGTTGTAAAGAAAAAATGCAAAGGGAGCTGTAGCTATGTGATCTGGGAGGTAAAATGCTTGGTCTTGGTCACTCACAATATTCCTGTGGTCCTGTGATTCTCAGTCAAGTGAAGCAAGGCCTGTAGTCCTTTGGGATTTAGAAAACTCAATTTTTATAGTGTTTTCAAAGAGCAATGACTTCAACAAATCCTGTCAGATTTTAGCACATTCAGATGAGGCTGATGAAATTTGGTCTAAGCTGCAGCATTTTTATTAATCGTTTAAAAAGCATGATTTAAGCAATCTGGGGGTCCTCTGCTCTTTCACAGGGAAGATGGAGGCTTCAGACACTTCCATTAAAATAAAAAGGGTTGAAATGTTTGTCTATTTTTGTAGATAAATTCTTATTTTTTTGCTGTTAGGGATTGTGAGGTGTACTCACGTTTCTTGCTGCAGGCGCAACAGCCCATCATCTCCAAGTAGTTGTACCTTTTCAACATGTATTTTGAGCTGGGATTTCTCTCCCTAAAAAGTGGACTCACAACTTTCTGACAAATAATGTTCTATGTGATTGTCCTCAACATAGAGTGCTTATATTTCACAGGATGCTTGCCTCATCCCTTGCACAGAACGGCTGTGCTTGGTCATTAAAAAGGTCGTTTGTGTAGGGCTCTCATCTCCTCTCTCCCAGCAGTCAGTGGTTGTTGAATGAAAGATGTAGGAATGCAGAAGGGGAAGGACTGCTCTCCTGGTTAGTGTGAAGCTAGCTTGGATAAGGAGGTTACCAGTCCAAGAAATGGTGTGAAAATCAGGTAAAACATCTTTTCACAGACTCCTATTAATTGTGATTCTCATTATCTAGGCACCTGACATGAAACTGAGGAGTTAGCCTTAATGGAGGTGCCAACATGCAGAGCAGTAATTTAGATACAAAGCCAAGCAACAAGGGAAAAAAAAAACCATTTAATTGTCTCTCTGTTCAACTGGTAATGAATTTTTAAAATTTATTTCTCTATTACCCATCTTTAACGTTTCCATGGGAATAATAAGTATATGAAAGCACTATGGAAACAGATCACAGTGCCTGTGAAACATTGAACTTATTTTCTGATGCAGGACTGCAGAGGAGCTTGTGAGATAAAATTCTCTTTAATTTGAGATCTGAAGAGGAAGGCTGGTGCTGCAGGTTGAGTAACTCTGTGTAAAATAGGGGATTATTCCTTAGTGCTGTTGGATTGCCTGGTGTGGTGTAGAGCTGTAAGGAAGAAAAAATGCAGCATTTTGTAGATATAGTGAGTGTATGTGTAGAGATCTGACCAAAAGCTGAAGGGAGTTTCCAAGTCCTTGTATTATTATTATTAATATTGTCCCTTCAGCAACCTTGTGTGAGTGTGCAAACAGTGCAGAGCTGAATCTGTGCTTGTCTAGCATTCAATTTTTTTTATTAGAAAAGGCTGTTTTCTGGCCACTATCTGCAGCTTACCTTTAATCTCAAAGTTGTGGTTTTAATTTGTTTTAGGAACTTGAACCTCTGCCAAATCCCCAGTCTGTATCCTTTCCAAGGGTATGTTGTCCTGAGCTAAGCCTTCTGGGTGGGTTGTGCCCACAGCTTTGGAGTTATGAGGTCTCGACAGTGCTGGCTGCTGAATGGATTCAATTTTGACAATGATGGTCAGGAACAGGTCCCTTTTTTGGCTGTTTCTACAGATGGTTTGAATCTTTTAGCAGCATTTGCAAAGTGTTGAGTGTTAGAGCAGATGTCTCACCTGGAAAGGATAGCGCCCTTGCCCTTGTGGTGGAGTGGGAAGCTGTATCTAAACATTGGTGGTGTCCATTGTAAGTTTAGGGATAATTTTATCACAGATTTTACTTCTGTAACAGCTTAGATTAATGTCATAATGTCAAAATTTATTGCAAAGTTTAGACATTTTATTAAGCAAAATCCATCAGGTGAGGGACCTGACTTACTGAATTCATTCTTATCTGAGTGTGATTTGAGGGATGGTGAGAGTTGTAGGCTGTGGTGGAGGGAGGTCATTACGTGCACAAGAAGCTGAAGACACCTAAATCTTTACAAACTTTAGGAGAGTGGACACAGTACGCCTGAGATTTTGCAGGGTGTGAGTAAAATATTGGTCAAATGCTGCATTTCTTGTGGTAAAAATGTGCTGTGGCTTTCCTACTGCTTTAGACCTATTGCATATTCCATCTCTACAACTAAATTTTGTGTTCTTCCTGTCATTCTATAGTTCAGCTGTTGCTGTGAGTTTTAGTCTCCTGCAGCAGTGGTACCAGGGGCTTGCTTGTCCCCTCTATGGTACAGAAATTATTAAAATTCATTTTCCTCTGATTTTTTATGCTCCACCTTCCTTTCTACCTGTGTGTCTTTTAGATCAACTGGAATACTTCTCAAGTCACATGCAGCACGATTCTGCCAGGACGCCCCTTCTGTTTGTCCTCACGGAGGAACAGCTTGGACGCTGCCATGGCCACCATTTTCAGCCTCACACAGTTGGTCTCACAGAGCCCAACACTGGGTCACCAGGTAGGTTTTTCTGTCAATGACCAAATGTGCCATTGAAAGCAGCTTTTAATGTCCTTATGCAATTATTATTATTATTATTATTATTATTATTATTATTATTATTATTATTATTATTATTATTATATGTATTATAATTCTCTTTTTCCCTTCCAAGCATCACCTTGACGGCTGACAGGCTCCCATTGTTGGAAACAATGGTTTTGGATGATCTACCTAACTTAAAAGATACATATGCCTCCTTGTACTCCTCAGCTATGGAAGACTTAGAGGTGGATTTTGATTCAGGACTGGAGGAAGATGAACTGAAACAGGAGGCTGCTCCTGGGGATTCCACGATCTTTGTAGCTTTTAAAGGAAATATAAGTGACAGAGACTTTGAGCAGAAGCTGGATATCATACTGGAGAATGTGCCTAGCCTTTTACACATGGGTAATGTACCCTCCTGTCGCTTTACAGCTGTCCTTAAAATGCTCATTTAGGTGCTCAGGGTACTTTCACAAATTGTATTGGGTGTGAGCTACTTACTATGTAATGATATTTCTTGGGGTTATTCTTAGTAAATTTGGGAGTTGTTCTTCTCTGAAATGCAGACTACAAGTGTCTGCAGTTGTTCTGCTGTTTAAAACACCAAAAGCAAGTTCATTCATTTCTCTTCTGTTTCCACATTTTTACCTGGTTTTATTCTCTTTCACGTCCCTCTATTACACATGGCTGTGTTACGCAAAAGGAAAACCAGGCTTGTTCACACAGGAGATGTGTTTTACTGCCCAAGCTGTCCAATTTAAACTGCAGTTCATCTGAGACTGGGTTCACTTTCCAGTCCCCATGGCATTACTGCCCTTTTCTGACCATCCCTACCTGACTGACTGATTGATTGATTGATTGATTGATTGATTGATTTGTGTTGGAGAATGGGTGACATCCCAGCTCTGGGAACAGCTCCATGGCAAGGCAGTGATAACAGGCTTTTTGGGACATCTTTTGCCAGCATGTTTAGCTCTGAAAAAGACGTTTACCCCCTGTCTGAGCACGTTGCAAAAGGTCCTATGCTGGTTACTCATGGCTGCTCACTTAGGTAGCCTTGATTGTTTTCTTCAGCAGTGTTAAACACCTTCTCAGGAAAATACCACATTACTTCTCAATAACCAAACTGAATTTCTTTGTCATTTTATTCCTTTCTTTCAATTTTTTCTGTGTAGTCAGCTGGCATCAGTTTCTTGGGTTCTTGCTGGTTTTGTTCAGAGAGATAAAAAAGCTGGGATAAGACAAAAATACTATGAAGAAATACCAATTTTTAGATGTGCCTACAAACAGTTGGAAGGAGATATAAACTAACAGACCATTACTGGTGTGAAGGGATGTGTGTAATACCACAGATGAATTGTATAGTTTCTGATGTGAAATAAATTCAGTCTGTAACTGCATGTAGTCATCTTTGTTGTATAGAGGCAGCTGCATGCTGAGTCTCTTATAAATATTAATGCCAGGATTAATAAACATAACTCAGACCTCAGCTGAGAAAGCAAATTTTTAAAATCAATGTCAAGTTAATTTGAAAATTATCCATGTGAGAAGTTATTTAAACTGATTCAAAGCAAAATAGGATATCCCAAATGTGGAGTTAGTAAATAATAGGGGGTTATCTTGGCAGATGCAGTATTTGAAAAATGAGAAACTTGGGTACAAATACATAGGAATGCTGAAACTGATGATACAGATTTTCTATGTAAAATATTGGAACATTAATAACAGAAAATATGGCATTGTTCAAACCTCTGCAAATGGGGATTTTAAAACTCCTACCATGTTTCCAGCCAAAACCAGATTTATAGGCAGAACAAGGATGAATTTAGTAATTCCATTACCATAGCAGCAAAAGGGGCTTGGTGAATTAGTGGTGAACAAGAGCTTCCAAAATAGGAATGAGTGTTGGCATTCTTAACTACCATGTTTTTCAGACTCCAAAAGTTAGCAAATGTTTAGTAAATCTAAGGTTACAGTGGAATAGGTGGCTGATGAAAATTTGGGTCAGTGCTTTCTGTTTTGTGAGGAACTTTCTTTGCAGAAAGATAGAAACTGAAAACTTATAAAGCTATACTGGGAGTATATTTTTAGCTATACTTAACTGCATTTTATAGCAATCATTTAGGTAGGTATCACTTTGGATAATGTATCCAACTTTCTGCTGTTACTTTGAAAACCACTGATCTATATAGGAACACTCATTTGTAGAACAGGATTTCAGAAAACCTGCAAGTAAATATGTTGCATGACTTTGAGAGGCTTTTTGGCAGTGGAATTGAAATACTTACCCAGAACACTAAATAATAAGGTACAAATCAATGAATTATTGCTGGGAGTCTGTTGGCACTGGTCTTGTTAAAAAAAAAAAAAAAAAGTTTCAGACATTTAATTCCTGTAGTCAGTTTTTTCCCACATTCATCAAGTTCCCAAACAAATGTAGTGTATCACAGGGCTGGAGCCCCTCTGCTCTGGAGCCAGGCTGGGAGAGCTGGGGGTGTTCAGCTGGAGAGGAGAAGGCTCCAGGGAGAGCTCAGAGCCCCCTCCAGGGCCTAAAAGGGCTCCAAGAGAGCTGGAGAGGGACTGGGGACAAGGGATGGAGGGACAGGACACAGGGAATGACCTTAAGATGGAGGAATTTAGATTTTAAATGGGATATTAGGATAAAATTATTCCCTGTGACGGTGGCACAGGTTGCCCAAGAAGCTGTGGCTGCCCCTGGATCCCTGGAAGTGTCCAAGGCCAGGTTGGATGGAGCTTGGAACAGCTTGGGATAGTGGAAGGTGTCCCTGCCAATGGCAGGGCATGGAATGAGATGGGCTTTAAAGTCCCTTCCAACCCAAACCTAATACCTGTAATTGTATGAAATCTCTTTGATTAGATATCTTCTTATCTTTCCAAAGTAGATTCTCCACAGAGTATTTCAATGTTTGAGTAATACTATCAAGTGATTGTGTTGTCTATTGCATTGTTTATCATTTGGGTAGGTTTTTTTACTGCTAATTTTCTGGAAGATCCCTGATGGGGTTTGGCAGCATTGGTTGCTCTCTGCCGCTGTGGGGAAAAATCTCCTGTACCTGAGACGAAGCGCTGGCAATTTTTAAAACCAAATATGGTTTCATTTATTTCAACTTTTTAACCAAGCTGTTTCATCAGATGTGTTTAAAACTGCCTTTGCACCGACTTGGATTGTTTTTCTTTTAAGAATCCAACAAGTTAAAAGTGCAGAAGATAGAGCCTTGGAACAGCGTCCGTGTCACCTTCAACATCCCCCGGGAAGCTGCCGAGCGGCTGCGAATCCTGGCTCAGAACAACAACCAGCAGCTCCGAGACCTGGGCATTCTCTCTGTTCAGATTGAAGGTATTTCACACTGAATCTGCTTCCAAAGCTCAGATTTAAGTAGACTCAAAAAGCAGTTTTGTGTCCTTGCTTAACTTACAAAACTCCTAAGTTGCTACTTTGGCTTTAGTGAAAAAGATAGCTCAAAACTTTTATTCTTTCAAGAATAAAACTTACTGATATTAAAAATGAAAGCTGGAAATGCTCCAGGCATCAGGAACCCTCCTGAAAAATGTTTTCTGTGTGTTGACTAGGAAAGGGTTGGCTGATTTTCCTTCCCTGTTGTTTCATATGAAGCTTTCTTAAGACAAGTTTTCAGTAGATTTCAGTTACCATATCCATTATGGACAGTTGTCCAGGAGCACCCTGAGGATGAAATCAATGGCAGGTAGTGTTTGTCTCATGACATTTGTTCTCCTTAAAACTGAAATCCAGAAAAGGGATGTGATGTGTAAGTGTCCTTCTAAAGTGCACAGCGGAGGTGAAGCCTGTTCTTCCTTCCTCTTAAATATCCTCTTGCAAATGTCTGTGTTCTGCTTCTCCGTCTCTTCTGTTCACCTAACCTGTGCCTTCCTTTAGGGGAAGGTGCTATCAACTTGGCTTTAGGCCAGAGCAGGAGCCAGGATGTGCGGATCAACGGGCCCCTGGGAGCGAGCGCCGCCATGCGCATGGACACCGGCTTCCCCATGCAGGGGGGGCAAGGTAAATCTCCTCAGGGCTCCTCGCTGCTGCTTCAGGCACTCCACGCTTTACTGCTGGCCTAACAAAACTCCTCTGCTTACAGAACCCTTGTTGGCAGAATTCGAATTGCTATTGAAATTTCTGTCTGTCCTTGTTGCGTGCCGTCACACGGCGCTCTGTGTTATGTCAGTGAATTGTTGGGTGCACTGTGTCGCACAAGCACTGGAGTGATTTTGGCTGGGACGTTTGGTTTTGGGTCTTTCGAGGGTGTGGTGGTTTGGGGTTTTGCTGGTTTGCTCTTGTATGTTGGCTGTACATACAGCCTATTGAAACAGATGAGCTGAGTGTAGCGAATTCACTTTGAAATATACACAAATTTTCACAGTGTTCTGTTTTGTTCCCTTTATGGAAATGTGCATAAGTCTTTATTCAAGTGTACAATAAACTGACTTAGATTACATCCATTAGAATTATGGCAAGGGCAGGACACTGTCATTGTTACTTTCTTCTTATTTTCTGATAAATGTTTGAGATCTGATCTTAAAGAAGGAATTTTTGTGGAAAGGTCTAGTTTATTAACTATATTTTAGAGCATTGTATATTCATAAGGAATTTTTAACTATAAAACTCAGATTTGACAAAGAGTTTTTACAAATAAAGTATCTAATTTAATAAAATAGCTGATTCACAAGACAAAATAAAAAACTAATATTTTAGTAGAAAGGATTTAAAGCAATTAAACTAGGAGCATTTTTGGTCAGTTTATCTAAGATGCATTTGTGGCTGTTGAGGAGAAGAAATGGAAAGAACATTTCAACTTTGTAGAAACCCAGTTAAACAATTGTGAAATCTTTTGTCCTTAACAAAGAGTAAAATATTTAAAGAGGGCTCTACTCTCCACTGTGACAATGATTTCCTGTCTGCAGGTCAGCAGCATAACAGCAATATAACTAACAGGGCAGCAATAGTAATCATTTTAGAAACTTACAGCCTGTAGAAGTGAAACATTGAAATTTTTTTCTGTCTTGTAACCTCTCAGTTACTTCCTAGTTTCAGATTTTGCAACAGCCTGAGTTAAAGTAGTTACAGTTTGGATACCATCTTGTCACTTGGTGTTTTCAGTGGTAGATCAGGCTTACATTAATTCATGAGTCAGTAGTGTTTCCTTTTATACTCTTTTAAAAAATTTCGTGTTAAAGAAAGAGCTACAGCATGACCTGAAGTTGTTTGTGTGATGCCAGGAAATGTGAACTTTTGAACAGAGTGGTGTGTCCTCAGCTTATTTTGGACAAACAATTCCTGAAGTCTAAAGAAATGTTTTACTGACAAATATACTTTTTTTCATGTTAAAATAAAAGTTCTAAAATTCTTGTATGTAACTGCAAGACTTGATAATCTTTATTTTTATTTTTTAAGGTTTAATAAGAATGAGCAATGCTGCAGCTGTTATGATGTCCCAGGGTGGAAATGTGCCCTCCTCTATGGTGGCAAGTGGTGCTAGTGCTGAGCTGCAGCCACGAACACCTCGGCCTTCCTCACAGCCAGGTGGTAAAATCTAGTCAGAGTACTGATCTGAAAATGTTCTTAAACTGACCCTTCAGCACACAGGCTTGAGTGTGTACTCATGAGAGTACTCCAGAATTGTTCTGGAGCATTTTTCCTGTCTTTCTAGGAGCTACTTTCTGTGAAAACCTCCCTTCCCTCTTAATCTGTTACATTTTTTGGAATAATTTGGGTGCCTAATAAGTCACCAGCTTGCTTGGTATTTTGTTCAAATGTGTTGAGCAATGGCAATGGTACTTTTGCACTTCTCATGACTGAGCTTTATGTTTAGCTGAAGAGAAAGATTAGTTCAATGAGACAGGAAGATTTCTGGCGTTCTTTTTTCTCCTCTTTTCAGGAAGGGTAGATAGACTGGTAGGTTGAGGATTGGGGGTCTGGTGGGTGGGAATGTTTAGGGTTTATTCTTCAAAGGTTCACCAGAGAAGAGTTCAAGGAGTGTCTGAACCATGCTTTTAGTCCTGCGGTTTCATTTCAGGTGATCCTGCCAGAAGCAGGGATTTGGACTCGCTGGTCCTTCCAGCTGAGATGCTCTGCAATTCTGCAGTTCTGAGAGCGTAGAAGGCTCACATCAGTCTGTAGCATTGTGGGGCTGTTGTGCTTTGTTTTAGAGGATATAAATTGTTTAGACCGTTTTAGAGGATATAAATTGTTTAGACCTGGCTTCTCTGGAATACGAATTTTTATGCAGAGTAAGAGAATGCATGGAAGCAATTGAGCCTTTGTTGTTTTGGGATGGGTTTTGTCTACAGTAGGTTGGGTTTTTTTAAATTATTTTTCTTTGCTGTTTTATTAGATGCAATGGACCCACTCTTATCTGGGCTAAATATACAGCAACAAAATCATCCATCTGGATCTTTAGCTCCCCAACTCCATTCAATGCAGTCAGTTCCTGTAAACAGGCAGATGAACTCAGCCAACTTTCAGCAGCTACAGCAGCAGCAGCAGCAGTTGCAGAATCGGCCTCCCCAGCCACATCAGCAGCCACAGCAGGGTATTCGACCTTCATTCACTTCACCAGCACAGGTTCCAGTTCCCCCTGGCTGGAACCAGCTGCCTTCTGGAGCACTTCAGCCTCCTCCAACCCAGGGAGCACTGGGTACATTGACAGTAAACCAGGGCTGGAAAAAGGCCCCGTTGCCTGGACAAATGCAGCAGCAGCTTCAAGCAAGACCATCTCTAGCAACAGTACAAACTCCTACTCATCCTCCACCACCATATCCTTTTGGAAGCCAGCAAGCTTCCCAGGCTCACTCAAACTTTCCCCAGATGAGCAATCCCGGCCAGTTTACTGCTCCTCAAATGAAAAGCCTTCAGGGAGGGCCCTCACGGGTTCCTACACCACTACAACAACCCCACCTGACCAACAAGTCTCCTGCTTCTTCCCCCTCCTCCTTCCAGCAGGGCTCTCCTGCCTCATCTCCAACCGTTAACCAGACGCAGCAGCAGCTGGGACCAAGGCCTCCCCAGAGTAGCACTCTTCCCCAGGGATTCCAGCAGCCTGTCAGTTCTCCTAGTCGTAATCCTATGGTGCAACAGGGGAATGTACCCCCCAACTTCATGGTGATGCAGCAGCAAAACCAAGGTCCACAAGGTTTACACCCTGGGTTAGGAGGTAAGAAGTACTGAGACCTTCTTTTATTTAAAAGGAAAAGAAACAGAAAGTGTCTAGAACTGATGTTGTTGTTAGTTCTGAAAAGCTCCTTTAGAATACAGGATCAACGAATAGCTGGAGTATGAGGTGGGTATTGGTGAATGAGCATCAGCATCCCTTGGTTTCCACTCTGCCTCTGTCCTGCAGTGTTGCAGCGATGCCTGAAGGGTCAGGGAGGAGTTGCTGTGTGCATTGCTCTTATTACTGCCAGTCATCCTGATGACACCTCTTCTGTTGCCTTTAAGCAAGCTTAGCATGCTCAGAGATGGTGTGGGGATTTTATTTAGATTTGGGGTTGTTCTTTTTGGGAGCACAGGGGAGGATTTTTTATGAGTGTAATGAAAAGACTTTTTTTCTCTCTTCAACTTCCTCTGTCACCACTTACATTTTCTAGTACAGAAGTGAGGCAGTGTTTTGCATCTTCCTTTCTAAGCTGTGGATGTTTCTTCTTCACCCTGTCTTTGTCACCAGTTTCTTCCCATATAAAGAGTAAAGAGCTATTGTTGCCATGCTGTTGTACTGCCTGTCCTAAAATGAAGAGTTAAGGGATGTTTTAATTTCTCATTTGGCTGTGTTGTCTTTAGTTTTCTCTTTGGACCAATGCACTCACTTATTTTCCTTACTACTCCTAGAGCTCTTTTCTAACAATGAAGGCATTTATTTTGTCAGTCTCAGGATCTCTTTTGTGTCCTTGGTGTTCTTTTCCTCTTGAGCCCTTTGTATTTCCCTGCAGATTTGTCATGCTTCTCTTTGCTCACTCATTTGTTCATCTTCCTCTTGGATGACTGTTCTTAGGTCCCATACACCAGTTCTTCTTAAGCCTTTGGAATAATTTCTTTATGTTCTTATACAATATGGCCCATATTCTTGGTCCACCTACACACACATAAGTACATTCTAGTGTCGTGCATTCTCATGTTACACTGTAAGGAATTCCTGTTTCTTGGTCTACTGATCTGGACAAGCTTCTTCTTTTCACTTTTTGTACCATGGGTCTTGTTTAAATTCAGGTGAATTTTTTTGTGTTTCAAGGTTCTCTTGGGATCTGCCAGTGCCCTACACTTGGTGTATCTTATTTTGTCTCCATCTGGAAGCAGTTATTCATTATTTTAGTCACATTTCTCCACAGTTTTGCCTGACCTGCCATAGTTCCCTGTCAGAAATCTTAGCCATGGCCTTTAGCCAGTATAATCACCGTGTTCTGCTTCCTAACTAAACCTCTTACAAACCAACCTCTTTTTTTTCTGAGTTAAAGTTATACCAGAAATAAACTATCAAAATATGTTATTTGGTCTTATTGTAGACCTTATTGCTACCATCCTGCTGTGGAGCTGTATCCTCAGGTGATTTTAGAAGACAGAATTCCTTGGTTTCAATAAGGCTGCGTTGCTCCCACTGATGAGACTTTTTCCTGACTTCTGTGCATGCACATTCTTTGCTGCAATTTATATGTTATTTTGTCATTATAGATCTTTCCATTTTTAAGCCATTTGAAAGTTTGGTGTAAATGAATGCATTCAAACACTTTGCATTTCACACATCTAATTTAGCAAATCAGAATTTATATCAGATTTGGAACAGGCCAAGCTAACACTTTCCTTTTTTCTCAGTTCAACTATTCCCATGTGTAAAACCTCCCTAACAGTTTAGCAGAACTAAAGCTGGAGTCCAGTGACGTGGTGTTTCAATAAGTCTGTTTCTGTATTTGCACATATATTTGGAGTTTGGCCTATAGACTTGAGTACCTTGAAATATTAATTACCATCCAAGACCAATTAGTACAAGCAATAAAATTAAGTGTGCAAGAAAGCTGTAACTGCAGAAGGAATTGGAGACATTCTGGCACTGGGTCAGGAAAATAAAGGTGGCAGTGGGCAGTGCCTCAAAGTCTGAGGCATTGTGTGGACAGTGAGTTAAAAAGAAGTGGGCTCCCTTAAATCCATCCACGCTGCTGCTCACATTGGCAGGTAGAGGGGAGGTTTTTCTCTCTATCCCAAGGCAGCAGTGGTGTTTGGATGTGCCAAAGTGTGGGTGTTGTGCCACATAAGGGCCTCAAAGAATTCCTTGCTCTGGCAGCAGGAATAGGAGAGCTACTTCCATGAGCAGCAGGTTGGACATACTGAACTGTGGGGCTCTTCAGCCCGCTCTGGGATGAAAAGGCCCTTTGAGCAGCCCTGATAAGGAGCCTGCACCTGGTGTGTCACAGGTGGTGAGAGGAACACATCACTTGCAACAATACCAGTTATTTCTGTTTGTGTGCATGGAATGAGGTGAGGGTGTACCAAGAGATGCAGTAGAGCAGAAAGCAACAAACCACGTTAATTTAATTTCTAGTTTCTAGAAGGTCAGATGTGGACTTTTCGCCTTCTCTGGGTAGTAAGTTTTGCACTTAAATTATAGTTTGAAATTAATTATAATAATTTATTAAACAGAATTATTACACAGTTAAGAACTGTAAGTGTGTTCAGTGGATTTTGTATATTGGTGAAGAACGATTTCTGCCTAAACTCGTCATATGACAGCACAGACTCAAAGGTATTCTCCAATTATAGATTTTGTCTGGCTTTTTCTTCCCATTTTCTATACTAACTAATCAGAAAATTCTCATGTTCAGGAATGCCCAAGCGGCTCCCCCCGGGGTTCCCTGCAGGCCAGGCTAACCAGAACTTCCTGCAAGGTCAGGTGCCCTCCACAGCTCCGGGAGCAGCAGGGAACAGCGGAGCACCACAGCTGCAAACCAACCAGAATGTGCAGCACACAGGTCTGACTGCACTGGGGCCTTCCTCAGCTTTTTCCATTTTCCACTTGTAGCACGTGATGCCTTTTCCTGTGTCACATGGGTCCCAAACCATTAAACTCCTGCCATTAACAGGGAGCTGCTGGCTGGGACTGCAGCAGCACTCTGGGTATAGTGCTGGATAGGGAAAGAAGAGCATAAGGCTGCTCATGATTCTCAAAATCCAGCTGTTACTGGTCAGGACTGTGGGTTTGGGCTTCAGAAGCAGCTGTTGAGAAATTGAATGGAAGGTAGCACTGAAATTTGGAGGCAAGGGGTAATAAAGATACAACACAAAAGGAACTTCTTGACCAGAAGAAAAAAAACAAAAAGTATAATTATCTTAGAAGCAGAATAGCAAAATAATCTTGCTCTGCTTTGAAAAGATTATTTATTACTTCCTTCAAAAATTTAGGAAATCTGATTAAAGTATGAAAATTAAATCTTTAATTCACAAACGTTTCATTCCATTTAACAACTAAATTATTAGTCTTTTGGCTGGATTATGGATACCCTGATGATGTAATTTCATCAGTACTCTGTGTGCATTTATTCTTTAACCCATTAGAAAGTAGCCTCAGGGTTTTGGTTAGGAATTACTCTGCTGAGTTAGGTGACATTATCGAAGATTTTCAAACTTAGGTGTAGATAAGAACTGAAATTAAGTTTCTGTTCTGTCTTCTGCAGTGGAACACAGGGGAAGTACCAGTCCAAGTGTTTATCTCGAGATGTAAGATGTTCTGTTTTGGCAACTAACATGTATCTATAGCATCAAACTTCGCATCCCAGGACTGCAGAATGTATGAGATACGGCACTTTACTGGAAAAGGGAGGAAAGCAATTTTGGAGTACTCAGCATTTAAAGGTGTGAAAACTCTTGCACCATTCCAATTAGTTTCTTACTGGTGCTTTCTTTTTATTTTCTTAAGGTGGCCAAGGATCTGGACCTCCTCAAACTCAGATGCAAGCAGCACACGGCCCACCAAATATGATGCAGACCAATCTCATGGGACTTCATGGAAATATGAACAACCAGCAGGCTGGTGCTAGCGGGGTGCCACAGGTTAACATGGGCAACATGCAGGGACAGCCTCAGCAAGGACCACAGTCCCAGCTTATGGGGATGCATCAGCAAATCGTGTCCTCTCAAGGACAGATGGTGAACATTCAGGCTCAGGGATCACTGAACCCTCAAAACCAGATGATTCTTTCTCGAACTCAGCTCATGCCACAAGGCCAAATGATGGTGACACCTCAAAACCAAAATCTTGGTCCCTCTCCCCAGAGGATGACCCCACCCAAACAGATGATTCCCCAGCAGGGACAGCAGATGATGTCCACACACAATCAGATGTTGGGTCCTCAGGGCCAGGTCTTGCTACAGCAAAACTCAATGATGGAACAGATGATGACCACTCAGATGCAAGGAAATAAACAGCCTTTTAATACTCAAAACCAGTCCAATGTTATGACGGGGCCAGCTCAACTGATGAGAGGACCAACTCCAAACATGCAAGGAAACATGGTGCAGTTCACCGGGCAGATGATGGCACAGCAAGGCCCCGTGAATGGGAATCCTTCTCAGGTGATGGGAATTCAAGGGCAAGTTTTAAGACCCACTGGACCCGGTTCTCACATTTCTCAGCAACTTGGGGATACTGCGACCACAACAAACAACGATGGGAACTTGACACAGATGTTACCTGAGGTTCCTGTGCAGCAGCCAAACATGGTGCCTTCTCACATGCAAGGAATGCAAGGAAACAACAATGCTTCAGGGAGTCATTTCTCTGGCCATGGGCTGCCTTTCAATACAGGGTTTAGTGGAACTCCCAATGGGAATCAGGTTTCCTGTGGGCAGAACCCTGTGTTTCCTGTCAATAAAGATGTGACGCTCACAAGCCCGCTCTTGGTTAACCTCCTCCAGAGCGATATCTCAGCAGGGCACTTTGGTGTCAACAACAAACAGAATAACCAGAATGCCAACAAGCCAAAGAAGAAGAAGCCTCCAAGGAAGAAGAAAAATAATCAACAGCTAGAACAAACAACGTAGGTTTAATATTACAGTGTTTTTTATAAGGGGCATGAAGAAACTCCACAGGCATCTTGTCAATGTTTTATCAGCAAGTAATGGGTGAGAAAGGACTTGTATTTTATTATGTTGTAGCAGTTTCTCTCAAGAGTCTGTCATTGGAATGTTTGTTCAAGATTAAAAATAACATGCAAATATCCAAACTCAGTTATAAACCCAGTTCTACCAGCACTGTTCCTTACCTTTACTGGGTGAAGGAAGTTTAGCTTGTGGCCCATGGTACCACGGCCCTTAGAAGAGGGGTCTGCCTTTTTAAGCAGCCTGACAGCCATGATCAAAGGGTGGGAAGTACATTCAGAAGAACTAGAAACCTCTATATAACATGTGCATGACAGATTTTGGGAGGTTGTTTCCTGAATCACGTGCATATCCTGACACATTTCTGCCTGGAATTGAGCTGGGCTTCTCTCTTAGTTGAAGCTGCAGCTAGAATTTAGAGGGAAGAATGTGGTACTTTCTGGGTATGAGATTAACAAGTCCAAGCAGTGCTGGTCTTCCTGGCCTAGCAGAGATTAGGAAGGAAAAAAACCAAAACAAACCCACAGCTCTTGAGAGGGAGAGGAAGTCAATGGAAAAGATTAAAAGATAATGAATGAATGTGTCTTTTTAGTGAAAATACAGGATTGCAGGATCTCTTCCTTCTTTGGCCAGCATGTTCTTGGCCACCTGTCCTGTAAGCATTTGCCATTGACAGTTCACTGTCACTCAGCAGAGGGTGGTTGCTGCTGCTGTGCCATTATTCAGCTCAAATGGTGAAGGCAGATGTGCTTTATTTAATTATCCTGATGCTGCAGATGAGCCCATGGGAAATTAACACGAATCCACCTGATGATACTTTGGGGGATTGTTTTCAGTCAGGGAAAAATGGGGAAAAGGAAAAAAATGTATGCAGAAAATTATAACACAGAAATATCCAAATATCAAAATTAATATCTTAAAACCAAACAAAAAGGTGGCAATAGCACATGAAGCTCCTGGTGTGGCTCTGCTTCCACCAGTCTGGCCCCTTTGAATAATCATATTTTTAAACTGAAGTTTATGCTGCCTTTCCTAGGGACACAGGTTCGGTTCAGTGCAAAGAGAAGATGGCATCAAGTACTAAGCAACTGTTTCATATTTAAACTTTTCCCTTGGTTATTTAGTGTGTAGCCCCAGCCTGCATCTTCTGCAGTTTCAAGATTCCTTCATGAAGATGGAATTAATAATCTCATGGACATTTTAATTATGGACTGAAAAACTCACATCATCTATAGCAAGTGATCTTTTGTGACAAACCTTATTGGGCTTAACTAGTACAAAAATAAAATTTAGAAGTGCTGTAAGGTAAAGCAAAGCATGCTAATTTAATAGGCCTTGAAAAAAGCTTTTCAAGCCTCTCCTGTATAGTTGTATACAGCCGTGGTATTGCTTGTCAGGTGAGTGATCTCAGATTACAGCTGGATGAGGACACAATCTGTGGCCAGATGTGGAAACCTGGGCAAAGTAACTTGGCCAGCACCAAGTGTGTGGCCAGTCTGCAGCTTTGGGGTGACTTAGAGACCTAACACAGCCAGCAGTTCCTCCAGTCCAAATAGATTCCAATAAAAAATGGTAACCACTGCTATAGCAAGTGCCTTGCTGGGGAAGTGACAGAGCATTCAGAGGGAGCAGATGAGCTGGCACCACCTTCTGAAAAAAGATCCATTAATCATTAAAGAAAACTCTTTGTATGATTTTGTTTTCATTGGTCTTACTGATGAGCACCCAGCCTCAGTGTGGCCTGGGAATGTCAATAAATGTATCTATAAAGCTCTTCCTCTGAGCTTGCAAAGCCTCACAAGAATATTTGCTTATTAAAAAGTTTTCACAGTAGAAGAAATCTCAATTAAAACTTTTCTAATGAACAATGACAGCTCAATTCCAACTCCTAATTAAGGCTTTGAATCATATTTTGGTGTAATTAACAAAGGAACCAGAATGTTGTTCTGATATGGATGAGCATTTTGGTTCTACGTGGATTATATCAATACTTGATCCTTGCAGAAGCATTAAAGAAGGGAGCTTTTTTTCTTTAAAAAGTTCCTGAATTTATTCTCCAAAAAGAGGGAGGCTGCAGTGAAAACTGGCTGTAACACCTTCCTGTCCCCCTCAACTCTCAGCTTCCCTCACATCGTTGGGCAAGCTCAGCATTTTCCTGCCTTGGAATTGGCAGGAATGAAATCCAGTTTGGATCACTTTCTCTTGCATCAGAAGCAAATAGGATGCTTTTCATCTCAGCTTCCTCTCTGTCATTCTTCCTCAGAAATTTTAGAATTCAGAGCAGCAGACCTTGCGTGGAAATGCAGCTAATTTGATAAAGACACTAAAAAGAAAGAATTTGAGAAATAATAACATAGTAACAAAAGTACAATTAGTAATATGGATTGTAGTCATGTTGGAATGTAAATAGAATAAGTGAGCTATTGAAAGAGTTCATTCAGCTGAGTCTAAAATAGTTTCAAGAGTTTGCTTAATTGAGCAACTTTACATTGGAATGAAACCCAGGACATTTTGGTTGTTAAAAAGTGTTTGCATCTGTGTGCTGAACTTGAAGACTGTGGGTAATGGGATGTAAACTGGGGAACAAGATGCTGGATGAAATGGGATTGTGGACAAACCGGGTTGGTTAATTCTACGCACAAGCAAGCAATTGTTTAATGTTTGCCTGTGCGCAGACCATGAACATCCTGTGCACTGGTAGAACAGAAATAATCCACTGTGGGAGGTCATTCCCAGTGCTGCCATTCGGGTTGGTGACAGCACTGCAGGACACAGAAGCTTTTCCCGAGCAGACTCAGCGGGTTTCGCTGCAGCTCTGGGGGTGGCAGTCCCTGGCAGAGCTGGGGAATGCCCTCACTCAGCAGCAGGGGAGGAGCCCCTCTGTACCCCCAGAGCTGCTGCTGGGCTGGGTCGGACACGCCTGTCACCTTAGCTTTGCTCTCCTTATGAGCCAGCTGCCACCTTCTTTGGTTTGGTTGGTTTGGGTTTTGCTGGAGTTCTCTCTCTGCTCTGATGAGGGATTTGTATCTGAAGGTTGGACTTCAGAGTGCAGCTGGTACTGCTGATGACAATCCACATTGTAGCTGGCGTGCAGTTACTCTTAGATATTTTTTTACATCTAGAGCAGTAGGAAAGAAGAATAAACGTGGAATATTTTGTCCCTCATACAAGCATCTTGCTATTCATATTCTGGTTATTTTTCACTAGTGGTTATTGCAAAACATGCCCGGTGAATTTCAGCCGCTTTTGATATTCTGTTGATGTTTAGATTTTCCAGTAATGAGAGAAGCAGGTTTTCTTATCATAGCTGCTCTTTGCTGGCAAACCGAGCTGGGGTCTTTTCTGCCAGATTTGCACAGCCCCATCTGGCAGGAGGTGTTTGCTAAGGATGCACTGTGCACCAGCTTTGTTTTCTGGGTTAAACCTCTCTGTGCAGTGATGCTGTGTATCAGCTTTGAGCTGAACTTCACCTGTAGCATTTTTCATCTCCCAGCATTGTAAATACACAGCAAAATTGACAAATTTGAGATTGCATTCCCAATTGTAGGTGTTCTCTCAGTTCACATGGCTGGCACCTGCACCAAAGGCTACAGCTTTTCTGGGTGATTTTGCTGCCAGAATTTTTGTTCATTTGTGGCTGTTCATATAATGCTCTGGGGCATATCTCTGCATTTTGCCAGTTTTCATCAAATTTATTGGTGGAGGCATGTAAGCCTAGACCACCTGCATCACAAAAATTGGTGATGTACTAGATTAGACACAGCACTGTGCTCCATGTGCTTTCCTTGGCAGTACTTGCCCTCAGCAGCAGTGGCTGGAACAGTTCTGCGTTTGCCCTATTTTCACCTTTCTTCTCTCATGGTATATGTTCTCTCCAGTTTTGACACACAAAAATTCAGGGACTTCCAGCTACATGCTGCCTTTTGAATGTTTATTATTAGGTAGCTGATAGAACATGAGGACAGGCCAGGGTGTCTCTGTGGGTGTCTACAGCTTTGGGTCAGTTGTACAGATGCCAGAAACAGTTCTGTTATTCTCAAGTAAATTGAAATAAGATAGATCTCCCCACCATTACGTATTTCAGATTTTTTTTTACTGAAAGTGTTACTTTTGTCCATGGCTTTTGTGAATGATTTTGCCTCTCTTTATTGGCAGTGTACTTTTTTTGATGTCTTTAATTTTAGCTTAGAGCTTTTCTTAAATAGAACTTCCTGTAACCTTCATATATTTATTAGGGTGATAAGCAGTTTAGTTCTTCTACTCTTCATCCCTCTTTGTTTTGCATCTTCTGACCATATATATTGTTCACTATAGAAACTTGGGCTTTTTCTAAGTCTGCAAAAGCTGTCTTGATTTAGTGGAAGTAATTTGGCATTGAGTCTGAACAATTTTTAATTGTCTTAGAGAGTCTCCTGGAGCATCAGATTCCTCAGGAGAAGGACCTGGGGGGTGCTGATGGATGAAAAACTGAATGTGACCCAGCAATGTGCACTCACAGCCCAGAACCCCACTGAGTTCTGGGCTGATCTCCCAGTGTGGGCAGCAGCTCTAGGGGGATCCTGCCCCTCTGGCCCACTCAGGTGAGACCTTACCTGCAGAGCTGCCTCAGCCCTGAGGCACAAGGACACTTGTTTGGAGAGTCCAGAGCAGGCCACAGAGATGCTCCAAGGGCTGGAGCCCCTCTGCTCTGGAGCCAGGCTGGGAGAGCTGGGGGTGCTCACCTGGAAAGGAGAAGGCTCCAAGGAGGCTTCAGAGCCCCCTCCAGGGCCTAAAAGGGCTCCAGGAGAGCTGGAGAGGGACTGGGGACAAGGGATGGGACAGGACACAGAGAATGGCTTCCCACTGGCAAAAGGCAGGGATGGATGGGATATTAGGAAGGAATTCTTGTCTGTGAGGGTGGGGAGGCCTTGGCACGTGTTGCCCAGAGAAGCTGTGGCTGCCCCATCCCTGGCAGTGGCCCAGGCCAGATTGGACAGGGCTTGGAGCAGCTTGGAATGGTGGAAGGTGTCCCTGCCCTGGGCAGGGGATGGAATGGGATGGGTTTTAAGGTCTCTTCCAACCCAGCCCAGCGTGTGATCACTGCCAGAGTCCCAGTAGCACACAGGTCTGTGCTCTGGAGGTGACTGCAATGCCTGACATGTCAGTGCAGCTGTGCTGCGATGTTATCAGAAGTCTTGGATAACCTGAGCGAGTCGCTTCTGGGTGCAGTACTAGGAGAAAAGGTGCTTCCATTAAAATAAATGTTAAATGCGTGTACCCGTGGCATTTGCTTATCCATATAGATATAACAGGAATGCCTGTTTATTTTCGTTGAAATATATGTAGTTCTATCACTTGAAATATCCAGTGGTATTCTCTTGGTTATAAAGCTCAGATTCACAGGAGAAACAAATGCTTAAGATCAACAGAGCACCAGACAACTCGTTTCCTTTTCTGTAGTACTTAAGGCAGTGATTATACACAGACCTGGTGTGCCTGTTCCATTCTGGCAAGTTACATCAGAAGCATTTCGGTTGTTTATTCCAGGTCTGTGGAGAATGCTAGGAATTAATTACTTGAGTACTTAGTTGTAGAAGCAAAAATCAACCACTGATGTAGGGGCTGGATCTTAATTGTGATTATTTTTCTTTCAGTTCTTCAGAATCACGTCCAGCTGGCCTGGAGGAGAGTGATCAGTCGTCAATGTCTGGAGACCAAGGAATGAATTTAGATAAGTCAGGCCCTAAACTCTCAGATTTTGCAAGTAGGCCACCAGGTAGTAGGATTTTTCTGTGATTATCTGAATGTAATAACTATAGGAGAGCTTTTAACGATCTTTGTGACAGTTCTATTTTATTTATGCTATCACACGTTCAAGTTGAAACCTTTGTTCCTCCTCATAAGTAATTGGTATCATTGTTTAAGTGTTTTCTTTGGGTTAGCTCAAAAGTAAGAGGTGACCCCATTCTCATTTATTATCCTGCAGATATCATTGAGTACTGTGACAGTATTCAGCAGTAACATAACTGATAAAAAAATGTTGTATATCTGTAGAACAGACTGATGTCTTAAAAATTTGGCATTGACCAATAGCTGCTTTTTGAGAAAACTACAGTGGTTGTAGTTGGAATGATCCTTTGCATGTAGAGAGGGATAAATCCAAAGTTTGCAATGGTATTTATATTCTAAACCACACGGGGGTTCTTGTCATGTTTCTGGCCAAGTAACACATGGCAGATTCTACTTTGTACTCAAAAAAATGCCAGCTCTGTGGCAGGTGTGCTGGTCCATGACTCTAGGGGCCTGTCAAACTCTGAAGTTAGTTTTAAGGAGTAATAACTAGTGAAAGTCCAACTCTGCATTTGTTAGTGAAAGGAAGCCCATGGGCAGTTGCAGAGACTTGTCAGGTGGTGTGAACCTGGGTTAGCAGCTGATACAGCACACTAAGAGATCTGCAGTCAAATCTCATGCAAAACATACATTAAGTAAAACTATTTTTATGAATTAAGTAAAATATTTGGCTTTGTTTGTAAAGCATGTTTTGTAAATGTGGCTCTCATCCAAGATAAACAGGCTCCAGGCTGTACTTTCTATCCAACCCTTTGTTTGTTACAGAAATTCTGCTTCCTCTGATCTTTGGTTGGTTGTAACACGTGTCATCCTGTTGCCTTAGGTTATCCATCTCAGCCAGTGGAGCAAAGGCCACTCCAGCAGATGCCACCTCAGCTCATGCCACACACCCAGCAGCCCCAGCCCCAGCCCCAGCAGCAGCCCCAGGCAGCCCCACAGCAAGGCCAGGCACCCCCCCAGACGCCACAGCAGCAGCAGCAGATGATGATGATGCTGATGATGCAGCAGGATCCCAAATCGGTCAGGGTGCCTGTGCCCCAGGGGGTTCACCCCCCCAGGGGGCCCCTGAACCCCGATGCCCAGCGGATGCCGATGCCGCAGAGCGGGAACATGCCAGTGATGGTGAACCTCCAGGGGCCTGGGCCGGTGCCTCCATCTCCTGACAAACAGAGGATGACCCTGCCAGGCAATCCTCCTCTGGGAAATAATGCAAGGAAAATGGTTTATCCAGATAATGTACAGAATCCTTCCAGCTCGCCCCTCAGAGAGGTGTCATCAGTATCCTCTCTTCCAGAAGGAGGTGGAGCTGAGGGCCCTCCAACATCAGGAACTCAGAACAATGTGACATCTCATTTAATAGTTTCACAGAACCAATTAATGATGACAGGACCCAAGCCTGGACCATCCCCTCTTTCAGCTGCCCAAGGTGCAAGTCCCCAGCAGCAGTCCAGTTCTCTGTCTAGTGCTCTTACACACCATTTTCCAAATGTCGCTGCCCCATCACAAACCTCGAGGCCTAAAACCCCAAACAGAGCTAGCCCAAGGCCCTATTACCCTCAGACTCCTAATAACCGTCCACCCAGCACAGAACCCTCAGAAATTAGCCTGTCTCCAGAGAGGCTCAATGCTTCTATTGCTGGTCTGTTCCCTCCCCAGATCAATATTCCTTTACCTCCCAGGCCTAATCTCAATAGAGGATTTGATCAGCAGGGTCTGAATCCCACTACTTTAAAGGCCATTGGACAAGCCCCATCAAGTCTCACAATTAACAATCAGTCCAGTTTTACTGCCTCACAGTCACACAAGTTGGAAGGCGTGGTCATTAATTCGGGCAAACAAACCAATGCTGGAGGAACAAAGAGAGCAAGCCCAAGCAATAGTCGAAGATCCAGTCCTGGATCCAGTAGGAAAACTACACCAAGCCCTGGCAGACAGAATTCAAAAGCAGCTAAATTATCATTGACATCTCAGCAGAATCCATCTCTCTTGCAGAACATGGAATTACAGAGAAATATGATGGGTGGTCCCTCTTCTTTGCTGACACCCGTGACCACAAGTTTTCAAAATAACTCCATGTTAAGTAACCAGAATCCTGCCGTTTCAGTACCTGCTGTGACTGGCATTCCTGAAGACAATAAAGAGAGCCTTAGTGTGCCTCAAGATCCTGAGAGTCAAAGTGCACAAGGTGTCCAAGGTAGTAAGGACCAGCCGAGTATGGAACTGAAGGGTGTCCCTACTCCAGAAATGAAAGTGCTGGTTCCTGAGGAGGAGGCAAAAAAAGATGGGCAAGCTTTAGATAGCAGTAAGCTCCCAGTCATGGAGGAAAGCAAAGCCATGGTCTCTCCAGCTATGAGGGAGGCACCAACTTCTCTAAGTCAACTTCTTGACAATTCTGGAGCTCCTAATGTGACCATTAAGCCCCCTGGGCTGACTGGCCTTGAAATGACACCGATAGTCCCCACTGGTGAGGAGCTAAAGAAGATAGCTGTCATTTCTCCACTGCAGGATTCATCCTTGAGCAAGGAGCCATCTCATTCAGTTAGCCTGCCTCAAAATAATGAGCCCTGTCCAAATCCAGGGCACCAGGAACTGGGAGAAGTAAATGCAAGCGTGGCACAGAGTGTTCCTCCAGTAATGCAGAGGCCTGTTAGCTCTTCCTCTATTTCAAGTCCTTTACCCCCCAACCAGATAACAGTTTTTGTGACTTCCAACCCTATTACATCTGCTGCTAATACATCAGCTCCGTTGCCATCCCACTTGCAATCTGCGTTAGTGTCCACTGTTGTCACCATGCCCAACGTGGGGAGCAAAGTGATGGTTTCAGAGGGACAGTCAGCAGCTCAATCCAATGCCCGGCCGCAGTTCATCACGCCTGTGTTTATAAATTCATCCTCGATCATCCAAGTGATGAAGGGCTCTCAGTCCAGCACGCTTCCAGCAGCCCCCATGACTTCTAACTCGAGCCTGATGCCTCAGTCGGTCGCGGTTGTTGGTCCTTTGCATATCCCACAGAATATCAAGTTTTCCTCTGGGCCCACTCCTCCCAGCACCTCATCCACCAGTCCCGTGTCCAGTATTCCCACCAGCAGATCGCTCGTTCTGAATCCCTTGGCATCTCCTGTCCAACTGCCTTCTTCCACTCCAGCTCCTTCCAGCGTTCCTTCACAGCTTCCTACTCAGCAAGCCAAGGACTTCATCCCGGAGGAGACTTCCCAAGGCGCAGGGTCGGGTGAGCCGTGCCCTGCGCCAGCAGCTCAGTCGGGACCTGTCGTTTCCCCTCTGCTTACGAGCAGCCCGGGATCTGGGAATAGGCGCAGTCCTGTTTCGTCCAGCAAGGGAAAGGGAAAGGTAGACAAGATCGGCCAGCTCCTGCTGACTAAAGCGTGCAAGAAGGTCACCGGCTCCCTGGAGAAAGGGGAGGAGCAGTACGCTTTGGATGGGGAAGCAGAAGGTCAGGGACTAGAAACCTCGATCCCAAATAGTTTGGGAGCAGAGCAACCTCCAGCAGATCCCGATAACAAAAGCGGGACGCCTCCAGCACCCGCTCTTACAAAACAGAGCACTTCAGGGCCCGGCGGCCCGAGCNAGGCGGCTGCGGGAGGTCCCAGGGGCTGCTCTCCCGGCACTGCAGCCAAGGCTGAGAGCTGCTTCTTTGTTTCTAACAGCTGAGTGATACGCGTCATTCGGCGAGCCCGGTGTTTGCCGTGTGTTTTAGTGAATGTACACACGGAATTCACCGAGATTCGAGTTCCAGATGCTTTATTTCGCTTTCCATTTACTGCTTCAGTGGCGTATGTCATGAACATATGATTCTGTAACTTCGTGTAGCTGTCGGAAGCACGGAGGAAAAGCGGATGTATCAGGAATGACAAATACTTTGGGTCCCTTTTATACTGGTAGATACACTGGTATTCTGTTTTGGTCTTGCCATAGACTTTTGATTTTGTACATTATTTCAATTTATTGACTTGATTATGATATTTTGAATTAATCTTGCTAATACTATTTCCCTCTCTGAAATAGTAGATAGATTTCCCTTCATCCTCTAAGGAAATTGCTGAATAACCTCCAGAACAGAAGAAAAATACAACCCACACCAAACCCCCTTTGTCTAGGGAAAAATTTAAATGCTCATTTCATAGAAATTAATGACAAAGTTGGCATTCAGTTTGAAAACATAAAATATCTTTACATCTGAACTTGGCTATTTTAATTTGAGCATCTGGCAAACTTTTTATATGACAGTGAGGCTATTTCTTGATGCCATTTTAATTTATTGAACCTGGTGTGGATCTAAACCTATCATTCTTGGAGAGAGCTGAGTGAGTGTTGTGCTTTTCAACATGAATTAGACACAGAAGATAAAATAATGGATGACAAAATCCACAGAAGTGAGGGAAACTGAAAACTTCAGCCTCACTGTGACTTTCCCTATGGCTGTTGGATGTCATAGCTGTATACCACTAGAAAACAAAAGCTTCCTTTGAGCTTCACAGAAGGAATCCTGGCTTTCAAGGAAATGTTAGTCTTTATTTAAGCAGGAATGTATAACTTTTTGTCTTCCTGTTCTGTGCAAGTTCGCTATCACATAAAAGACTAGAAAGCATTAGCCTTACAAAAGTTATTTTTCCATCTGGTTTTGTTTTTTTTTTTTAACTTGGCAACCTAAGAAATGTTAAATCATCATCTTATTGCCTTCAAGGGTGACTCTGAAGCATATTGTGCACTTTAATTGAAAGAGTGAGGGCATTGATTTTTAAAAAATATACTATTTTCCCCCAGAATCTCTGTTGAAATGAACATTTTAAAAAGGAGACCAAACTACTGAAATTTTAGGATTTCCTTTAATGTTACAGTCTGCTGAAAAACTGCTACCTTTAAAAATGTTGTTTATGATACTTCATTTCATCGCTCATTCTAGTTCGAGAAAACTTGCTTGGGATAGTTTTGCCAAAGTTTGTTTTAAAGAGGGAGACGTGTGTGCGGTGGGAGGGAAGTGGAGTGTAGATCAGAAATATTGCATCTGCAAGTGGGAAAGGGCTGTCAGCTGGGAGACAGAACATTTTCTAGCAGCCTGATCACTCAACAGGAACTCCTTTACTCCCTTTGACAGTAATGCTTTTTCCCTCCACTTTTATTCTAGCGTCCTCTCAACATTTAACACAGAAAAAAAGTTCAGTTGCAACATCAGAAAGTACTGTTCAAAGAACAGGTAAATCTTCCTTTGGAAAAGCAGAATAGAGGTGAACGAAATCCTTTATGTTTGGAACTGAAAATGTATTTGTTTGAATGCATATTCAGTGGTCACTAATACACGGTATTTTGGGGGTTGGGTAGGGTTTTTTATTATTATTTGTGCTTTGGGGATTGTTTTTCTTTTCTAGTTATATTTGGAAGTGTCCAAAGCCTTGTGGGAGATTCAGGATGTAAAGTATGAAATGAATGAAAGAACCCCCAGGAAGGCTTTAGATATTCGGTAATAAATTGGAGGGACTGGATTTGTAACAATACATTGTGTTTGAATTTGGAAGTCCTATGCAGAGCTAATAAGAGGGGTGTTTCTTTCATTGTACCCTTCTGAATATAGCAATATGTTCATGCCATGCTGGGAAGTGTGTTTTAGAGTTGCAGTCCTTTTTTTTGTTTTCAACTTTTAATGCCCCCCAGCAGTGTTTCAGGATGGAGCCCTGGCAGATGGCTTTATGGTGTTGCCACCTATTATCGTGGTATTTCACCATCAGTTCTGGGGTGTTTTTAAAAAGTAGTTCTCAGGTTGAGTAGGGAAAACAGATAGGTGTGGGCTTACTTATGGGAAGTGCCACTCTCCATCTATTTGCTATCTCTAATCTGATTAGAAATAGGCATTTTTTAGAAACACTATTAGAAAGTAAAAATTGTACTAAATTGTTGTCTTTGAATTTCCACGAAGACAGAGGTGGTCACACACCCCTGTTTTTCCAAACCCAACTCATTGCCCTGTGCTGCTGTGATGTGACTGTAGTGGGGTGTCTGCTGGGGGAAGCACTGATGCTATCCATTTTTTGCTGCTGGATAATCTCCCAGTTTAAATTTTGGGTGAGAAGAAAGGTAACTCCTTTCATTGCTTAGTCTGTTTGTCCTTTGTTCCCAAGACAGTGCTATCTCCATTTACACTGAAGAGGCTGATGTTCCAACACTGCAAATTCATCCTAGGAGGACAGACATCACCCATCTCTGACTTTGTTTATGCCTCTATTCATTGTGCACCACACTCTAGCAAACTTTGGGGGATAAAATGCTGTCAAAGGCAAAGGCCCAGTTTGTGTCCCACTGGCCCCAAGCTGGATGGGGGAATTGAGCTGGGCAATGAGACAAAGCACAGGGAGTTCATCCGTGGCATTGCAGTGATTGCACTAGGGTAATCCCTAAATCTCTGCCAGTTCCTCATGGGAGGGTCTGTGTTTAGGTATAGGTCTTCCCTCTCAACAAAGGATAAGGTGGATACAGAGAGAATTAAAAGACAGATTGTGAAAAGACTTGAAAAGGAGACCTGTTTACTGAGGTGAAGACTCCAAAGGAAACATGACCTGTATGTACAAAATTACTGAGAGAGAGAGAAAACAGGTCAGACTTCTGTTTGCATCATCTCCCCTGAGATATTTTCAGATTCTGTACAAGTGCAATTTGGCCTCAGAAATTTGTCATTAGAAGATATTGCTGTGAGAGGCAGTTGAGTTGAGGCAAATTTTTATATGCACAATAGAGCCAGATGGGTAATTTTTAAGGTTTAAAAATTAACAAAACCTAGAAGGTTTAGTAGAAATAAGCTGTCTTAAAATGGAAGTTTAAAAAGGGAGAAGAGTGTAGCCAGTAGTTTGTCTACAGTGTTCTTCTGCAGGGCTTTAATTTTTCCTTGTCTTAGCTGACTGCAGTGTCCTGAAGGCTGTAATCAGGCCAAGCACTTGGCCATAGTGGTATTTTGACTTGCTTTGCTTTGAGAGAAGCTTATCCTTGAGATCTAATATTTGGTAGATAAATGTGAGCTAGTCATGCCTTGTCAGCAGGTATGTACCTCTACAGCAGACTTTAAAATTATCTTTTTCTTTTGTAGAACTTGAGACAAATGCTGCAGTAGTTGCTGGTCAAAGGTAAGGAGATAGTTTGTAGATTCAGAGTAGATATAGCTTTCATGGGAGGAATTCCTTTTCTCTTTGCTTAATTGCTCAACCTCTGCTACTGGTTTTCATTTTCTTGACCATATCCTTTCTTTCCTGCTAAAAAATAAGGCCAGTTGAACGTTCCAAACCATTGATGAAATGCAATGAATATAAGGTAACCTTTTCCTTAGTCTGTGCTTTGGGCAATGTTTTCTCTCATCCTTTCAGGTCTGGATGTTTCATGTCCTGGAAGGGTCTTGTTGATTGCACAGCACATCAAAACTAACCCCCCAAAGCCTGCAGCTTAGCTGTTGTGTGAATTTTTGTTTTCTGAAAGGAAGTCTTTCAAAAGTTTGTTCTTCTGCCCTGAGGATTGTTTTCAACAGTTTTCCTTTATTTGCTTGTTAACACTCTGCCAAAACTTGATAACAAAGTCAGGTAGAAACTTCATGTTGTTCTGGTTAAGACGTTCAGTAATTGAAAGATATTATTTCAAATGGTTGTGTTCTGTCAGAAGAAAATACAGTTTCCAAGATCTACTAGGAAGATTCTAAACACCCCAGGCTTTCACTCAGTTGGCAGCGAGAGCCCCTGGGGAGGTTTTTGGCTAATGGGCCAGCCAGGCTTTGGACACTGCCCTCATGGGTGACCCCCTAGGCCAGGGCAAGAGAGGCGGCCCCTTGTTGGGTTCCTCAGGAGATGAGGCCAGTGCCTCCCCTTTGCTCAGATCAGGAATGGCTCTGAGTGGAATATTTAACTGTATTTATCTTCACTTGGATTGGCATCTTTCAAAGACAAGATGAGGCCAGTGCCTCCCCTTTGCTCAGATCAGGAATGGCTCTGAGTGGAATATTTAACTGTATTTATCTTCACTTGGATTGGCATCTTTCAAAGACAAGCTGAAATTTCACAGTCTTTGAGTTTTCTTCAGGGTAGAATTTTTCTGAAAAGCTGAAGGTGAGGCATTGGCAGCTGAGCAGGTCCTCCAAATGAAGTGTCCTTGTGTGACCATCTCCAAGCTCACCCAGCACATCAGATTAACACAAGGGCATTCTCAGGGTTTTTCTGACTCATGCTTTTCTGAGTAAGACTGGAAAAGAAGGAAAGTTGGCAGGCAAACTGGGTCTAGTGATGGCTGATACAGTGGGCAGCTCTGGCCTCCTGGAGTTGAACCCTACAGGACAAACTTTGTTCACAGATGGTTTGGGTGGAAAGGGACCTTAAAACTTACCTTCATTCCACCTCCTGCCATGGACAGGGTCACCTTCCAGTATCCCAGGTTGCTCTAAGCCCAGTCCAGTCTGGCCTTGGACACATCCAGGAATGGGGCAGCCACAGCCTCTCTGGGCAGCCTGTGCCAATTTCTCCCTAATATCTCATCTAAACCTATTCCCATTTGAAAACATTGAAGACCTTTAAAACCTATGGGGAACCTTGCAACCCATAAACCACTAGAAATATTTTCACTTGGAGCAACTTGATTTCTTCCTATAAAAGGAGGGAAGTGATGTGGCTGGTTCCTATGAGACCATCCCAGCTCTGGATTTAGTCACTAGAATCTGTAAAAATCACCTGTATTAAGTGAATTTAGTAGAAAGGTCGGTGCTGATACCTGTTTGCTTCCCTCCGGGGGTCCTTTGAGGTAGGTGACTGCTGGTCCAGCTGCCCCAGTTCCATAGGAGACCAGTTTGAGACCTGTTTGGGGGATCCAGTTTATAGATGGCCCATGATACACTTTTATGGGGAGATATATTTCAGTATTTCTTTTGTATCTGGGATAATCTACAATCCATAGTTTCCTCTGCTGTGTGTCCTTCATTGAGAATGTTTGTTTCTCCTCCCATTAAGAAACTGTTTTATTTCAGGTTTCTGTTACTTACTTGTGTGGTTTGAGTCTTTTCCCTCACCCTGTCTGGAGGGTGACACTGCAGTGAGACCCCTGTCACACACAGGTCACCCTGTGCTGTGTCTGCTTTCCTGAAATCCTGCAAGTTGTGACCCAGAGGGCCTGAAATGAACTTTCTTCTTTTCCATTATCAGCAGAATAATTTATTCAGTTAATTACTTACCTTTGAATTCACGTGAGAGAAGTTCAGTTTAAACTTCTGAAACTGCTTAGTCACCAGAAATTGTCTGGCAATAGTGCATTAAGGACAAAACACCCAAAGCTCAGGATGAGTTTACAGGGCTAAAAGAGATAAAATAAAAGAGGAATTTAATTACAAAAGGTAGCACTCCCTTTAGTGTCTCAGTGGCAAGAAACAGATTTCCGCAGTACCTAAAACTATTATTTTATAAAAACAAACAACCAGAAAAATAAAAAAGGTTTTGACTTTAAAATAAAACTTGAAAAAAGTTTTTAAAACCTTTTTTTTAATATGTGAAGAAATCACTTGGATAAATAGAGTAAGTCTTTTTAGCAAACCCAAAAGTTGGCATACTCCCTGAAGAGTTCTTAATTCCTCCTGATGTTCGTTCTTTCAGTTCTGTACACCCATACTGCAGCAATCTCTAATGTAACCTGTTTGCTTTTCCTAGAATTCAGTAATGGTGGCACCTGTGGAAAACAGAGCAGACAATTTATAATGCATCTAATTTCTTGGTCTTCTAATGTTGAAAATATTCTCTTTGAGGACTTCTCAATTCTGTATCCTCTGATAATTTTTGATAGAAATGGACTATACTCTGGCTTACTCAGGTCATTCTTCATCTGATAGAACTTCTGGTATCTCTAGCGTTTCATATCTTCAGTGCTAATAGTCCGGAACTGGTACCTGTGTCGGTCCATCCTCCAGCTTGTCTGACTTGCATAGAAAAACATAATTCTTCTCACACTTCATCAGAAATATTTTGTCCCACTTTATTAGTAATGAGACAAAAGAGAATTGTGAAAAGTCTAAAACTCCAAGTAGAAGAAATTCAAGAACAGAGGATTCTGCCACTTCACAGGAAACTGTAGAGAACGGGCAGCGCAAGAGATCCTCGCGACCCGCGTCCGCGTCCGGCACAGCTAAAGGTAACATGCACAGCCACCCTTCCCGGGGAGAGGGCAGCTCCTAACCTGCTTCCCCGGTGTTTGCCCTGGCAGTAGCTGCCTCCTAACTCTGGTTTGCAGCTCGTACACCTCGGGTGCTTTATCTCTAGTTTCAAGGATTTAGCCACAGGTCGGTGTGGAAGCATTTCCCGACGTCTGCACTGGCAGTAAATCCTGTATGAATTCCTCTTTGGTACATCTGTGGAACTTGTTTTCTGCAGCACTCGCCACCGTAGTGTTCAGCACCTTGCCTAGTTGAATTCTCTTGGCAGAAATGTGTTGCTGTTGCTGGAAGGACCATACTCAGATCAAAAAGTGACATTTTCCTTTTCCTGAAGCCCGAAAGACACAAGACTTAAGTCTTCCCAAGTGCACAGTCAGCTCTTGCCAAGTCAAATGCCATGATTCAGGCACGCTCCAGAGGCTGCTGAGGTGGCAGCCAGGAGCATCAGGGAGTGCTGTGTGCTAACACAGAGCCTCGGCTCTGCTTCTCAACAACATCTGAACTCCTGAAGTTATTAACCCATGGCATTAGCAGGTGCTGACATACCTTACTCCTACCCAGGTTTCAGTCTTTAATGATTATGCAGCATTTGTGTGAAATGCACAGCCCAGTGCCAGGCTGAAGCTAATTCTGTCAGCTTCTTGTGTTTAAGGGTCAGAAAAATGCTGATGGACCAAAGTTATGCAAGAGAGTAGAGAGAGACCGTCAAGAGGCAACATTCGACCACTATTTTAAAGATAATATACAGAACAAAGATATATTAATATAAAATGAGTATAAAAGGAAGTCAAGTTGAATTCAGCCACCATTTGCATACTGGAGGTACTAAAGTGTGATGGTAAGAATATTGTGTTTTCAGAGTTTCAGAGAAGCATTCCAGCTTTATGTCATTGTGCAATGACTCCCAAAGATTACACAGGGGACCTATATGTTCTGCACTTTTGTGACTGCTGAATTTAATTACATTTACTTCTTGTGGCAGGACCGTGCAGAAGAATCTGAGTCTGTATTGTAAAACTAAATTTTCTTTCATGATTGTGAAAAAAAGTTTGAAAAATGTGAAGCCAGTGTAAAATCCCTGCCTGTATTTGAGGGGATCTGGAGCGTGTGACCTGCCCCACAGGCTGTACTGGGTAAACCTAAAGATGACAACCAGTGACACGTCAAAGTCTGAAAATGTGGGAGTGGGAAAATGCGTCACATTTAAATACCAAAACTCTCACAGGGGTTTGTGCTGACTGTGTCATTTGTTTACCTCTGTAAATAAAACCCTTGGTCTTAAGTCATGCATCTGAAGTTGCCACAGTGTCCAAGGGCTTTGCTGGATGCTTGGTGCAGTTTGCAGGGGACACCTGTCTGTGCTGCCTTACCTGCAAGCACACAGCTGCTCCTGAGCTGTGAAGAACGAGCCAAACCAGGTGCTCTGTGGTGCAGGACAGGCTGAACGTTGGTGAGGTGGCTGCAGGAGTGTCACCTGGTTTGCCACCTGTGCCTGCTCTGTTGTACATTTTTGTTAGTGAATCAGAGTTTAATTATTCTGGCTTGGTTGCTCCTGTCCTCATTATGTTATCTGTGTCCTGAGAAACCCCCTAGTCCGTGTTAAAAGGAATGTGGGGCTGGGAGGGGTTATCTCTCGAGATAGAGCCTAGCCTGTTTAAAGTCATTATTAGCAAAAAAAATTCAGCAGGGAGGGAGAAGCAGACCGACCAGCTGGAGCTGGAACTTGGTTGCTAAGCCTCAGGAAGGAGGAGGCAGAAGGGTCACAGCGAGAGAAGAGCACACAGGGAGGGTCAGCCCTGCTCATGTGTGTCCAGCACAGCCCAGTGCAGGATTTGGGGAGGTGCTGGTGATGCTCCCAAGGGACAGACAGGGCCTGAGCACCGCTGGCCCACTCCTCCCAAACACGGAGCCTTCAGCAGCAGCATGGGTGGCAGCAGCTGGTGTTGGAGCCCTTCAAAGTCAGCCCTGCTGCTTGGAGGGCTCCAGGCTGGAGTCGAGCCTGTGGAGATGTTTCACTTCTGAGAATTGGTACTGTACTGGTGTTTTCCCTTTTTGGAGTACTTTTCCAGCAAGGGCTGCTTTTAGCATTTCCTGTAGCTTTGAGTTTGTTAAATTTTGAAATGTTGATTGCTTTTTCTAATTCCACATGTAACAGCTGTGGAGTTGTACTGCCGCTGTTCTAATTTTAGATGGGCTTGGAAAATTTTTTCCCTTTTGATTCTTAAAATACACACAGCCACAATAGTTTTTGGAAAACATTACGAAGAGCCAAAGAGACATTGACAACGTTTAAAATCACATTTTTAAAAATATCTAAAGATGCAAATGCCCTTGGTCCTTACACGTTTTTTGTTTTGCAATGGAAACTTAGTGCCTTGGTAAGTGCACTGAACATGTCATCTGCTGTGGCTGCGGCCCTGCAGGTGTCAATATTTGTGTCTTTTTGCATCAGCTGTGTTCCTGTGGCTCAGCCTACACTGCAGAGACTTGTTTTCTAACGACTTGCTAAGAGCTCAGACAACTGGGTTGTTAAGTGGCATGGCAGGCTCCAAAACACCTCCCCAGGGGCTGCGCAGCGCCATCCGCGTGGGCCTGGGGGTGGCTTCCTCCCGTGGCCCACGGGGGACAGCACGCAGGGGACAGTTCCCAACACTCAGCCCTTCTTCCCAAGGCCGCTGCGTTGGGTTTGGCCGAGGAGCAGCTCAGGCTGCGGAGAGCGCTCGGGGCTCGGGCCCAGGGGAGGCACAGCTGCTCGAGAGTCAGGCAGGTGCTGGGGAAATCCTGCTCCCCAGAGACTCCCACTCTGGCGTGAGTTTGGAACGATGACAGGGCAATCTGTGCCCCTCGGGAATGGCTTACCGACTGCGTATCCATGCTTCTTTTCTTCTCTTGATTTCAGAAACGAGTGCCAGTGCAATGCAGTCAAAAAGAAGAAAATCCAAGTAAATTACTGCATGGAAACATGAGACTTGTAAATGAGTGTGAATTTACCGATAGCGATTTTGAGCTGTGATTTTTCTTTTTTAAATAAAATTCTGTACAGTAAGTCATTTTAATATTATACTGTTCCCAAGAAATGATTTTTTTTTCTAAAAAACAGATAAATAGATATAAAAACTGGGTTCTTCTACAACCCCCTGGATTTGCAAAGTGAAGTCAGGGTTGGCACATTATGGTAATATGTTTGTATGAAATGGAAGGGGAGGGGAAGGCAATTGTAAATGTATTTGTTTCCACTTTTCATAAACAATTTAGAATACAGGGTTGTCATTTTTAGGTATTAAAATAATGTAATGTGCTGTTGTTTAAGTACTGTATGTGAATAGCAGTCAGAGGGTTTATAAACAAACCCCATGTTGTTTGGAAATGTAAATAATTTTATTATATAGTAGATCCATTGTATTTGTTGTAGAAATGGACCAGTGAAACAAAAAATAAATTTAAGGGTTTGTATAATGTGGAATCCCTCATGCTCTAAATAAATGTTATTGTCCTATAAATTGGGTTGAATTATTGTTAGCAACAACAGCAGCATCATTCCAAACAGGAGGATTGGAGGGATTATTTAGAGCTCCAGGCCTGCAATCTCCTTATATGTAGCTTCAGCAAGGAATTTGTTTAACCACAAACAAATCAATTGATGCAGCTGTTCCTGCAGAGCAAGGGAGAACAGAAAGGGCACCCTGGGGCTGTGCAGAGCAGAGGAGCCCCAGCAGCCTGGCTCCCCACAGAGGGCTGCTCAGCATGGAACCAGGCAGGGAAAAAAGGGCCCGGCTCCACAGGGTGAAGGCTCCTGCCAGGCAGCAGCCTGGCATCCCTTGGGCTGCAGAGCTCTGCTGCCATCCTGGGCCACCAGGGATGTGCTGCCAGGGAAAGTGGGTCAGGCTGGCTGTTCCCAGCTCTGTGCACACACTGCTGCCTCTTCTCCTCCTCGGGGAATTTTAAAAAAGATGTATCTGAAAATGCTGATTAAATATAAATCGTTATTGAATGGAAGTGGTCAGCTTTTATAATCACAGAAATTAGCTGTTTGTGCACATGGTAGCAGGCACTGAGCGAGACCAATGTCACAGAGTCATTGGGGTTGGAAAAGTCCATCTGTTCCTCTAGCACTGCCAAGGCCACCACTAACCCATGTCCCAGGTGCAGCATCCACAATTATTTAAAGTCCCTCTAGGGATGGAGACTCCACTCTTGGACAGCTGTGCTGGGACTTGATAACCCCTTCCATGCAGAAATTTTCTCCAATATCCAACCTGAACCTGCAACCCTGGTGCAACTGGAGGCCATTTCCTGTCATCCTGATCTGGGGGTTTCTCAGGGCAATGGACATCTTCTTTAGCTCTGTCCCTTGTTCCCTGGGAGCAGAGCCTGGTCCCACCCAGCTCCACCCTGCTGTCAGGGAGTTGTGGAGAGTGAATGTTCCCTCCTGAGCCTCCTTTTCTCCAGGCTGAACCCCCAGCTCTCTCAGCTGCTCCTCATGCTCCAGCTCTTTCCCCGGCCCCATTCTCTTCTCTGGATCCACTCTACCCTCTCAATGCCTTTCTTGCCATGAGGGCCCCAAAGCCTCCCAGGACTGGAGGTGCCTCAGCAGTACCCAGCACGGGGCAGGCACTGCCCTGGTCCTGCTGCCACACCATGGCTGGTACAGGCCAGGTGCCCTTGGCCTCTTGCCCGCCTGGGCACGCCTGGCTCGTGTTCAGCTGCTGTCACCAACACTCCTGAGGCCTTTCCCACCAGGCAGCTCTCCAGGCACTCTTCAGTGACTCCATCCTCCCTGCCACAGTGGCTGCTCCATGTCCCTGCACAGGCACAGCTGGTGTGGGTACAGGAGCCCCTGGACCTTTGCTGGGCCCCTGCTCTCCACTGGGGCTCACCCTGCTCTGTGCTTGGTCTCGCTGCTCCTGTTGCTGCTCAGGTCGGGTGGGAAGCTTTGGAGAACGAGGACAGGAAACTGGAAAGCCCTCACAGAAAAGATCCACATACCAATAAACCAGGGGAAGAGAGGGGATGTGCTTCTGTTTGTGGGAAATACCACACTGTGGGGAGCAGACAAGCTTGAGGTCAGGGTCACCATTTACAAGGACATGGACCTTGGGAAAGAAGAACTGCAAGATCCTACCACTGGGAAGGAGCCTCAAAAGGAGCAAAGCGCCCCTGTACTGCTCCTCTGAGCAGTGCTGGACTTTGGAGGAGCTCACAGTCAGAGCCCCGGAGGAGAGCTGAGCCAGCCTGTGGGCAGGGAGGACAGCCCATGAGGCAGGGAAGTGATTGCTCCCCTTGGCATTTAGGGGTCTGGAAAGTTATCACCTGCTTTCCACCTCCCACGAAACCACGAGACTTCGATAATGTAGAGGAGACACAAGAGAGGGCTGCCAGGATGGCCTGGGGCTGGAACACCTGACCAGAAGGAGATATTGAGGGAGATGGGTTTCATTGCCCTTTCGTGCTCTGGAGAAGATGGAGCCAGAATTTTATAGAGATGTAAGCTGGGAGAAAGGGATGGATATCACCAGAAGGTTCTGACTGAGCAGAAGAAACTATTCCCCTGTGACAGGGGAATCCTGCAGTGGCAGGATCTCTCTTTGGAGAATTTCAAGCATTGGCTGAACAAAGCCCTGTGGTCTGAATTCAGTATTTACCCTGCTGTGAGCAGGATGGACCTCCTGAGCTCCATCCATCCCAAACAACCCTTTATCTCCAGCTGACAAATTTGGTTTTCCCATAAGAAGGTTTATCAAAGCTATGAACATTCACTCCTAGCTATTTTCTTCATTCCCATTATCTAATCTAACATTTCTTTGAAGTCCTTTTCCCAGCAGCTGGGGAGGTCACGGGGGTCTCCTTGGCTTAGCTCTGCTGGAGGAGCGGGCACAGCCACAAGGCTGGGCAAGCCACACCCCACCCCTGCCCAAAGCTGCTCTTGGCCACATCTCCTCTCATCTTAGATATCTCCAAGGATTAAGACTGCTCAACCTCTCAACCTGCTCCTGTGGCCATCCACCCTTGCAGTGAAAAAGCATTTTCTTATGTCTTAAGTGGATTTTTTTTAAACTTCAATTTCTGCCTCTTACCCTGTCCCTGCACTGAGAATGTTCCAGTTCTGTTTTGTGCACTCCCCCAACAGCAATCTGAACACAGGGTGGGATCTCCCTGGACCTCCTCCAGGCTGGTCAGCCCCAGCTCTCAGCCTCTCCTCATCTCCAAGCCCTTAATCACCCTGGAGGCATCTCTGCCTCTTGGGGGTGCTGAGAACATCTCACACTGTGCTTGGAGAAACAGCTGATGCTGCAGAGATTGGCTGATCTGGGATTTTCTCAGGGCAACCAACATCTGCTTTAGCTCTGTCATTATCTGCTGAGTTATAAGGTTTGATAATGGGGAAGGGGAAAAAATCCTCCCAACCCCTCAGTCCGTGCCATCCCGTCTCCCATGTGTCCTTGTCTTCAAAGAGGATGATTTTCTGTTACTTGGCTCTCACACCATTGACTTTTAAAAGCTTTTTTTTAAAAATCAAAGCATTTTGCAGACAGATTTACTTGCAGGCTTTAGAGGAATACATATAAGGTTTTAAATATATATTTTTTATTTCTTGTGATTTTTCTTTATATTAGATTTTTTTTTCAGTCAAGAGACAGCATTACAACCTAACAATCAAAACCAGGCTACACACACACAGGCACACTACACAATGTGTCCCAGGCAGTCGACATGGCAAAATGTTTACACAATGTCCTACGAGGAGGAGACACCCCTTCCCTACAAACCCTGCTTACACCAACTGAACACATAACACACAAAAAGGACGGATTTTGTTAGCTTCGAGTTCCAGATGAGGTCTCAGTCCTACAGCATAGGTGATGTAGAAAACGTGGGGCTGGTTTTTCCCTCTTCTCCAAGATCCCCAGCGGTGGCTGTGCCACGTTAAGGCGTCCGGCAGAGCCCGGGGCAGGAGCTGCTCTGCCCGGGCTGCCCCGGGCACAGGGCAGGAGGGCACGGGAACATTCTCCAGGGCATTTTAGGGAAGGCTTAAGGCAACCTTTTCCAGCCATGGAACAGCCACCTGTCCTGGTGCTCATCCATCCTGCTGCTCCTGCTCCTGCTTGCTCTCCAAACACAGCCCGGTGAGCAACTGGGGTTTAGAGCTTTTCAAAGCTGCCTAAGAGATTTAGTATATCCAAAATGCTAAATGCTTCTTAGCAAATAAAATATTAAAAATTAAAAAAAAAAAAAAAAAGAAAAGAAAAGAAAAAAAAAAAAAAGAAGCTTTTTCTGGCATTCATTCTGTTGGGCTTCTCTGAAAAACCCCACAGTCACTTTGAAAACAACACAGAAACACAGAAATATCAAAAACTGACTCCCTGGTCACCTCTTGCATAGGACTTGTAACTGCAGTTCAGTGATTTATTCAAGTTCTGTAATTGTGTTTAAAAAAAGATGCCAAACCATGAAAAGGGGTGAAGGCACATGTACAGTCAGTCCTGCATGGGGTAGGGTGATCTGTGGGCATGAGCTTTACAAGCAGATACCGGGGTGGATACATACAGATAGAATATTGCAGTGCTCGGAGGCTCTGTATGAGTACAGTTCTGACACAAGAGGAAATTTCACTGGTTTACTGCTACACCTTGTGCTGCTCCCTCATCCCCAGACTTCCCGAAGCATAAAGCTGAGGATAAAAATTCAGTGAGACGGGCACAGCTGCTCATGGCTCTCCAGCAAGGGTACATGAGCTGAATGTGAAAGAGCAGAGGAGCTTTGGGTTCCCCTGCAGAACCCATTTCTAAGCTACACTTAGAATTTACTGTACTGTTTCCCCCTCCATTTGTAAAGAATAAAATCTT
>VWZN01004062.1:57055-68212 GCA_013396955.1 Regulus satrapa
CACCCTCCCATGCCTTCTCTTCCTCATCTCTACCTGGCAACAGCACTTGGGCCGGTGCTTCTCTAGGCTGCCTGCGCTTGGAATTACTGGGGCTGTAATGGGAAGGGAGCACGCCCCAAACGGGGGGATGCCCACATCCATTCCCAGACTCATCACTGGGATTTAAGGGAACTGGTGAGGGGGAGGCAGTGCAGCATCTATATGGGCCCTGCAGCTGGGTGAGGGAGCAGGAGAAAGCACAGATGAATCTGTTCTTGCGTGCACAAACACAGAGCATGGGGCCGAGTATTCCTGGCTCAGTGTACCCCCAGCTCCTCCTGCAGCTGATGCCCCAGCCCAGGGCTCAGGACAGGCCACAGTCGGCCTCACAAACATGAGAATGTCTTTCTCCAGGTCAGAGGAGATCAGTCTATTAATAGCTGTTGACATGCCAGGCTGCAGATAGTTTGTCAGCCTGGAGACAGCCACCGAGCCCGACTGGAGCAGCACTCCCACAACAGTGGTCTGTGGGCACGGAGAGCAAGGGAGTACCCTGTGTCCATCCTTTGCCAAAGTGGGTTTTAATGTCACAAAGCCATGTTTTGGGATCCTCGAGTACTTCAGTGATGCAGCCACATCCTGGGAAATGCTCTTTGCTCTCTCCCTGGGTGCAGGGAGGCTAATCAAGGGTCCAGGACGGTCTGAGTAATGTGGATGCATTTTGCAATGCAGGGGGCAATGACCAGGCTGATAGAGGCTGAATCCAGAGGCTCCCTACGCTGCCTCTCTGCTGCTGGGAGAGAGCCAGGCTGGGAGCTGCTGCTGGACACCAGAGCTCCAAGGGGACGGGCTGGAGTCTCCGTGTTTGGTTCTCGAAGTGCTTGGTATAACTCAAGTCCCAGAAATAAGGCTGAAAGAATTTGGTCCCCCACTGCTCAGGGACTGCTGTGGGAACAGACTGCAGCTGAATTAGCAGTGGGCTGGCACTCACAGGCAGACACTGTTGGAAGCCAGCCCTCCACTGAGAGCCGAGGCACTTCACTGGAAAAACATGGGAGTATTTTGTGCCAGAGTCAAGGCCTGGTCCCCTCTGAGCCATCTGCAGTCTCAACCCAGGGATCAGGGATCAGAGCACAGCACAGCATTTCTCTGGCTGGGGAAGCTCCTGGCTCCTCCTGGCATGCTTCTGGCTCGCTGCAGCTGCTGCCAGCTGGCCTTGACACATGGCAGCTGCACGCCCACTGCTCCAGGGACCTCCCTGCAACAACCCCTGCCATGGCACTGTGACCCTCCCTGGACAGTCACCTGAATGCCCAGAGGACAGGGAAGCCTCCCCAGATGCCCATGCCCACACCACCCAGCAGCTCCAGCAGCTCTCCACAGTGCTCCCACCAGGCATGGGGCTGGCCCTGTCCCCCATCCCCATCTTGTCCCTGCTCTGGTCGCCTCTCCAGGCCACTGCATATGGGAAAAAAACAACTCTAACAAACAACTCGAATCACAAAAGCAAGCATGGGGAACAGGCAGGGAACATCTGCTCCGAGATCTGCTGCCTGCAATAGGGAGGACAAAACCACCCTCTTAAACCTGCAACACACATCTGTGATCCCCTAAGCTGGGGCATCACAACCAACCAGGGGCTTCTAAAGCAGAGCAGGGCCATCAGGAGCTCCTGCACAGGCAGGAGGGTTTGCCTCTGGCTGCTGCTGGATTTGCAAGGAAAAGGTCATAAAAACATCATTGCAATTGGCTGAGTCATCAATCTACAAAAAAAGGTTTGAACAGAGCTGAAGAAGATCTGCACAGGAGGAATTCAACCCGCCTGGTTTGGTGTCAGGGCTCTGGATGGTTCTGGGAATGGGGAGCCCTGTGGGCTCTCTAGGTACAGGCACCTGGTGCCAAACATCCCTTGTGCTTGACAGGGGTAGTGGGAATAATTTGTGAAGATAACCCCCATGGAGCTGAGATTTACTCCTCTCGAATGACCCAAACACCAGGCCTGATCCCTGGTGGCACATCCCCAGCTGGGACAGACAGGCACCACTGCCACCTGCCCTCACATAGGGACAACCCCACCCCCAGAGCAGCACCCCAGGGCTGGGGTGCCCCAGGGGAACAAGGCTGGGAAAAACCCTGGTTTGCTTTCAGCAGGGGCAGGGCAGGGAGCAGCTGAGCTTGGCTCCTCCTGGCCAAGTGCTGCCCAGGGCACAGCTCAGCCGAGGCCCTGGCAGAGCCTGCCAGGGCTGGGTCCCCGACCCCACCGACCACCCATGGGCAGGATCACACCAAAACTTGGGGTGAGCTCCCTGGCCGGTGCCTTGCCAGGGTCCCCTCCTGGAATGGAGGCACCTGGAGGGTTCTGGGCAGCAGCAACCCCAGCCAGAGGTGCTGCTGGCTGCTCCCACACTGGCAGAAAGCTGAGAACCATCACTGGGAGAGGAAAGGGAAAAGGAGGAGCAGGTGCAGTGACCACAGGGCTGGGCATCACGGGCAGAACATGGGGACCAGGGGAGAGAAAATGAAGGGCAGAGCTGCTCCCATGTGGTGTAAGCTAATCTGCTGACATCTCAAGGGCTTGCCCAGCACTGGAGAGACAAGGTGCAGCAGAGGCTGTGGGAAGCCAGTTCTGTTGCTTTCCTCACCTGCAAGATCAATTATAAGCCAGCCATCCTCCTCCTCCTCTTCCTCAACAAAGGGTTTGGGCTCCTCCAGGCCCTCTGGCGTGTTGCTGTCACTGAAGAAGAGGCTGGTGAGGCGCTGAAACATGGTGGGGAGCTGTCCAGCAGGATGGACGGGGGATAGAGCTACTGCTGGGCACCAGCTTCCAGGCACAAACACAGGAGATATGGGCAGGGAGGGGGAAAAGAGCCCTTGAGGTCTCACTGACAGAGATGTTTGGTTGCCAGAGAAATCAGAACGAAGAAGTGGGCAGTGCAATTGTGAGGTTCTTCACTTGGCTTCAGTGCAAAGGCCTGTAAAAGGGAGAGAAAAAGGAACAGCACATTAAAACAGGCTGGCAGCGTGGCCCTCCTGCATCCCAGGGGCTTGGATGGGCTCAAGGGGACAGCAGAAAGGTGGCTCTGATGGCACTGATCTGTGCCACAGGCTGTCCCAGCTGGTGCATCTGAAAGCAGCAGTGAAGGGCTGGGTACCTGTGCCCTGCAGCCCCACCGGCAAAAAGCCCCACATTGTGATCCATCCTCACAGGTGGCGTGTCCCAGGAGACCCATCCCCAGGAGCTGTCTGGGACAGAGCAGACACTGTCCCTAAGACAGGCAGGGGCATGCCAAGTTCCTCACAGCAGGTGAGCACTGTCACAGAATCCCAGACAGGTTTGGATTCAGGGAGATCTGAAAGGCTCATCTCATTCCACCCACCATGGGCAGGGACACCTTCTGCTATCCCAGGCTGCTCCAAGCCCCATCCAGCCTGGCCTTGGACACTTCCAAGGATCCAGGGGCAGCCACAGCTTCTCCTGGCAACCTGTGCCAGGGCTTCACCAACCTCACAGGGTTGGTTGGAATTCCTTTCCAATATCCCATCTAATCCTACCCTCTGCCCCTGGGAAGCCATTGCTCTTGGTCCTGGCATTCCATGCCCTTGTCCCCAGTCCCTCCAGTGGGAGGGGCACTAAGGTCTCCCTGAAACCTTCTCCAGGTGAACATCCCCAGCTCTCCCAGCCTGTCCCAGAGGTGAGGAGCTCCAGCCCTTGGAGCATCTCTGGGGGGTCCTCTGGACTCACTCCAGCTGCTCCACATCCCTCTGATGCTGGGTTCCCAGAGCTGGAGGCAGCTCTGCAGGTGGGGGTCTCACCTGAGTGGGCAGAGGGGCAGAATCCCCCCCATCCCCTGCTGCCCACGCTTTGGGGACAAGCCCAGGATGCTGCTGGCTCTCTGGGCTGCCAGCACACACTGTTGTTCATCCAGGCACATCCAGGCTCTCATCTCAGCCCTTTGTAGGTCTCTGCTTCACCTCTGCTCAGCTTATCACTGTTTTATCCCTGGGAAAGCAGATTCCCTCCAGTGTAGGGGGAGGTCAGCCCTCATTAACTTTATCAATGACCACGAAGCTCCTGGCAAGGTACAGGAAAGGCAGCCAAAAGGTACAGAGTGTTATTTGTGTGTCTCTTGATCCAGAGACATTAAAAAGGCATTAAAAGGCCATAAAATGCCATCAGGAGCTCAGTGCAGTGAGAGAGAACAGCTGGGTGCTGCCATGCCTGGCACACTCATGTGGGTGCATTTTAAGGGTAAATCCCCATTTCATGGCAAAGCCCCAGGTCAGGGCCCTGTCGCCCAAGGGGCCATGGAGCTGGAGTGATCCTCCACCCAGGGGAAGCTCCATCTGCTCTAAGCAGCATGGAAAGGGAAGGGTGCAGGAGGCCCCACGTGTCCATACACGCCCCAGTCCTCCAGGAGGCCATGTTGGAGCTCAGCCCTGCCACTCTTGAAGTGGCTTCCCAGTCCCAGCATCCCAGGAAGGTGGCTGGCCTGGGCACTGCAGTTCTGGGGCTCAGGCACTCTTATTTATCCCAGTGGAATGGCAATGCATTTTGCAGTCTCTCAGATGCCTTGGGAGGAACAACATCTGCTCTACAATGCAGAAAACGAGAAATCAAAGGAGCCTTCCCCCTGGATGGGATCCCCTGCACCTCAGGTGCTCTGATCTTGGACACTCCCAGATGCAAACGGGAGTAATGGAGCATGAAGCAGCCCTGCAACACCCAGCTCTCCCTCCCTAGCACGGCCAGGGCAGCAGGGTGACACTACCTGTCCCCTAGAGCAGGTCTCAAGCCCCTGGTCACTTCAGTTGCCCCAGAGGCACAAGGCAGACCATGAGCCACAGCCATGCCCCACTGCACACTGCGGTGCTCAGGGGTCCAGCCCAGCTTCCCACTAGCTCTGGGAGGGCTCAGCTGAAGCTCGTGGAGCCTCTCATCAGGAAGAACTGGAAGTCAGGGAGGGCTCTAGTGTGTCCTAAGAGGGTCCCTGGCTTCTCCTGGGGGCACTGAGCGGGGAGGGTTTGGGCATGGGGATGTGACAGAGTTGTCTCTCTGACACCACGGCCACTCTGTTACCCTCCAGTGCTATCAGTTAAATCAGCCAGACACCTCCTTCACCTGGATCATTAAAGCACAATAATATAAGCTAGGGAAACAGCACAAAGAGGGGCTGGTGCCCAGCTGAGGACTGAATGAACTCTGGTGTGCTCCACGCGGAGCAGAGTGGGAGCTCCCTCCCAAGGATGTCCACGTGCATCCATCCCCTCCTGGCCAGCCCTGAGGTACACAGCCACAGCTTCACCACACCAGCTCAGCCTGGAAACCCGGCCTGAGCACTCACCTATTCACTAAGTAGCTTTTAATATGACATGAATATTATTTTTTAAGAAGTTTATTAAATAATTTATAACAGCTCCCAGGTGCCTGCTCGTCCCACAGTCTCCCGCTGTTCGCTCCCCCCCAGGTGCCTGGACAGGAGGGACTGAGGCAGCTCGGGGCAAGCACAGGGATCACGGGGGGCCAGTCCCTGAGGCCACCGTGACCTTGGTTCAGTGTGAGGCCAGGAGTGGGTTCATGTGCTTATTGGGGCATTGCCAGCCTGGCAGAAGAGCTGAGCCAAAGCTGACCCCAGTGTCACCAGGCAGGACGACACAATGGAACTGGGGACAGCAGGGTCCCCTGTGCTGTGCCCCAAGCCCACCACACTACAGGAGGACACCGTCAATGCTCTTGACTTACTTCATGCAATTCTCAGTCTTGCTCCCTGCCTAGATGGGGATGTCACCCAACAGCAGAGTTGGGGACAAGATCTGGCACACAGGGACAGGAAAAGACAGTGGCCCAAATCTGGCTGCCAGGGGAAGGTCACCCCAAAAAGCACCCAAGCAGCTACCAGAGGCCAGGGGCTGAGCCAAGCAGGGACTTTCCCTGTTGCCTAAGCAAAGTCAGCCTGGAATGTCCTGCTGCAGTGACTGCTTCGCATGCTCTGCAGGCTCGGCTTTGGAAGCCCCCTGCAAGGGGCTCATCATCCAGCAAGCTCAAAGTCTAGTGACCAACGACACAGTCAAAACTTTTTCATTTTCCTTTGTTAAATCATGACAAAAGCTTTTCAGAAAGCTCTTCCCCCAGCTCAGAGCATCTGCCTGCACAGAGAGAGGTCCCCAGAAAATTGCAGGATGCAGGCAAGAGGAGTAAGGTACCTGGACTGCCAGGTGCCCACCCCAACCCAGAGGTAGTTTTGTCTTTCCTGAAGACACAACAGACACTACTATTTTTTATTGTCCCCTCTCTCAAATTTAATTTCTTAAGCGAAGGCACAGGGGCTCACAGGCAACTGCCACAGCTCTGGAGGAAGTGGAAGAGAATTAAAAACTCCCCTACGAGCAAAACTTGAAATGGACTATTTTAAAGGATCGTTCCCCAAAGAATTCAAGTCTCCATCTATCACCCTGCCCAAGCCAGTGGATGTGGGGTGGCCCTGACCCCCTTCCTACAAGGCAGTACAAGGGAGTCTGTGCCACAGGTGGGCTACAGTGGCAGGATCAGCCCCATGGCTGTGCCCAGGGTGCTGTAGGAGGCTCCTGACAAAGCCTTCAGGATCAAACCTGCAAGGTAAAGGCAGGAGTGAGACCTGCCAAAGGCAGGCAAGGGACAAAATGAGCATTAATCCTCCCCCTCACTTTATCCTGTCTCCTCTGAAAAATTCCAGTTAAAGCAGCAGGATTAAGCTCTCCAAAACTCTCAGCAGGTTTGTGGATGACACTGGGCCGTATGGAGCAGTTAATTCAGCAGATTGAAGGGATGGGGCATCCAGAGGGCCCTGGGCAGGCTGGAGGAGTGGGCTCATGTGAACCTCATGAAGTTCAACCACACCAAGTGCAAGGTCCTGCACCTGGGTCAGGGCAGCAGCAGCACAGGCTGGAGGCTGGGTGGGTTGAGAGCAGCCCCGGGAGAAGGATTTGTTGGTGACAGATTGGATGGGACCTGGCCACGGGCACTGGCTGCCCAGAAACCAACCCCGTGCTGGGCTGATCTCACAGCATGGACAGAGGTGAGGAGGGGGATTCTGCCCCTCTGCCCACTCAGGTGAGACCCCCACCTGCAGAGCTGCCTCCAGCTCTGGGAACCCAGCATCAGAGGGATGTGGAGCAGCTGGAGTGAGTCCAGAGGACCCCCCAGAGATGCTCCAAGGGCTGGAGCTCCTCACCTCTGGGACAGGCTGGGAGAGCTGGGGATGTTCACCTGGAGAAGGTTTCAGGGAGNCAGCGTGGGATAGCAGAAGGTGTCCCTGCCCATGGCGGGGTGTGGATGAAATGCTCTGTAAGGTCCCTTCCAACCCCAGCCAGTCTGTGAGTCTGCAATCTCCCAGTCCCTAGAAGGGACCAGCTCCTGGCCTTGAGCTGCTCTAGACCCTCCCTGGAAACCACCAAGCTCCTCCATCGTGGAGAGCTCGGGGTGACCTTCCCAAGGCAAGAGCCTCCTTGGGCAGCTCCTCCAGCCAGTGAGATGGCCACGTGCCACCTCTGTCCCTGCAAGTTCCACCAAGCACTGCTCTGGCTGGGGCAGCCAGAAGCAGATCAAGCTCTGAAGTTTATCCAGAGGTATCCAGGTATTTGGAAAGCCTCTGCTTTCCCTGCATTTGCCCCATTTACACCAGGGCATGGAGGGTCAGCAACCTCAATGGAACTGCAGCACAGGAGGGACCCAATTGTGTCCCTGACAGGGGACTGAAGTAAGTCTGTGCCTTGTCACCAGGCACAGCCACGGAACCAGTTTGGACCAGGAGATGGCTTCTCTTCCTCCCAGCTCCCTTCTTCCATCTTTCTTGTGTCTGCAGGCACCTCACATCTGTGGGGAGGTGTGTCCCAGGTGCCCTCCCTTGGGACACAAGGGAACGGCCTATGTACCACATCCTTTGGGGCTGAGCTGCCCCAGGAACCATGCACTGACCCCCTGTCCCCTGCCAGAGCTGGAGCCACCACCACAGGACAGCTGCCACCCTTCCCAGGCTTCCCCTTAATTAGCATTCTGCCCATTCCAGGCACTGCCAGCACAAGGGGACAGCCCATCAGGGACACTCTCTTGGGGACAGACGAGTTTCTCAATGAATTACGTTTATCAAAATCTTTCAGAAAGTCCAGCAGCCTTATAACAAGCCAGAAGGCATTAAAAATATTAAATTTTAAGTGGAAGTAAGGAAACCACAATGCACCAAGTTATTTTTTCCCCTTCAGAAACCTCGACACAATAATTAGTTTTCTGAGTCACCGTGGCTGCAAATAACCCCAGGAGCTAAGAATAGGGAACAGGCCTGGCAGCAATGGGATGAGCCAGGAGCTCGCCGGGGCAGGAGCTGCAGCATCGCAGGACTGGCAGCTCTCAAAAGTCACAGCCTGCAAGAACAACAGCAACTCCCCTTGGAAATGGCAACAGGCTCCCTGAAACTTTCCATAAATACTTGGTGGCGGGAGGGATGCTGCTGACAGGCAGCGGGAGCACTCCTTCCTCGACCCAGCTAAGAATACCCCACAGTCATCCCAGCAGGAGGCAGAGGTACAAATCAGGTGCCTTCCTCCAACCCACTTGGGAAATGGGATTTTCAACCCACATTACCTAAAATAGGCAAGCGTTCCACAGGCTTGCCTAATGGCCATAGGAAAATCCCAAACCCGGCACAGAAACACAAAACACAGAAGGGGATCTGGCAGCTGGGCAGCTCAGGGGAGTTCTGCTCATCACCCCAGAAATGACCTGAGAATCATCCCTGTGCTGTCCTCTACCCACCCCCATCAAGGACCAGAATTACTGGCAGGGGCCTGCCTGGGACAGTTTGGCAGGGCTGAATTAATGCTTTGGGTCCCACAACAACTGCGCTACAGGTGCAGCTGATCCCACTGCTTTGCCAGCAGGTCCATGGATGGGATTCCCTCGGGGGAGCTCTGGGCACAGGAGCAGAGCTGCACCCCAAGGTGCTGCCAGCACGGACAGGCTGATCCCAGCAAAAGAGAGGCTGAGTCACAGCCACAGCCTCTTCCATGGCAGACCAGAGGAGTAGAGGTGGGAAGGCAGAGAGCAGTTTGAAAAATCCCTAAAAACTCTACATCATCAGACTCTTCTTATTCATGGCAGACCAATACCAGGACCTGGAGGGGCTTTCCTCAGACAGTCCAGGGTCCCAACAGGGACTGGAGCCCCCACATGCTCTGCCAGACCCCACAGAATGAGGAGGAGATGTTTCTCCCAGAGTTGGTCTCTGCATCCACGCTGCCTCTTGTGTCACTGCTGCAGGAAGGTCCTTACTCTGAGGGCAAATGTGACCTTGTGCTGCTTGTTATCATCGTACACAGTCCTGGAAAATCTGCCAGTGGCTGGCAGGATCTAGGAAATTTTAGATTTGCCATGAGCCATGCTATGAAATTTTAGAACTTTCCTCTCTGGGATAGGCTGGGTGAAGCATCCTGAGGAGCTGCACACTGGGAGGGGAGCAGCCCACCCTTAGAGCCTCCATAAACCCCAGAGGCTGAACAATACCTGGCACACTGGACTTTGACACTGCCTGAGCCCCGAGCTCCCCAGCAGCTCTCCCCAAGCCCACTCAGGGCCCCCCTCACCAGAGCAGGACTCGCTGTGCAGTCAGCATTAAAAACCCCTTAGATACAAGTTCATGTCACAGGGTTTTCCAGTCTTTATTACGAGCAGGTCTTACCATTTCATTATAAATACAAAACTTTTGTATTTTTCCTTTTGCGTTCAGCCAGATAAACTGCATTTTGATGCGACGGGTTCCCAACAGTGACAGTAAGCTAGAGATGGCAGCTTTTGTCTTTTGTTGTTGTTGTTATTGTAGGTGTGTTGTGTGACGGGGGAGAAGGGGGGAGGGGGGGGTTCTGGGTGGAGGAAATATAAAAGGAGAGGAAAGATTTATTTCAGAGCAAAACAGCACAGTTCTTGGCACTCTGTAGATGAAGCCTGGTGAGAAAGGAGGTCCAGCACAGTCCTGTAACCAGAGCCCAACACCTGTTTCTGGGAAGGTCTCTGGGATGGTTTCCTACCCCAGCAAAACCTTTGCCAAACAAGCAACAGCACTTGGCACCTGTCCAGCTCAGACCTCGTTGGAGCTGCCCCAGCAGTGGCTACTGCTGGGCTCAAGGGGCTCAATCCCCTCTTCTGGGATGCCAGGGTGCCAGTCTATTTGCTCAGGTGCTCTGAGCAGGGCTGTAGCTCCCCTACACAAATATGCATATGTATAAAGGAATTACAAGAGTAAAAATGCCCTTTTTAACCCCACTTTGTGGAGTTTCTACACTCCACAAAGTCCAAGTTTTTCCACAATGAGCCCCCCCCACCCCCTGAGATGGGAGCAGGATTTGCTTCCAGGGCCTGCCAGGCTCAGCCAAGCTGAGGTGAGAGACATGAAATCCAGAGGAAAGTTGCCCTTTTAGGAGTTCTGATTTTTTTTTTTTTTTTGAGCTGCCCCAAAGGAGATGCCCTTAGAGCAGCAGTAGTAGAAGGAGATGCTGTGTTTGGTGGTGAGGGACTCCTGGGCTCAGCATCCTGGGATGTGGTAGAGCTGCCCCATGGCACAAACCTCAGCCTGGCACTGCCAGCACCTTCACCCCTGCACACACGGCCCCTTCCCAGGCAGCACAGCTAAACTCAACAAAAACACCCAAGCATGCGTCTGAATCTCATTAAGACTGGTGGGATTTACAAAGACAATTGAGATCTAAAGACAAAGGGATCAACATCCACAGCACCAAGGATTTTCTGGAAATAAGTTAAATAGATAATACTTTTCTGCCTTAGAGATTTACATCTGTTTACATTCTTTACATTAATTTATTTGATAGAATATACTATAAACGCTGTATTTTATGCAGTATAGAGTATAGGAAGGTGACCCTGCCAGGACACCCCCCTACAGGGGTTTGGAACGAGGTGATTTTTACGATCACCCGCAGCCCGACTCATTCTGTGATTCCATGACATATTTCATATATTGACGCACACTTATATTTACACCCCACATTCCTTTCCCAAAACGCCACATTTTGCGCCCGAAGAGCGCCTAAACATCGCGGAGGGAGACACGTCCACGCTTCCTGCTGAGGAAAGCCCCGGCAGCGAGCGGCGCGGGAGGGAGGCGGGGGCCACCCGGCCGTGAGCCCCGCGGGCCA
>VWZN01004062.1:68743-93565 GCA_013396955.1 Regulus satrapa
CGGGGAGGACAGGAAGGCTGCGGGGGGATGTGCTGGCGCCTGCCGAAGGGAAGGGACAGAGGCTTGAGCCTTCCCAGACACCCACTCCCTTCCCACTGCTGCGCTGCAGAGCTTCATCCAAAGAGATGCTTTGGTGGGACACCAGTGAGGGGGCTGGGGCTGAAACCCCAACCATTACCCACCTGCGAGACGGAGGGGACTCGGGGGCTTCGTGAAGAACGACACCAGGAACATCCATGGAGTGTCACAGCCCCTCAGGATGCTTGGCGTCACCAGGGTTGCCTTTGTCGTCAGCATGGGCTGGCCACGGGACCAAAGTCTGGTTTGACATCGTGCCAGGCTTGTCACACGGCAGGACATTGTTCAAAGATAGAACATTTGTTAAAACAGTCATTAATGGAGCAGTTTGGGTGTCTGAGTCATGCATGGAACTGTTAGGACTCATCTGGCATCACAGGTGAGAATTCCCCATTGTAAATTCACAAGAGGTAGAATTAATTTGTGTTTTATTTAACACGAGGTCCCAATTTAAATAATACTTAGTCTTCTGTAATTGAAGGATCTTGCAGAAGAGTATAAATCATTTTTTGGGAGGAGAGATGCCCCCCTGCAGAGCTCCCACCCCATTTTCTCAAGAGGGGAGCAGAAGCCTGTGAAGCTTGAAACAGTCCTAAGCAGAAAATCCACTCTTTTGGGATGTCCATGGAGAGCGTTTTGAGCTGGCCATCGCAGTTTCAGTTAATACCCAAGGAGCTGAAGTTGCTGGGCATAGTGGGGGACGATCTGCAGAAGACACTCAGCATCACCACACTTGAGCCTCAACCTGGCCCCTGCCCAAAGCCAAAAGCTCCTGCTGCCCATGGAGGTTCATTGTGCTGCTTCTACTTGTCCTGGTTTCACATGGAGGGATGACAAGATGGCTCCTGCTGGCCGCAGCAGGGGTGCAGAAATTAGCCTTTAATCCTGCTGCCATAGAGGAGGGCATAAATAAATGCAGCAGAATGAATCTCATTAGGGTGAAGCAGGTTCCAGGGTAAACTGTCCCATTTGTGCTGTGCCCTAAAGCACAGGTTCAAATGGGATGACTCTCTCCATTCCCACAGGGATGGGAAATGCTTCAGACTCTGCTGCACCCTGCACTGGTCTTCTGCTGCTAAAAGGAGGTGGCAGTGGCCTCCCAGGGCAGCATGTACCCCGGGGATTTACTGGGAAAGCTGCTGCTGCTGCTGCTCAGACGGTGAAGCAGAGGAAGGAGTTTCTCAGCAGCCTGAGGCCACCAGCAGTGTCTGCCAGGTCGTGCTGTGCCCGGCCACTGGCTGTGGATGAGGGCTCTGGGGTGGGTGACAGCTGTGCTGTGTGACAGTGGGAAAGGGCTTTAATCTTGCTGGCACAGGGAACAGTGGGCAGGAAGCCGTGGTGGCCCAGCCCTTGCGTGCCTACAATCCTGCAGGGCTGAGCTGGGCTCCACATCTCTGTGTCTTGTGCCTGTGCATGGGGATAGCAAGGAGAGCCTGGAGGGACCGTCCGCTGTGCCCAGGGACAGCAGTGTCTGCTGACACTGAGTAAGGGAAAGGAAACCAGAGTGCCTTCCCTGTGGCATCCTGAGGTAGGATGGGGGGACACAGGGCGTGACCTGGCTTTGACCCCTGGCTCTCAGGTCACTGGGAAAGTCACGCTGAGTTGAGCTGCAAAGCCTGAGGTGGCTGTGCCCGGAGATGAGCAAGCAGCTGACTGCACCTCAGCTGCCCACAGGTAATGGGGAGTTAACTGGGGCCTTGAGTGTCTCAGCACGAGTCCACCCCTTGAGTGCCTCGGGCTCTGCTGCTCAGGTGTGTAACTGGAGGCACTCTGTGAATTTAGGTGACTGCTGAATATAGGAAGGTGATCACACTGGCTTAAGCTTCATCCAGGTTTTGGGAGCAGCACTGAGAGCCTCTGGCAAGGTGCAGGGCCAGTGTGTAATGCACGTGCTTCATTTCACCTAACAAATGGCATGCCAAGGTGCCATTTGCATGCCATAAAGTGCTCATTATAGAATGGTTTGCGTTGCAAGGGGCTTTAAAGATCAGCTAACTCCAAGCTCCACTTACCTATCCTTTATTTTTTTTAAAAATGTTTGGTCCAGCTACCCAAAACTTTTTTTTAAAAATAAGAGAACAGGAAATTATGTTTAGATCTTTGCAAAGCCGTCCAAGAATATGTCTCCAGCATTTGGCATTGACTGAGAAGGGGGTCCCAGGGCTTTTCTCCAGCCCTAGCTGTCCACTCTGGTTTCCCTGCAGGTCCCTAAGGTGACCTTGCTGCATCCCAAGCAAGTGCTGCTCCTGGGATCCTTGACATGGGTTTTCCCCAAGCCCAGGGAGCTCTGCCCCAGCCATTCCTCCTGGTGATGCTGAAGTCACCAGGTAACTGCTGAGCACCTGAAGAAGCATTTTCCAGCCATGTCCTGGGGCTATGGGTCAGCAGCCAGCTCAGTCCTTGCAGCTCCCAGATGCCTGAAGGCCACAATCTGGATGAGCCACAGGGCTTGTTCCCACACCGTGAGCTCGTTTGCTGGGGCTGGGAAGGGCAGTTAATGAAGAAGTACATTTGCAGTATTCAGAGACAATCCTTCAACAATGGCTCTGTGCCAAACAGCAGAAAACAGGGAAATGAATCACAGAATATACTGAGCTGGAAGGGTCTCAAAAGGATCATCGGGTCCAACTCTGAAGCGAATGGCCCATACAGGGTCAGATCTCACCTTGGTGTTATTGGCACCGTGCTCTGACCTGCTGAGCTAATCTCAGAGTGGTCATGAATGAGCAGAAGCTGCTCGTTCTCCTTCCCCAAGCCACCCTGTCCCAGCTTCCCCCATCCTGCTGAGAGCCCTTGGCACCAGGGATGTGCCCAGACACCCACCCAGTCCCAGTGAAGCAGACTGGGAGGTGCCACAAATCACCCCCACCCACCTCTGGTGTCTGTATGTGCCACACCTCAGCTCCTCAGGTGGCTGTTTCCACACTGCTTGTCCCTTGGGATGGAATTGACTGGAAGCTCCTGCCTGAAGTTGTTTGTGTTGTAGATCAAGAAAATGCAACATGCACTGTTTCACACCATTAAAAATCCTCATCGGTCTCCTTGGGAGCCCCTCTGGTCCCTCGAGTGGTGGCACTGGGAACAAGAGGTGTGCTCCTTACTTAAACTGGGAAAGACTATCAGTGCTGAGGAACCTCAGTGTCTCATTGGGGTTTGGTGGCCAGAGTAAGGACCACGAGGCACAGGCTCAGCCTGGCTTCTCTCCTACAGCCTTACCCTTCCCAGAGATGCCTGAGACCTGGCTGGCTCAGGTGGCCTCATCCACAGGCTGCACAGCAGTGTCTTCTCCCTCTTCCCTTCTCCTCCCTGCTGGCATCAAAGGGATGGAGCAGGTTAGACAGAGCTGTGTCCAGCCAGACACGCAGCCGGGTGCAGGGCTCGGTTCAGCCAGAGGCAGGGCTGTGTGGATGCAGTGTGGCTCAGGTGAGTGGTAAATGGGGGTTGTTACCAGCTTTGGTCCCTGCCTGGTGGCCGGGATCCTACTGCTCCCAGCACAGGGCTTTGCATTGGCTCCCCACCTTGGTGGGCACAGATGCCTCTGCCCAGCCCCCTGGACCACACTGGAGACAAGCTGTGAGGTGCTCAGGGCACCTGTGGTTATTTAAAGGCTGGGGACAGTTCCCGGGACACCTGTGGGACAGGGATGTGCTCTGCAGTGGGGAGGAGCTGTTCTGTGCTGCATGGCTGGATGAGAGACAGTAACCTGAGTGAGGTGCAGAGCAGATGGCTGATGATCACACCTGTGAGGAAACCACCACCCTGCAGCCCCGTGGAACCTCCTTGTGCCACCCACAGATACCCACAGCCCACGTAGCACCCGAGGGTGAGGGGAAGAGATGGGGCCCAGCTCCCCAGCTGCTCTGCCATGGAAGAGGGCATCAGGCCAGCCTCACGATGCACTTCCATCCCAGAGAGACCGCCCAGCACCTGAGATGGAGATGGTCCATGAAGGCTCTGAGTGTGGCTTTCCAGCAGTGAAGGACCATGGAGGAGTTTACCTAGAACAAGTACTGCGAGTGCCCTCTGGGAATGACCACAGCCAAGAGGTGACCTCACAGGAAAGAAATCTGGGTGTTACATTTGCACTTCTCTGACAAAAAAAAGACCTATTTCCTAAAGATGAACGTGGGACAGAGGTTTTGCGTTTGTCGCATAAAAAATGGACTTGCTTCTATATTTAGAATTTGGGTCACCAGCAGCTTTCTGCCAGGAGACACCAAAACAACTTTAAAAAACAGGGCTGCAAACTGGCTTTGGGCCAGGCAGCAGCGTCCGGTCGGGAAGGCTGCCCAGGGAGGCAGATATCTGGGGGAGCCATCAGAGGAGAGGCTGGCCGCAGCTCCCTCCTGCCTGGGGACGCTGCCGAGCCCCTCTGCGAGCAGCCCCGCCAGCCCAGCCCGGCGGCGCTCTGACTCAGGGCACCCGAGCTGACACCTTGTTTTCCACAAGTCCTCTCTTGGCCTGGGGACAGAAGGAAATAGCAGCTGATGAGATGAGCCCAGTAATTTGACCCAAGGCGATTTTGGGGTGTGTGTGTCAACGTGGAGTAACCTTGCCGGTCGGGGTGACCGCCTGTGAGGCGGGAGGATGGCGTGGCACCGGAGCCTGTCGCCCCCTGCCACCCGCAGCCCCGGCCAGCCCCGAGCAGGCGGAGCCGCAGCGCAGGCTGGAAAGGCTCGCAGGGTCCCTGCCCGCGCTGCAGGAGAACGGAGCGGGAGCGCAGCTGCTGCCCCAGCAACAGCCACCGCCCGCGGGGGCTCCCGATGCTCTCGAAAGCGCCTGATAGCCAGTTCCCACCTTCCACGCCGTGCCAAGAGAAGGAGCCTGCCCACCCTGCTGCCCCGCAGCCCTCCTTTGCCGGTCCTTCCTGGACCTGGCCTTCGCAGTCCCCCGAGAGTCGTCATTCCCCGCCTCCCTGGATGCCAGCGGCAGCTGTCACCTCCAGGGTTCCCGGCCTCAGCCGGAGCGGCTCATGCCATGAGCCACAGCGGGGGAACCTGCTGACAGGGGCGGGTTGTGCTCCACCGTGGTGGGGTGCTCTCCGCAGGGGTGATGCGTGCTCCACAGGGGTGGGATGTGCTCCATACGGGAGGGATGTGCTCCACAGGGTAGTGTGCTCTCCATGGGGAGTGTGTTCTCCATGAGGGAGTTGTTCTCCACAGAGAGAAATGTGAGTTCCATCAAGTGTGCATTGGCCCAGAGGGCACACAGTGGTGTGGAGGCAAGGAACAGACCCCGACTCAAGGCTTGCTCTTCCTGCAGCCCCTCTGGCTCCAAGCAGGCTGGATAAGGACCCTGGGCTGGAGCCCTTGGGAGCCTTGGCATTCGAGAGTTCCCCAAGACTCTGACACTCCTGAGGGGTTTCCGTGATGGCATGGCTTTGTAACTTCTATAAATCAGGACAATTGGATTTTCCAGGGTTTGGATCACACATCTATGGCTCTTCTGCCTGCTCCTGGGTTGAAGTGAGCCCTCCAGACAGGAGCCATGAGGTGTCCAGTGTTCTGCCCAGCCTGTGGTGCTTTATTCAAGTGTGTTCCCAGGTTGACCTCAAGTGTGTGTGTCCCAAAAGATGAATATTTGAATCAGCTTTCAGGGCCTCTTTAGGGTCAAGGTTCCTGCCTAAACCAACCCCAGACCAGCAGAAGTGCAAGCTTGGCCATGCCTTTGTCACAGAAGGTGCTGCAGCCCACTGGCTCAGTGTGTGTCTGGGTTGGATAGACCCTGGAAGCTGCTACCTTCCACACCACAGCATTTCTGGCTCTTTTGACTCCTGCCACATATTCGTCTTGTGCAAGATGATGTTTTGGCAGTCAGTCCCACTGCAGAGCAGGGCTGAGCCCTAGGATCCACCTAGGCTGGGGAGGCTCGGCCCTCTAAGGCAAGAGTGGAAGAAAAGGCTGAGCTGAAGCTGGATAAAAGAGCAACCACTCAGTCCCCTGGCCAGGCCTCCCACAGTTCAGTGTGGATTTGTTTGAGCCCCAGGAGTGCACACCCTGAACTATGAGCCTGTCTGGGCTGAGGCACAAGGCAGTGCTGATCATGGAGGAGTTAATCCATATCTTCATCTGTTCATAGTCCCATATATTTATACCAATTTTATTTTAAATCCCTCCCTAGAGACAGGAACTTCCTACACTCAAATTCAAGCCAGGACAATCATAATCAAATAAAATGAAACCTGGGTCTTCCATTTCAGGGGATGGGAAAATTACAGGGTAGAAAATCACTCTTCCATAGCTGCCCAGCCTTGATTGTTCAGCTCAGGCTTGCTGGAAATTGATTAAGATGTTGTGTCCCTGATGGACCAATGTTCCTGCGCTTTGCTTTGCTGCACTTGCCATCCAGACATGGTCCTCATCTTTGGCCCTTGTACCTCATGGTACAGGCTCACACCACACCTTCCCAAGCAGCCGGTGTCCACAGGCGACACTGCTGCCGGACGCCACCATGCTGGTATGGTGACACAGCCCAGATCTGATGTGGAGACAAGGCTGCTCCCTCAGGCTTTCCTCTGGACGCCTGTGCATCCAAACCGCACAGCCTCACCATTAGCATCCTCTCCCAAGAAGGGCTGAGTAAAGTGGGGGGAAATGAACCCATCACCCCCTGCTGAGGAATTCTCTGTCCTGCAGTTTGGTTTCGTCCCGTTGTGGAAGGGCAGGGCTCCTCAGAGCATCCTGGGAATGGGAACCTTGTGCTGGCAGAAGCAGGCAGGAGCAGCCTTGGGATGGCCATACTGTGCTCAGCTGCCCTGACCAGCTCACCAGCACCAGGCAGATCTGTTCTGCTTTCCTGTTCCTGATGGGTGAATTTTCGACAATATAAGTTGTTCGTGCCAGAGAAGGATCCCCGGGACAAGGGCGGGCTCATCCACCACTCAGTGGTGTCCTCAGCCTTGGGAGATCTGTTCCAGGTGGGCTGATGGCTGTCCTTGTGCTGAGTCACCTTGACTCTTGTCTTCAGACTATGCCATGCCACGCAGGAGAAAGGCCAAGTCCCAACACAGTGTCTGAAATTCCTGTCCCGAGGCTAGAGGCAGCCAGGAGGGAAGTTGCACTCTGCAGCTGCCCTGGCCGAGCAGAGACCTCACTGCTCCTGCAGTCCTGAGCCTCAGCCTTGCCTGGGTCTCCCTGGACACAGGGACTACCTGCCTGCGGCTTTCTCTGTGTGCTTCCCTGCTCCATGATGCTGGGAGGATTCCTGCCCCACTAGGATCTCCCTGCCCATTTGGTTCTTTGGTTCAGTCTCTCTGTGGAGAGACCCTTGCTCTCAGTACCCTGTCAAAAATCACTTTACATCCTTCATGGAACAAGACTGTAAAGCTAAATGTGAAAAAAGGAGGTGAGGGAACTGGGGAGCTGATGATAAGTCTGGAGCAAGTTCGCCAGTTTCCATATGGCATCTCTCCAAAGGTGATGCCAAACCAAGAGACCTCCCGTGCCTGATGCTTACATAGAAATGGAATGGCTCTGAGGGGCACGGGGTAGGTGCTCCAGGTGCCTGGCACCACCACTCTGCCCCCACCTTGCCCAGTGCTGGCCCCAGCCTGCAGGGACCCTGTGCAGGACAGAAGGACACACAACCTCCTCTCAGCTGCCTCCAGCAGCACTGGAGTTTGCTTCCAGGTGCCACCCCAGAGTGAAACCCAAGAGAGCTCCTGATAAGGGAGGGCAGCTATAAATGTCCTGTCCTGAGTAGGTTTTGCTATATTGAGGGGAGGAAGGGAACACTAAAGTCTTCTCTTAATCCACAGTCTGGTTTTGTGCTGAGATGAAGGGAACAGATCCCCTGTGACCATGCCCAGGGTGCCTCCCCCCAGTCCCAGTGTCTGTGCAGACACCAGTGTGTGCACACCCCTGCATGTCCCCAGGACACCCCTCCAAGCCCTGCCCACCACTCACCTCAATGACCTGAAAAATACACTGCCACCCAGATTAAATTAGCTTGGGGATATTTCCAGTCAGGCCACACCTCTGTTTGGGGGCAATACCAATGGCATGGCTGGATATGTCACAGCCATAGCCCTGGTTAGAAGAGCACAGCTCCCACACCAGAACAGCGTAAGATGTGGGACAGGTGGGAGAGTGGGGCCTGGAATTGGGCTGCAAATGGCCAGGCTCCATTTTTCTATACACCTGGGGATGTTTGGGGTTTGTAGTTACTCCCTCAGGCTGAGCCACAGGCACAGACCTGGGGAGGCAGCACTGCAGTGCACAGCCACATTAGGGTCCTCATGAACAAACTTTCCAGCCCACCACTGCTCATCTGGTGCCTGACAGGAGATGAGCTGGTGGGCGTTGGGCTGCTGTGCCTGCAGGTCTCAGATTAATCAGGCCAGCAGAGTCCTGGTCTCATCCTGCTCTGGTTCTCATCTTGCTGCTCCTCTCCCACAGGCACAAAACCAGCCCACCTTGCAGTTGTGCTGCCTTGTGCGTGGCCAGGAGCGAGCCCCTCTGTACAGAGCTGTGCCTTGTGTGCAGCTGGCTCCTGAAAACCCAAGCACAAGCCATCTCCACGTGCTGGCACTCATGGATGGGCACCATTAATGGTCATGTTTGCTCAGCTGCTGCCAAGCACCTGCTTGTGCTGTCAGGGCCCCCTCCAGCAGCCCAGCACAGAGGAAGGGAGAGGTGTCCTGCCGTGATGGAGTGCTGGGTGAGCCAGGCTCTGCAATGCTGGTCGGGTCCTCCAGGCTGGGGTCACCCCCAGGACAGAGGGGAGACAGAAGCCCTGCCCTTCCACGAGCCCCAGGCTCACCTTGGCTGGGTGTATCCGGTCTTGCCACGCCAGGCTGGGTGGAGGTAAACACTGCAGAGCTGGGTGACAGGACTGAGAGCCCTCAAGGACTCTGTGGCATTTAAAACATCCTCCCCCAGACACTATGAGAGGCAGAGTCCCACTTGGCACCTTGCTGAAGGACCATGTCACCCTCCCCTGGAGCCAGCAAAGGAATTAGGATTGCAGTGACATTGGAGATGGGACTCCAAATTTGAGAAGAGGACAAGGGGAAAGTTTTTTCCTTTGCTCTTTGGGCACCATCCCAAGACCTTTGATACACAGAGGAGTTTTAAAATACCCACAATCCCTGGTAACCCCATGCCTCTGGGTTACGTCATCTGGGCCCTGGGTGCAGGCCAAGTGTGAGTGTAGTGGCAGACGCAGCTCTGCAGTGCTCACCCTGCCTGAATCACCACCCTGCCTCAGTGGTGGCACTGCTCTGGTGTGACTTGCAGGAGCACTGCCCTGGCTGTGCCCAGCTCCACCCCAGGGCATGGTGGCTCTGCTGCTCAGGACCTCCCTAGATGGCTGAAGCACCCCTGGCCCTTGAGTCACCACACTGCTCTGCCCCATCACAGCAGCGAGCCCTGTCACCCTGGCACAGGGATGCTGGGGACACGTGTGCCTGTCATTTTGCTCCCCAAGCGCAGCGCTTTCCAAGGAGCTGACCTTAAAAAGAGCAAAACACAGGCTGCCTTGAAGGTTCCTGCTCTCAGGCATTTCCACTGGGTCTTGGCAGGCACCCTGGTCCTGCCAGCCAAGCTCTCTCACCAGGAGGGTGGCTGTCACCAAGCTCAGCCACCACTGCCTTATAAGGAGCCTTCACTGAAATTGCCCTTGGATCCCTCTGCTCTCTCCATGTTGCACATGGAGATGAAACCCTCAGGAACCACCAAACCACCCCAGGCAGAAGATGCCCCTGCACTTTCTCCCATTGTCTCCCACATGAAGCCCAGGTTTCTGCTTCTCTGAAATCTCCTCCTCTCTGAAGGAGGGTTAGCAAAGACCTTTCATGGTTTCCACACTTAGCTGCTCCAACAAATGCCTTCAAAACAATTTTCTCACCTTTTTTTGAATATTAAGGAAGGAACAAAGAAGTTTATTTGCCTGATATCTCCTTAACCCCCTTCCAAATATTTGAGCACCTGAGGATCCCAAAAATGGAGAGGCTTTGACCTGTGATACAGTTCAGCACAAGAGTAAAAAGAAGTCCTAAGTTAGCACATAGCCCAAAAATAGAATGAGGGTTATCTGAAAAATGCACTAAATATAGACAAAAGTGTTTCAGCCCCAGCTGCAGCCAGGCCAACCCAGTACAGGGCTCAGTGTCACTTGCAGCCAGGATTTTAAAGGTCCACGGTCCCAGCCAATGTGCTCAGAGCAGGTTCATGTCATACCTCGATTGGTTACAGCCCCACCCCGCTCTGCCTCGGCTCTCAGGGCACCCAAAGTGAGTGCCCAAGATTCCCATCCCTGGGGGTGCTTCCAAGGTGAGGAGGCAGCAAGCCCAGCTCTATACAACCCCAGGCACATGGAACTTCCATAGAAGGTCTGCACTGACTTTTGGAGGGCACAGGTACCAGGGATCCTGCTGGGAGTGAGACCAACCAGAATCTCACAGCCATCAGACCTCTCAAATCACTCAGAACTTCACAACTGAATTTTTAAACCAACTGCTGGTTTAAGCCAGAGGGGAAGGTGCAGGCAAGGGCTCCTTTCATCCGAGGCAGGTCATCCAGCTGCATTTACAGCACAGTGGGAAAACTTCCCGTTTTCAGTCGCTTTACAGCCCTAGCTGTAAAGTAAGTAAAAGCCTAGCCCTTCCTTCTGCCCTGCCCAGTGTGGAATGGTGACCTGCTGCAGAAGCTTTCAGGAAGGGGGCTCCAGACAGCCCTGAGCCCACCAATATCTGTCAGCCCATGCAACATTCCTGCCTCTGGCAGCATGCAGAGGGGATGTCCCCAGTGGGTCTCTCCTTGCCCAGTTTGGGGCACTGAAGCTAGGTCCAGGAGGGAATTTTTCAACCTGAAGCCTGCCAGACCCCTTGACCTGGTAGGTCCACCTCTTCCCCATCTGCTGCCCATGGAGGTGTGAGAGTGACGGTAGCACCCTGGCCCACGTGTTCCAAGGACGACAGACATGGTCCGTGGGAGGAGAGGGGAGCCCCAGTGGGCAGCAGGATGGAAGGAAGGGAATTTTGCCCATGTGGTCCTGATGCACTGGAGGACTGCTCTCCCAGGAGATCTCCAGAGCTCTAGGTGGGTACCAGAATTGATCTATCCACTCTGCATGTTTCTGGGATTTGGGGATTTTTGGTCACCAGCTCCTGGGATGTAAAAAATCCTCCCCTGAGCATAAGGATCAAGAATGGTGGAAAGAAGATCATAAAATCAGTCTTATAGGGCCAAGCCTTGCTATCTTTTTGAAATGAGATAGGAAAGTTTCCTTGAAAAAGGTGCAGGAGCCTTTGAAGTTGTCATGCCTCATTGCCCACAGCCTGAGTGAGCCCTGGCAGCCTGGCATCCTGCTCTGGCAGTGCTGGCAGCAGATCCAAGGAACAGCCTCATCTGCAGCAGTGGGGTCTCTTTTGGGAACAAAGCCACGCCTGGAACATGAGGCTGCCTTCTCCCCCGGTGCTCAGAGATGCACTTTGTTTGTGGATTTTTAGGTAAATGCACACTTTGCCCGGCAGGTCTGATACAGCCAGTTCAGAGCATGGAGCACGAGAATTGCCACTGCTCCCCACGGCGCTGCCCTCTGGAGCCAAGGTGCTTCCCCAACATTTCTGCTCTGAACTCACACCAGCCCTTCCTGACCTCCAGCTGCAGCCACCCAGTTTCAGCCACCGAGGGAGCTGGTTTTGCAACACCAGAAACACAAACAGCCTCCAGGACCTGTGCCCAGATCTCACCTGATACCCCAGACTTTCTGAATAACTTCTTTCACAAAAACAGTGTCGTGGTAGGGTGCAGATAAGCTCTGACAAACAGTGCCAGGCGTTCCTGTCCTCACCTGTCCTTCATGCGTCCGTGACACCCCATCATTAGAGCTGAGACCAGGAAGGGGTTGGAAGGCGAGGCCAGCACAGGGAATTGTCCCATGGGTGTGCAGGGCAGGGTGCTGGCTGGTGGGTGAGGAGAACCCGTAACAGAGAGGAGCACCAGGATGGGGAAGTGCTGCTGTTGATAACCCCAGGGGCTCATGGCCCCAGCGAGGCTCCTCTCTTCCCCTCCTGGGAGCAGGGTCACCACTGCAAGAGGGGCATTGGAGATGGAGGAGAACCAGCACTTTTTGGGACTCAGAGCTGAGGGTGGCTCAGCAGGCATGGGTCACCATGCCCACCCACCCATGACCTGGGGCAGAGGCATGGGGGCAGAGCCTCCTCGGTGCACCATCTGCTTCTCAGAGTTACAGGGCTGGATTCTGCCTGGATGAGGGCAGCATGACCCGCATCCAGCAAAGCGTGTGCATGGCTGGTGATCAGAGCCAGCTGGAATGAAGGCAGCACTGGGAAAAACTCCCCTCACCACTCCTCTCCTGCACCACTCTCTGGGCAGCAGCTCCAGTGCTAGTGTGGGATTGTGCCTGTGTGTCCCATGTGGGATTTAGGAATCCCACCTGGATTCCCTAGGACCCTTGGGAAACTTCTCCCAGCAAGGACACCAGGAAGGTTGCTATGACTTGACCCAAAATGAGGGGGATCAAAGCAAGGATTTTTCCAATGGGAAAAATCATCCCCATATACTTCACCCAGCTCCTGTCTCTGGATTGATAACCCCATGTCCCTGCAACACCCTCCTAGGCAGCTCTGCTGCATGCCTTCCTGGGCAGGCATTATTCCCAGGAAATCAAATTCCTGCAAATTTTATTCCAAAAAATCTTTTTCCTGCTGTCATCCAAATTAAAGCAATGACAGCAGAGCAGCAGCAGAAAGAGTATGTCCAGAAGCACTTCTGCTTTTCTGGCTACAAAGCTCTCACCTGGAAGCCCTCACACACCTGAATGATGAAAGGATGAAAGGCTCCTGCAGAACTGCTTCCCCTCTGAACCCCATTTTGCCCCAGTAGGATAATTGGTGTGTTGTATATAACTTGGGTCATTAAAATACCTCTTTTTGCTTCCTGCTCTTCTGCACCCAGAGGTCACTGTCAAAGTGATGCAAGAGGCAGCTGTGATTGCAGCTGGGTGGCACCAGCACCACCCTGCTGCCCTGCCCCAGTACACAGGGTATTGTTCAAGTGGGGATTTAGTGAGCTGGTGTGAAGGTAAAGCTGGAGACAGAGGTTGGGAGTTGGGGGATATGTGGAAAAGCAACAGAGAGACTGGAAACCGTTCTTTTGGTTATCAAAAAGTATTTCAGATGTGCCTAATTCAGCATCCCAAACACTGCAGATGAGATGGAGGCAGAACAGTGCCTCCCCCAGGGCTGGCATCAGCAGCGCTGGTTCAGAGCGTGACCATTACAGAGGAACACTCACAGATGTGCTTCTCTTTAGGAAGATCCTTCCAAAGGCAATGGGACTCCAAGTGCTCCTGTGCCACCCTATAACCAGGCATCTAAAGGTGCCTCTTTCTGACAGAAATCTGAAGAAATACAAAGGTGAATCATCCCACAGAGGGTAGTGCATCCCCTGCCCTGCTGCCCTGGTGGGATCAGGCAGCAGTGGAGGAGAGTGACCAGATCAGCACCCAGGCCAGGGTCCCTTGCTTGGCCACCCCCAGCAGGCCCAGTGGGTGGCACTGGCATGGCTGGGGCTGTGCTGGGCTCTCGTGGCAGTGAGGACCGTGTCCAGCAGACCTTCCCACTGCCGTGCAGGCAGCTGAGCCTGGGCGGGCACTGGCAAAAACTCCAGGGATAACCCTGGGGACAAAAGCCGGGAAAGAATGGCCTGAGCAATCTGGCCAGGCAAGTAGAGTCAGGGGTGGCAAGAAGCAAGAAAGACAGGTTTGGGAGAAGGACAGCACCTCCTCAGAGCTTCCTCCAGACAGTCTGCATGCAGCCTGGAGCGGTCCTTCCGCGGCCAGATCACCTGGGCGTGAATCCCTGTCATGGCCACGGAAGCCCCCGTAGCTGCCTGGGGAAAGCACCAAAGGCAGAGGTGGGAGGCAGAGCAGGAAACCCCCAGGGTCTGTCTGTTCTGCCTCCTGCCACCCCGCCAGCACAGCCCTGAGCCATGGTTGGAGAAGGTGGGGAAGTCCCTGTGCGGGTGGGAGGGCGGGTGCCAGGATGGAAGGGCAGTGCCCAGCTTGAACTGCCCCTCCCGTGGACCCTGCAGACCATCCTGGTTACCGTGGCAGATGGGCATGGTCTTCAGAGCACAGCACTGAGGATAGCAGAGGGTGCTGGGGTAGCACCTACACGGTCTGGAATTCCCTTCCACCTGAGGAGGGCTGCGAGGCTCCATCGCCCTCCCTGTGAGAAGAGGAACGGCCATCACGGGTAGGGCAGGAAATGGATGCACCCCAATGGGACAGCATCCATCCCAGAGAGCCAGGGTGCATTCCAACAGCACAGGGGGAACCCCAGGGCTCTCATCCTTCCTGAGGCAGGACACAGAGGGTTTGGTCAGGGCAGGCCTGCAGCATAGGCTGCAGGGATGCTCTGTTGTGGCAACAACTGGGGGGACATGATTTTCCACATGCTGGCTATAAACATCCCATTGCTTTCCCAGAGCTCAGGCTCCCAACGCTCTGACCACAGGATGGAGAGAGCATGGGGATGTGGTTGGCAGCTCAGGCAACTCGTGACAAGTACAAGGGAAGGGTCCCTGGGACAGCTGACAGCCAAGTCATGCACAACAGGACAGGTGGGGTGGGGACTTCAAAGAGTCCGGTCCCACGAGACAAAGCAGGTGGGGAGTGACTCCTCTGGCAGAGCCTGTCTGAGGGCTGAGCACCCAGCAGCCATGCTGAGCATCCAGAGCAGGGACAGTCACAGTCTGGCAGGTCATGCCTCATGGAGGCTTCGGGCATGACCACAAATGGCCCCAGGTTCAGGCACAGGGAAGAAGGACCAGAGGTTGAGTCACTGGCAGGGTTGAGTCACAATCCCCAACTACAGCCATGGGCTCCCCTCCAGCCCCACTCCCCAGAACACTGCCCAGCACCTCCTGTCACACTGTCGCACTTTGGCTGAATTTCTCCCTTCTCCCTGCCTCTCTCCCTCAGAGAATGCCTCTCCCGCTTCTTTTTCTCCTGATTCCCCCACCTGTGCCGCAAGTCTCATCCCCACCAAACTGGTGCCAGGAGACCTCCAGGAGCACTCAGGGCTGGGAGGAACTGTGCCCAGGCAGGATCACGGATCACCCTCAGCTCTGGCAGGAGCCAGCCCTCAGAGCTCGCCCAGCACCAGGAGACAGCGGGGAATCCTCTGCTGTGATGACACACCTCTGTCCCAGGCAGTCTGGCATAGACTCAGCAGTGCCAGCACCTCCTGCCCAGCTCAGCCAGCTGTCCAGGCTGAGCTGGATACTGCCAGTTCATTTGCTTGTGGCCACTACCTCGCACAGGGGGTTGAGGAGGGCAGAGATTTTTTTTTATAACCTTAAAAGCCTGGGAGCTTTTAAGGCAAGGATGAGGCCTTGGGGTGAGGCAGGAACATCCTGAGCTACATCTGATGCCAGGGAAGAAAACGTGTCTGTCCCTGCCCACGGGTCCGGTGGAGTTTGTTACATGAGATGGATGTTTGCTACCTTAGAGGTTGTGCTGTCGGCTGGGGAAGCACCGCTGGGGAAGCCTGGCTTGTGCACCCCACAGCAGAGGGAAGAGAGCTCCTCACAGCCCAGGAGCACCTCACAGACCGTGGTGCCAATTCCCCCAGCATCACCCACCCACCAGGGCTCTGACAGGTCAGCGTGGTGTGGAGGGAGGGACCATCCCAGCCAGACCCTGAGCTGCAAACTTTCCTAATTAAGATATTCAACATATTTTCAATCTGGGAGCAGCCCATCCTCCAGTAGGAAAGGGCAGAGTGGGCAAAGGGAGAAGTCTTCATTGAAGGACTATGTATGTGGGAAAGTGGTTTTGGGGAGCCTCCCTTGTCCCTCATCCCCAGGGGGACAGACACAGGGCAGACAGTGGGGCTGGCTGTGAGGTGGCCAGCAGTGCTTTTGTGCAGGTTCACAGCAGGATGGCCACGCCTGGGGATTTTCAAAGAGCAGCTCAGGGGTTCACATGTCCACGTGGTGACCCAGCCAATGGCATGTAAGACTTTTAGGTTGGATATTAGGAAGAATTTCTTCATGGGAATGATGGTCAGGAATTGGAGCAGGCTTCGCAGGGCAGCAGTAGACTCACCATCCCTAGAAGTGTTTTAAAAATGCATCAATGTGACACTTGGGGACACAGTCTAGTGGTGGACCTGGGTTAACAGTTGAACTGAATAATCTTAAGATGTCTTTTCTGATCTTAATGATTCCATGACTCTGTGCTGGACACCCTGAGTACCCTGGTGTGTTTCTCATGCAGGGTTCAAGACACCCTGTGCTCTGGATGCGTTCACTGTCTCTTCCCTTCACACTGGGGGGAAAGCTGGGCTGTGCAGGGTCGCCATGGCCAAAACCCTGGGGTTGAGGAGGGCATGGGGCACCGTGCAGGGAGGACATTTGTTGTCCCTGCAGTCCACACATTTTTCTTCTTTCTCCAGGCCAGACCACTGCAAGCTGTGGGTTCCCCCACGCTGGGCACTGAGATCTGTTGCTAGGCTCCTCATTTTCCAGTAACAGGCATGACTCAGTCACTCTGCTTGACTTGGTGGCCTTTTCCTTTTCTGTGACCATCCTCCACTCATCTCTCCCAGAAAATGATCCTTGATTTTGATTACCAGGTCCCAGGTAGAAAGAACCATGGGATTCCATTAGGACCATCGACAACAATTAGGACTGCAGCTGGGCTCAGGATCTGATGATTCATTCACTTCTGACTTGGGGCAAGCATCTTCAACTCTCTCTACTTTTGTTTTCCTTTTGGAAAGAAAACAGACCCTTCCCCTTGCCCGTTTCAACTGAGTCTTCCTCTTCCCTATGTCAGTGCAATCTCCAGTAGTGCTAAAAATGACTATAATGTCACAAATACTGTACAAAATGCTCACTCAAACCCCACAGACCCTACTAAATGCCATTAATAGAACATTTGGGTTAACTTCAGTTGTATTACTTGACTAATAAGGGCATTCCTCAGTGACTCCTTACAGAGAAAATCATAAACTCACAGCATGGTTTGGGTTGGATTTCAAATCCCAACCAATTCCACCTCCTGCCATGGGCAGGGACATCTTCTAGATTAGCCTGCTCCAAGCCCTGTCCAGCCTGGTCGTGGACACTTCCAGGGATGGGGCAGCTACAGCTTCTTGGCAGCCTGTGCCAGGACCTCACCATGCTCAGTATAAAAAATCCTCTTTGCAACAGGAGAAGTCCCTTCCCTGCAGGCATCTCTCTGCATGCAGGAGAGTCCTCTCTCCTGCAGAGCTGCCTGGGGGCAGAGCAGAGGGACAGCACAGCCCTTGCTCCCTGTGCAGCGCAGGTGAGGCACGAGGGCCCTTCCCATCCACAGGTGGGATTCCTGTGTCTATCCCTACTCCATCTCACAGACGACCAGGCTCTGCCCCTGTCCCAGTGAGAGTTCAACCCAGAGAGAATGTGGAAAGACAACTCCAGGGCAAGCCATGCCTCCATTTTCCTTTCTCTGGTTTTACACACCCCCTCCTCGCCCCTCAGACTGGACTCAATCCAGCTGTTAAAGCTGAAACCCCAGGTGGCAACGCAAACCCTTCCAGCAACTGGTCCTTACATGGAGCTCCTGTGGGGAGTTCCCAGGAACTGAGGGTGTCTCCGTAACACAAATCAGTACCCACAGAATTGGAGGATTAGGAAGAGGAGTACTTCTAGATGTCCCCCAGGGTCACCAAATGGTGGGAGTCACAAGACTGCACTTCTGGGGGCCGATGTTGGCTTTGCAGCATTGGTTTGGACCAGGATCAAGCTTTCCACAAATCTTTCCACAGTCTTTCCACAAATCAAGCTTTCCACAAGTTTGATGTTTTGGGGAGAAGCTTGCCACTCACCTGACTCTTATTTTATCATTTAGCTCATTCTCTCCCATCCCTTCTGAGGATTAACTGGAAAAAAAAAAAATCAGGATACTAGTTTCAGCTTAGCAGTGGCTTTCCAAGGCAGGGCAGCTTCCCACTCTAAGGACAGCACAGCTGCCTTATGGAACAAAGCAGGGATGGACAGAAAACTTATCACAGGATAAATTTAAAATTCCTGTACTTTAAACCAAGAAATATGTTCAGTGTTACTAAAGCTACCCCAAAAAAGATGGGTTCTGTATTCCTGTTGCCTTTATTGCCAAATAGAGAATCAAAACTTGTACTTCAGTGGTTTAAAACAACACAGGGCAAAAATATTTGACTCGCAAGTGCCCACAGGCTCTGACACTCATTTCCCATGGCATTGTAGCCATCTCTAGCAGCTGCCAGAGCCCACATAACAGGAAACCTCTGTGCCATCTGCAGTGTACAGACTGTAAAACACATGCCTTTTTTTCTACATTCCTAATGATAAATAAAGCAGAAGGACGGGACAAACCCTCAGGCACCTCCACTGCAGTCAGTGCTCTGGGGCTGGATCAAGCTTGAGAGAATATGTCTGAGTGAGGACCTGGTGCTCCAGGAATGCTCAGCAGCCGGGAAAGGCTGCTCCATTATCCTACAGGACCAATACACATCTCCTGCACAAACCCCTCCTGCAGCCAAAGGCCGAGATGGTTGGGGGGTTGTTTTCTCACACCTCCACTGGACACTTGGGTGTGCAAGCTGGTCCCTGAGCAGGGGGAAGCTCAGCTCAGGAAGAGCACATGAATGATTTTCTAAGGCCTGAACAGCAGGCCTAAGCCTGAGTTGACTTACAAGATAAACCTTGAGCATGATGCTATTAATACCATCAAGGTTCTTTAGTTTAAAAGAGATTATTAAAACATTTATATTAGTTATTCTTAATGCCAAACTGGATGTTTCAGAGATGTTTGCATAACCTTGTGTATCAAGAAATCTTCTGCACAGATATCCCTAAAGACTTGTGAGTATAGTATTTCAGGTAAAACCCTCCTGGCTGTGGCCTGGGCTCTGGCCAAGCCCTGCCCCCAGCTGGTCGGGAAGTGGGCCAGCAGAACCAGATGTTTTCTGCACAAAAAGCTAAACAAGTCGTTTGGACTTCTCAGTTGGGCCTATAAATCTGGACCCTTTTATGGGTGAGCTGGAGAGGTGGACACACAGCTAAAGGTGGACACACCACATGGGATTCCCCCAATTGCCAGGAAGGGCTCTGCAGGTCCTCGCTGTGAAACAGTGCTGCCCAGCACTACAGACTCTGGCTGATGCTGAAGTATTCAGACAGTTGATGATGTCTCTTTCTCAATCACTCTTCTCTCACTCCCACTCATATAGTAACGATTAGATGCATTCCCTTGCTTATTTCAGCTTGTTGCTAGAGCCAAGTGACTAATAAGCTTATTGTTTTACCAAATGTTCCTTTTACTTCTGTTTTGCCCTCAATATTAATAGTAAAACAAGACCATTCTTCTTATTGGTGTCGGTGTCCATTCTATTGCCCCTGCCAACTGGCAAAACAATGAGCAGGGAAGGGAAGCAGGAAAGGGGCACAGGGAGGAGATTCATTGCTCAGCAATGCCCATAGGGCATCTCTGCATCTGGCTCTTGCCTGAAAACACACATTTGCCTTGAAGACAAAGAAATCTAATGAAATGTTTGAGAAAACACTCTGCACTTGCAGTCCCTGCAGCATACAAAGGCACAGTGCAGTTCAGCAGCTGCCAGCCAAAACCCAGCTATTTGTTCTTAAAACACACTGACACTCCTGGGTAACCACACAGGGAGAGGGAGCATCCATCATACAAACCTAAGGCCTTAAACCACTGTCAGCAAAGGCTGGGGCAGAAGGAACGAGCCAGACGTGTCAGAACAAGAGAGAGAGAGGTGCCAGGACTGGCGCATGAGAGGTCCCCAGAAGGGTGAACCCAGCAGCAGCTCCTGCTCCCAGAGGCACTGAGTGATCAGCAGTGCCTGGGCAGCTGGAAGAAACCTGCCTGAGGAAGCAGGTGCTTTGTCCTTCCCACTTTCCCTGTCTGGCTGTCACCAGCAGCTCCTCCTCGGCTGGGACACCGCAGAGCTCGGGAATGTGGGGCAGATCCAAGTGGGATTCACAGATCTGTTTCCTACTGGCTTCCCATAGAGGAAAACATAGCAAAGAAACAGAGTGTGACACACAGAGCTGCTGTTCGTAACCCGCTTTGCCTTTCCTGTCTCTCTGCTCCAGCTGTTACAGACAGCCTGGTTTTCTTTCTCTTGAAATGGAGGAAGGCAATGGGGCTGCTGGCTGCGAATGCCCAGCTGTGTCCTCAGGATACTGGAGCTGGGATTTTTTAGAGACGCTAAAGGTCAAGGCAAATAGTTTAGCCAGTGCTCAAAAGCTGCTCAGTGCTGTTCATCAGACCCCTTTGATTCCTCTTGCCTAACTTCAGGTGTTCAGAGTTTCGGCGTTCAGCTCACGTCATCAGCTCATCCCTTCCCGACCCAGGAGAGATGTCTGAGGTGAGTTTGTAGCTCTCTACAAGCCCATCCCTCCCTCGTGTAGATGGCAAGCTTCCACTAGATGATTAATTGCCTTCACTTAGCTGGCAGGAATTTCATCTTTGGGAATTATTTTTTTTAAACATTGCCGTTTAAAACTCACTCTGAAAAATATTCAAAGCAGAAATATAATCTTTCAGGGGACTGAGAAAAGTTGATTTGCTTTCTTACAAAGATATTTGTCTTTCATGTAAAGGACGTTCTGGCACATGAGGCCAGTCAGAGAAATCTGAAGTGCAGTTTATTTTCTCCCATCTCTGAACACAGAAAAGAAAAACCAATCACTCAGGTTCTGTTTTTGTTCCAGACCACTACTAACCTCCATTAAAGACCACAAACCTCAGGCTGTCTTCCATCTGTCAGTAGCAGAAAGACTGGAAGATACCTACAGCACTGCTATTTCAGACTGCTAGGAAAATCTGTTGGTTTCCAAGTTCATAAATTAAAGGCAAGCACCTTTCTCCCAGCAATTTCTAAAAGCAGCAATACCCTTAAATTAAACAGCAGGTTTTACCCATGAACCCCTGCCCAAAAAAAGCAGTAATGAGAAGTCATGTAGCCCACAAAAATTAAAGGCACATGAATTTATGAGTATTGTTTCATTGACAAACCCAAAAGCTGGCAGGTGTTCTAGCCAGTAAACTCCAACAGAAGACAACTTGTAAAGAGACAAAAGCAACTCAAATGTTTATCAGTAAAGGACCCCAGTATAGTGAGATAGAGTACGTGAATGTGAATTTCTCATGAAAACCAAAGCCACTGAGGACCAGTAATGATTACAATGCAACTACTGCTATGCAAGGTCTGTGGTGGGAAAGGCAGAAGGAAACATAGTCTAACACTGAAGTGTTGACTCCGAAAATAAAACATGACAGCTTGGCTAAAATAAATGCTGGGTGAAAAATCACCCCTCTGGGACATGGGATAGGGTGAGATGGACCCCAAAGCAGCAGGAAGCATCCCTGGGATATGTAAGTCACTGTACAGGGCTCTGATGAAATATCAGAATAACAACAAACTTGTGGTCTCCCAAAAAACCCAAACCAAACCAAACCAAACCAAAACAAAAACAAACAAAAAATAAAAATAATTTTTAAAAAACCACATGCAACAAGGCTGGAAGAGTTGCCAGGGAGGACTAGAGGGTGCCTCAGGAATCAGAACACCTAATTGGTACAGTGAGTTGGGAAAAGGAGTGGCATGTTTACCCTGGAAAATGTCACCATTGCATAATTCCAGCAGGGCACACAAGAAGTGCCCAAACCAGCATCTGTTTGCAGGAACAAAGATGAATCATCCCTGAATTGGCTCAGTCTTAAACAGAGTGTTTTATGAAAGTTCTGTGATGCAACATCCCCAGGTGGGATCCATCCCCTGGGCGCTCTGCGTGGGTGCCTCCCACAGGCAGCTCGATGCAGGGAGTGCAGATCTTCCCGCAGCAGCAGATCTCAGCTGCGTGTTTGGCTCCATTAGATCTGCTTCCTTCTGCAAGGCAACAAAACCTGGAGGCTCTAGGGCAGGCGGGGCGAAGGTCCCTCTGAGAGCTGCATTTGCTGCTCCATTCCACAGCCCTGCTGTCACACTGCTGGTGGCACCATGGCAGGAGATCCCCAAACTTCAGCTCCTCAAACTGCTCGCAGCCCTCAGCACACCCAGCCCTCTGGGCATGCTCCTACCAAGTCACTTGCAGAGCCAAGGAATTTCAGGAAGAAAGGGTAGTCAGTAAATCCCCAGTGCTGCAAAAAGTACCATCAGTTTGGGGTAAACACCATGACACAGAAGATCAGGTTTATGTCTCTGGAAAAAAAAAACCCAAATTGCTGCATTAACCAAGGAAATCAGAGTTTTCTCAGTGTTTTCTGGTTTGTGTCCTTTCAGCTCCTTGCTGGAAGTCTCCATTCAGCTCAGTATGAGTCTCTGACAGCCCCAAGACCTCTCCTCTGTTCTGCTGTCATCCCTCTATGCCCTTCACTGCCAGCTGGCTATGCTGGCACAGCAGCACTACCAGGTCCCAAACTACTGCCTATGCAAAACCCACTCCAGCCTGGGTCTTCTGAAACTTCCTTTGATTTTCATAAAGCCAGTGGGAACCCCAAGGGTTTGAAAGGTCTGCTCCTCTCTCTCATTTGGCTAAGAGTGGCTTCAGAAGTTCCTGCCAGACAAAAGGCAGCATCACAGCATCTGTGTGTTTACTGCAGCTCCTGAATGGCAGCTCTAACCCCCCCAAATAAGGGGCCATCAGATAGAAACTGATACTCAACCCTCTCCTATTTGCCTGACATATTTGATGCTTTGAGAGGGCTGAACACGTCAAGTAGTTTAGGAATTTCCCTCCATTGCTAGTCCTGGGATCTCCTCCCGGAGAAATGCTGGAGTAAACTCATGGTCCAGAAAGATTGCTGCATCTGTCATAAATTAATCTTTGACCTTTCTTTTTAGTTGGCTTTGCACACCAATTAAACACACAACAACTGTAGTGGCATGATTTCACATCAGATTCCTGCTGCCCTTGGAGATCATCTGAATCTTCCCAGGGCTGTACCAGACAGGGCTGGGCAGCACATGGCACAGTTTAGACTGGCAAAATTGGCATCCTGGAGCAGTGCAGTTTTAACCACACTGCTGTGGGCCAGTCACTCAGCAAAGCAGCAGTCATAGGAAGGCTGTCAAGCATTTTGGATCAGAACTGTCCTTTGGAGAGAACCAGCACATGAAAAATAGTGTTTCCTCATCAGAAAACTCAAGAGACCATTGTGAACAGCTGCAAAGAAGAATCAACATTTCTGGCTTCCTATAAACAAATTAACTTGAACGAATTCACCCCGATTTATCAGAGGATGTGCCAGGCTTGGTTAGTCCTGGGGCCATCAAATCCCAGGGCCAGCCAGAGCCACACTCACAGAGCAGCTTTACCAGCACAACCCACACCTGCGTGCCAGAGAGACTGAGAGCAGAGGGGCTGCCACAGGACAGGCTGAGCACTGAAGCTCTCCTTAGGGCCTCAGGATCAGATCTGTTGTCCTGTGGCAGTGGAGGAGACCACACTTGAGGGAAGCCCTGCAAAGGCAGTAGCTGAGCCCCAGTGAGGGAGTGAGCACAGCAGGAAATAGTGGCTTTGCAGCATGAATGCATTCATGTTCCAAGCAGCCATGGTCCAGAAAGTTTATGTGACTGACCACCTACATCCACCAGTCTCTCCAGTCCTGGGGAGAGTATCTGCTGGGTCACCTGGGCCTTTAGGGACTATGTCCCAGAAGAATTCAGCCTTTCTCCATGTTTCCAGGTGAGTGCAACTCTACAGCCCTGAGGCTGCATAAACCCAATGTAAATATTGACTTGGATATTATCCAGCTCTTTTCAATGGCAACCCCAGTACACTCAGCAAATCCTAATTATAATTACATGAAAAATTGCTGTCTTCACATACCACATGAAATATGTTTTCACCGTTGCTCAATTTTTTAGGAGATTATCGTGTCTTCCTTCCACTTGTCTCCATTCAGATGAAGTGCTGTAAAGGCTATTTTTGTGTGAGATTGTGTGAATGGGCTGTGCACACACCCAAGGGATGGGGATGGAGGAATGGTTGCTGGAGAACAGCAGGCGGGTCCATGCTGGCAAGGAAGGTGGTTGAAAGTCTTCGCAGCTGTTGAAACCACATACACTGAGCACCAGAGTGTTCCGAGAGCTTTCTGGAACCAAACACGGCCACAAGCCCCCAGCGCCCTCACCACAGCCACGACTCTCACCACAGCCACAGCAAACACGTGGGCAGATACCATGGGGGTCTGTGAAACACCTGAAAAACAAAGAACTGTCTGAGGGGATTTTCGAACAGTTCAGAAGCCACGACGCTCCTCGTCCGAGCTGGGCCCAGCGCGCCAGGCCTTGCCCCGGCTGGGCAGAGCTGCCATCCAGAGGCGACTCAGATCCACAGGAGGGAGGGACGGCCTGCGGGGAGCGCGATGCCACTCGAGGACAGACCCCTCCTTGTCCTCCGGGTGAGGAAGGGCTGTCCCGTGTGGCCGCCCCGGCAAGGCGATCCGAACGGGACAGCTCGGGGCACGGGAGCGGGACCCCGCCTGGCGGCTCCAAGCGCGCTCCTGCTAACTTAGCTCCCCCGCGGCCGCCGTAGTTCCGAGTTATGCCGGGAGGCGGCTGCGCGAGGGCTGCTGGGATGCGTAGTCTGCACGGGCGGGCCGGTTCATTGGCGGCGCGTTCCCCGGCGCCGCCCGGGAACTACAGGCGGTAGCGGCGGAGCGCGCGCCGCGATGGCGGGCCCCTTGGTGCTGGTGGTGCTGGCGGCCGTGACCGTG
>VWZN01004062.1:93570-114688 GCA_013396955.1 Regulus satrapa
CCGGGGCAGGGAGGGCCGCGGGGCCGGAGGACAGGGCTGCAGGCAGGACGGCGCGGTTCACGGCTGGCCGGGGGCGCCGGTGGTGTCACACATGGACACGGACGGGCTCCGTCGGCCTCGGCCGGGCCCGCTGCGCTGCTCCCGCACACGCACCGTGTCGCGGTGAGAATGGCGCTGCGGGGCCCCCAGTTCGCTTCCCTGCGTCCGCCGGTGTCCACACACGCTACCAGCGATTCCAGTTCGCTTCTCAAGGCTGACCGAGACAGTGACTGAGCTTTTCAGTGACGTTTATCTGTGTATCGTCTGAGCCTGTTAGGAATCTTAACTTATTTTAAAGACGTCCCTTTAGTAACCAGTTATTATGCAGGTAAAATTATTTGCATTTCTTGGGTGGAAAAGAGTTGCCAGAAGTAATAAAGGTCAAAAGTATAAGTGCATTTGATGACCTGAGGCCTGTGCTCACAGTATGTAGCACTGTATGCTTCCTGTGCTATTGAATCTTTCTAAATACCACCTTAGAGCATCCAGGTAGGTACCTAGATAGCAAAGGGGAAAAATGCAATCATCTTGAAAAGTCTGTTGAGTTGTCAACAAATAGGAAGTTGGCAGCAGCCAGAATCTCTTTCTGCAGCATATCACTGAACTGAGCACTTCTTTTGTTTTCCTGCAGTGTCCTGCCTGTTTCCCTCTGGACAAATGGGCCTTTTTCTCTTAGCTCCTTTCACTGCTTGCTGCTCAGTCCCAGGGAACCTCTGTGCTCAGGAGGGTGCAGATTCCATGGAAAAGAATCCTTGCTTTGCAGGGCAAGCTGAAATTAACTCAGTGAACACAGAGGAGCTGAATTAAGGCTATGAAACATCAGGAAGTTCCAGCAAAAGCTTTTGCTTTTAGCTTTGCCCAGCAAAATGTGTTCATTTCTGTTCCTCCCTTGTGATTTTGGATGTTTGAGGCCTCCCTATATCTAATAAGGCAAAACAGTTCAAATTCTATATTATGTTGTGGTTGTCCTCTTGGAATTCTTTCTCCAACATAGATGCCATATATCACTTAATAGGTGACTCAAAAGGACGAGATATCATGCATGTAATTTATATGGATCTATATAGAGCTAAGTGCAAAAGATTTCACCTGCAACATTTTTAGCTGAAACAGGTGATGGGTGCCCATGCAGGAACGTGCATGGCAGAGCTGGGGGTGAATTTCTGGCTGGCTGTTGACTCTGGGAGGTTTGGTATCACCCATTCTGTGTGAGATTATGTGAGTGTCAGTATTGTAAAAACTGCAGTTTTACCATCATGAGATCTTTCACATCCCACATGACAGGGTTCTAATGCAGCTGTTTTGTCTGTTTCAGTGGTCGAAGGATTAGCTCTGCTGGATTTAGGGGTCTCGCCATATTCTGGAGCTATTTTTCATGAGGTTGGTTTTCCTGCTTGGTTTTAAATGTGGTATTCCAGTGCAAGGGGGGTCTTAGTTTGACTGCTCAGGGCCTGGAGAAGGCTGTGTCCCCAAGGCTGCAGAGAACCTTAAGCTGTGTGCTGTGTCTGAGCAGGGGTTCTGCAGTGACCAGCATGAGGAAATCCAGGTAATGGCAGTGAATTCCCCGTGCAGGGGCAGGCAGTTTGTTACTGCATAAAGGAGCTCCCGGACAGGGGAACTCTGGAACAAGTCAAATACTCTGCTCCCATCCAGCTGGTTCTGTCAGCACAAGCTGGAGCGGGGACGGTGTCACTGTGTGTCTGATGGGATTTACTGGGTAGCAGCACCTGGAGTCTCTGCCTTTGCAGAAATTCCAATACTAGCACAAGCAGGCAGTTTATTTACTCCTCACCTTGAAAACACCTCGTTCCTACAAAAGCATTTATGTACCTCTGGGCTTTTGTGCCCTCAAATGGCCTTACTGATATGAAGATGCACTCCTACCTAGATAGTGGCACCTAGGGTAAAGCAGGTACTTGGTCTCCTCTGAAAACTGGATTCTTTTTAATAAATTCTACTTCTTTAGACAGAATTTCTCCCAGACTGTGGAATATTTCCTCATGCTTATTTAGATCATCACATTATTTTAATTTTTTAAAAAAATATATTCATTTTCTCACAGTGAAGACTGAACTTGCAGCATGTAAATATAGTCCTTCCAGACTAAGCTTTTGTGTGATGGGAATAATTCAGAAACATGCTTTTTCTCATACCTTAGAAGGGAAAAGGTCTAGGAGTAAGAGGGTGATAGAATTGTAACCCGACTGCTTTATGTTTTTAACATTCTTTCTTCTTTTTACATTATAAAAGACACATCTAAACAGCAGGGGAGCCAGCTGTGTAGGAAGTCTTTCAAAAGTACCTCCAGACAACCTGAGAAATAGATTTTCTAGAAAAAAATTACTTTCTAAAGCTGATCTTTGTATGCTTTCTACTGTAAGTCTACCACTGTTGTAGTAGAATTGAAAATAGTAGAATACAATTTTCAGAGTTGATGGTGTCTTTTATAAAGTGCATTGAGGATTTTACAAGGAAAAAGACCAGTATGTGTGTTTTGATTAGTCACTTTGCTCTGAAATACCAGTATTGGAGAATAGGCCCCAAAAAAATTATGTTTGCAATATCCTGTAGAGCTGCTCAACTCTTGCAGTTTGTCTCATCAAGTCACCAGTGTTTTATCTGGACAGTATTTGATCTGGATTTCCGTTTTGCTCTCTTTCAGACCCCACTGATAATCTATCTCTTTCACTTCCTGATTGAATATGCTGAACTGGTGTTCATGGTAAGTGCTTGTGGAAAGCGTCTCCTGAAGTGTCCCCTTCAGGGAAATGCTGAGTGTGACTTTCTTTTCAGTCCTTCTGCCTCCCTGTAGCTCAAATTCCTGCTGAGCTCACAGTTAATTAGAAAGGCAGCTTTGCCTGCACAAACCCGCGATTAGGCTTTTCCCTTCTTGTACATGTTCCTTTTTTTTTTTTGTGAGTTCTTGCTTAGAACTCACAAAAGTTCTTCTTCCTATCCCACACAGGGATAGGAAGGTGTAATTTCATTTCAAATTTCAAAAGTTATCTCTTATAGGTAACAAAATACTTTGTCCCCCCAGCCTAATGCCTACGCTGCTGTTTCTGTCTGCCAAACCCCAGACCTGCAAGGAGCACAAATGGGTTCATCCCCAAATGTCTCTTGTAAATTGTTCTCCGAGTTCTTCTGCACAATTCAGAAGGCCAGAAGTCCTGTAGCTGGCTGCACATAGCACCCAGCAGAGCCTCTGTGCCCGGGTCCCTGTCAGGCAGGGCTTGTGCAGAGGCAGCAGCCATGTGCCCTCTACTGCTGCCTGGGCAGTCTGGGGCAGCTCAAGGCACTGTCCTGCTGCCCTGGTGGGGTTGACCAGCTGGGCACTGCCCCAGGGTTGCTGTGCTCTCACTACACCAGTGATTCTCTCTAATGCCCTCATGTGCTGCTCTCCATGAACAATTTCTTTCCTCTTAATTCCCCCTTCTCTTGTTTCGTGAATATAAATATTTTTGATACAGCTCATGCCTTCAAGGTGAAGTGGTGGTGTGTGAGAGCACTGTAAAAATCAGCCTTTCAGGATTTTTAAAGCTTCTGTTTTGTTCTTCTGAGCTGAGTCAGATCGGAGCTCCTGTTAAATGCTGACCAATGTATTTCTCTCCATTTATTTTGCTTACAATCCATCTGTCCCTTGCTTTTTTAGATAACCGATGTGCTAACTGCTGTTGCCCTCTACTTGGCAATCCAGGACTTCAACAAAGTTGTGGTGAGCTGGTTTCTCAGTGTTGCTGGACCCCTTCTCCCAGCAAATATAATTATCTTGGGTCAAAAAAAAGATGTGCCAGAGGATGTGGTGTCAAGTCCTTGTTGCAGTAAATTTGGTCATATTTTAATGCTAAACAAACAAGGATGAATGTGGTAGACAGCTGAGGCATTTTAAATTTTGTTGTGGCACTATTACAGTGTCTGTAGCTTTACACTGAGTGGTGATCACAGGACAGTACAGTTTTCTACAGCCTGGGTGTTGTACCTTGGAGAGGGTTTCTTGGCACACAGCATGAGGTAATACACAGAGTAGAAATGTGTAAAGGAAGGAGTGAAACCTTCCATTAGTTCTGAGGTGACATAGATCATTCTTGTGAGCATGGTGAGTCTGAGATCAAATACTACTTATTCCCTTCAAATTATAAGGATGTGTATTTGGAGGTGAGTGATTTCTCCCAGCTCTCAAAGAACATTTTGTGTGAGCAGTGCTGTGCTCTTTGCAATTTCAGAGGGGCAGGGATTAGGTATCAACATCAGCAGGGAGGCTACATTTTCTACAGCATCTCTGTGGTCTCCCACTCAGCTATGTGCTTGTCCCTTGTCCTCTGAGGTTAAAGAAATAAGCCAGGATAGAACTGCAGACATGTAAGAATTCCACGTGTGAGTTACTTTGGTTGTTGGGAATTTACTGCTAGCATCTCTGTCCTTCTGTCTCACCATAACATAATTCAGTCAGTTCATATTTCAGATTTCTCTTTTGTCTCCCTAGAGAGCCTTTTAAAACAGAAGAGATTAAAGAGAGATTTGTCATAGAAGTATCCATCTTTAAAACATCAAAGACTGCATACATATGGGGTTTGGGGTTTCAGGGACTTGTGTGTTGAACAGTGAATTTATAAAGTTAGCTTTTCATTCGAGGTCTGGAGAGGTATTAGGAAGGCTGAGTGTTGGACTCTAGTGTGGTGAATTCTCTGATAGCTGTGTCAAGACATAGACACAGGTAATTAAGGACGTTTAAACAAGTAGAAATTATCTGCTTCCCCCTGACTCTCACTTCAGTTGTTAAGTATTTGGGAAAAGATAGGGGGTTTTTGTTCTCTACAACTCCTCGCATAACAAAAGTTTTAGCTCACACCAGGGACTGGAATATGTTCCACAGCAATAGAAACCCCAGGTAACTGGCTGAGTAATATGAAATAGAATTGCACAAGTAATACAGAATAATGACTTTCCTCTTCTGACAGTCTTTGATCATTCTCCCTTGTTCAGTTCAAAAAGCAGAAGCTCCTAATAGAACTGGATAAATACGCACCAGATGTGGCTGAACTCATCCAGACACCCATGGAGATGCACTACATCCCCCTCAAGGTAGCACTGTTGTAAGTATTGCTCCTGTAGGATGCAGTGGGCTGCTTTGGTTCCTCAGCTCCCGTTGGGGTTTATTTGTCTTGTTTGAGCCTTCAAAAACTGTCAAAAGTTGGGTTTCTTTCCCACAGAAATTCTGAATTTCCTATTGGCCCTGAATACTCAGTTTGAAAGTGAGAAGCAGAAAAGTAAATTCACTCGGGCTCTTTGAGATGGGCTCAGCAGCATGTCTGGGTAACAAGAATGTTGTGTCAGCACGGATCACATTCCCATTTAATTTGCCTCTATGATAATGTTATCAAAATTGATCCTATGCCTTCTAAATTGTGTCTTTTCAGAAAAGTTAGGAGAATTTTTTAGCAGCTGGACAAAATACCTGTATGTGTGCTGCATATTGCAACTTGAATATCCCACATTGCTTATAACAGTTGAAATATGTTTTCATGTTGTCATTTTAATAATTTCATGTCTTGGTGTTCTTCTGTATACTAAAGTTTTTTTTTTTTATTTCAGAAGGCTTCAACTGAACTAATATACAAACAAAGTGCCTACTTTTACAGATTTTTTTAATTGATATTTTCTCACAAAGAAATTATCCAAATGTTTTGTATCAGAGAGAGTTCTCCATTAGATAAATTGCCATTTTTCCTTATTATCATATGAATTTTTAAAATGGCACATTCCCCGTGGCCAGGAGGGTAAAGTGGGTAAATTGCAGACAGTTTTGCACATTGCCGCAGCAAAGTTGACATTAAATTTTACCCCTCCTGCTGTAGCCTGCCTTCTGGAAACACTGAAAAAGACAGACTGGGACTCAGAGACATAGGAAAATACAAAGAGGATTAGGAATTCATCAGCCCTGTCTACTAACTCTGATGAGTAGTTTAGTTATTGGCAAGGCTGATCAGTACATTATCATACTTATTGTACTGGTAGTCCTCCAAACTTCTTTCTTTGCTCTGAACCTGTTTATATGAGATTATTGTAATTCTTCTTTCCAAAAGGAGCTGGCATCCTTGCTAACTAAAGTGTGGCTGAATTCTGGAATGTAAAGTAGTTAAAGAGTTTTTCTGTAATTCCAATTAAAATGTGCCAGTGTTGCATAGCTGGCTGGTTTTGTGCTCAGATCGTGCTGTGGTGAACATAAAAGCCACAGCAGGAGACTGGTTGGGTTGTGGGAAACTCTGTTTGTGTCTCAGATTTGTTTCCATCATCTTTTCTTCTAATTCTTCAGAAGTAGTAGGTACGATTAGCAGAAAAAGTTTCCTTTGGACCCCATAATCCTAGACCCGACTGAATAAATGTACAGTACTTCTGCAAAGCAAGAAACATTTTTGGTAGTCATTTTCTAGGTCAGAACTTGCATTTTGGACTCTTCCCAATATCTCCTTTCTGTAGTGGGCTCCCTGTGGCCCCTGTGTCCAAGTCTGCAATCCAGAGGTCTGGGTTTTGCTTCAGATTGAAGAACCTGTTCAGCTGAATTAATTTACTGATGAGAGGAACCCATCAAATGTAAATAAACAAAAAGAAAAGGCAAAGTGCATTTTTTTTTTCTTTGAACATCTCTTTAATTAGATGCTGCTTTGAATGTAACCTGAGCTTTGTTCTTTTTCAGCTACCTGTTAAACCCCTACACTGTGATGTCTTGTGTGGCAAAGTCCACCTGCGCCATCAACAACTCTGTCATTGCATTCTTCATTTTAGCTACAATAAAAGGTAACACAGTGAAGAAAAAAGGGTTCTTTATGGCTTTTTAGAAAGATTAGAAATATAGCAAAAATTAAATTCAGGAGAAACTTTACAGATACGATTGCTACAAAGATCTCAATGAAACAGGGCACAAACAGGACTGGAACAAGGTCAAAGTTCTACATGAATTTATGAGATCAAGAGACTTTATAGTCCAGTGAAAACTTACTTTCACCTCAGTGTACCCAGGAGTTTACTCTAAAAACTGACTCTTTTTCCTGGTTGGCTTCAAATAGTTTTCTGTTCAGGAAGAAACATGTCTGTGTGTTGCAAAACATTAGAGCTCTGATGCTCTTTTTTTGTACGTGAATATGCACTTAAGCGTCATACACAATTTATTTTCAAAGCCTATCCTTGAACTTTTATTCAAAAGCAAGCATTTGCCTGCAGCTATTATTTGGGTTTTGCTCACAGTTGTAGACATGGTTTGAAATGAACTAACTGAGCTTTGGGGAAGCAGAAGCAGTAACCAAAGACCCAGACCAGCCCAGTGGTGTAGATCATGTCAGTATCACTGTTTCATTCATTTTGTGCATAATGCCAGCTTTCTGTTTCTTTTATGACTCCCCAGTGCTAAAATGCTTTCCCCTGTATGATTTGTAATAGTCACCTAAGTTTTAAGGAGTTCTCTGCTGGATCAGAGGAAAGGTCAGTCTGATCTTCTGTCTCCAGAAGGGCCCACCCAGATCCAGGCACTACCAAAAAAACCTGATATAGATAGTTTTTATTAGTGTTTCCAAAAGAAAATTTTCCTCTAATTACTGGCTGATTGAGGCAGGAGGTGTTTTAATTTAAAAGCATTTGCAATAGCAAACATCGGGGGGGAGGGGGGGTCTATTTAGTTAAACTCTTTTTTACTGTTCACTGATAGCCTGAGACCAAAAGCTTGGTCATAGGCAAGAATGTGTCTGTCTCGTGGTTTGTTCCTGAGGGGAGTCTGGCAGTCTGGAGTTTAAGTGGATAAAGAGGATATCAGGTTATGACTGATTTCTGGGAATAGCTTCTTTAGATCTGTGCAGAGCTGAACACTGGATAAAATACAGGATAGGGAGGTTTCTGTCAAGAGGGTGTAGGTGAAGAGAGTAGAGGCTCATCACCAGGTAACCCTGTATTTTCCCTTTCAGAGGAGCGGGGAGGAGCTCTCTTCGTGTTTGCTGTCAGCAGGGTGACAGCTGGTTCAGTGCATTGAGTCAGGGCTCTTGCTGTCTGAGATCTATTTTTACAGAGGGCTTCCATCAAATCTGTAGCTAGAACCAGGCTACTGCACTGGGTGCTTGTATTTTTATTGTTTAACCTCAGATCTTTCGGATGTTATTTCTGTTATTGGTAGTTGAGAAATGTGAGTTCACTGAGACACCTCCAATAAAACTGCCTCAGTAAAGACATTCATATTTATAATATCATTTGGAAAAGCTGCACCGGTCCTTTCTGTGCCTCAGTTTTGGTATCAGTAAAGCAGAGCTAATGCCACTCAGCTCCTTCAGCTGCAGACTCTGCTTGGTCTCTTGCACACAGCTTTGCTGAGGCTGCAGCCCATTCTGGAGATGAGGTTATCCAGCAAGCCCACTATGGCAGTTCTTACATACAGATGTGACTTCAGTGAATGCATTCCCATGCATTAACAGCATGGGCTTTATATAGACTGAATTATATGAATCTCTTTCTGTGTGTGAATGGCAGTAGATATAATGGCTCTTTCTTATGGAATAAATCATTCTCCCTTCCACATGTCATTAACTAGAGGACACCCTGCAGGATACAGCCTGCTAAAATGTATCACCTTTAAGTGGTGTCCTGATGGTTGTGAATCCCCTGCAGAGAGTTCTGAGTTTCTTCCTATTTGGATTTCCTGTCTGTATGGCTGTTTATACTAAAAGTTCCTTATTAACTTTTTTTTTTCTCTTTGCAGGTAGTGCCTTCCTCAGTGCTGTGTTCCTGGCCTTAGCAACATACCAGTCACTCTACCCTCTCACACTGTTTGTTCCAGCACTGCTTTACCTTCTCCAAGTAGGTGATTTCTAACTCTTGGTACTTGTCTTGTAGCTGTGCAGGGACAGTCCTGGGGAGGGGAGTCAGACAAGTGCAGAGTTTCAGAAAAAATTACTGTCCTCAAGCCATGGCAAGTTGGAACCCTGCATGGGAATGCCTGTGTTTGGAGAGAAGGGAGCAGGAAGGCTCCAGAACTGGGTAGTGTTTTGCTTGCCTAAAATAAGTGTTTTTCTTTGTGTCATGTGAGCAGCAATGAGGGGCTCAGTCCCAGAGAAGTTTGAAAATGTTGGTTTGAGTTTAATGGCAAAAGGTAAAAGTTCTGGGAAGAGGCTGGTTGTCCTTTCTCCCTCTCCATTAACAAGACCCTGAATCCCACCAGGGCTGCCCTTGCTAATTTTATCCTGCTATGGAAGCAAGGTGAGGCTGTGATGCCAGCAGAGGCTCAGCTCACTTCACAGATCACTTTGTGGTGATGTTTAGTATTTGAAATTATTATAATTCTGAAATGCTGCTGCTGTGCATTTCACCAGTTTTTTTTCATTGCTTCTGATGGTGATTTTTATAGCTTGTCTTTACTTAACTAGCCTGTTCTCAAACCTCTGAGTTTCCAGACAGGACAGCAATTAATTTTCTTTCTCTAACTATCTGACTATGAATGTCTTTTACTTTTTGTCAGGAATTTTATTATTATTATTAGTCTTTGCAAGAGAATAACTGCAGACTCAGTATTCCCTTTTCAGTTTGATGATTTTTAGGGGAATTTATATCTTTAATATTTTGGTCTTGTTTGTTCTCTTTTAACTTTAGTCAGACTAAATTGGGAGTGAAGTGCAAGCATTGTACTTTGAATTCACAAACAATAAGTGCTTTGATATCTGATTGCCTAATTTGCAACTTTTAAAGGCAGTCGTGCCACTGTGTGTCCTTTTATCTAAATTTGTAAATTAACTTTCCTGCATTCTTTGTACATAATTGCTTTTCTCCCGCTCTTTTCAATCTGTCCTGCCAAATTTTTTGGTAATGTAACTTACATTGTTCCAACAAGTGCCATTACACCCACTCCAACTGAGAATGCTCAGTGAGCTTTACACAAAGCCCACAGCAGTCAGCGCAGGTTCTCTGCACATCTCCTGCCACTGCAAAGCCCAGGGCCAAATGGAAAAGCCACATCACTGATCTGGAGCTGCTGGATGCTGGGTGATTCCCATTGGCTCCAGTGTACATTTGTGTGTACACAGGCAGTCAGGACACCTGATGGAGTGAGATATTCCTATGTTACGTTGACTTGTGACAAGGACACGTGGCAGTGGTGGGACTTTGGGGAAGCCAGCTTTCAGAGGGGCTGCCCCATGCTTAGGAATTCAGTGGATGTCCTGTTTCCTTGATTCCAGCAGAGCAGGAGTGCCAGGCCAGGTGGTGGCACCACAGGCTGGGGGCTCTGGAGCAGGGCTTTGGGTCACCCCATGCAGGAGGAGACAGGCACCAGTGCAGTACTGCAAACATCTGAGGCACCAGTGCAGCTGTGAGGAGGGGGTGCGTAAATCTTAAACCTGTGTCTGTGCTCACACCAGGGACTCCCTGCAAGCAGAAATTACCAGCTTTGCTACTGTATTTTCAAACACAGCTCTGGGAATAAAAGCAATGTGTGTTAATTTTCCAGAATGAAGAATAGCAAGCAAGTTGTGCTTGAAAGCTGCTCCTTCAAATGCCATAGTGCCAATATTTGTTGCTCTCTTTCATCAATTTAAAATTATGTTCTGAGCACTCACGCTTTCTTGTGGCTCTCCACCTGATGAGGTGCTTCTGTTTCTCTTTCAGCGTCAGTTCATACCTGTCAAACTGAAAAGCAAAAGTTTCTGGCTCTACACCATGCAGTATGCATCCCTGTACCTGTGCAGCCTGCTGGTGATCATCTGCCTCTCCTTCTTCCTGCTCAACTCCTGGGATTTTATCCCATCTGTTTATGGGTTTATGTAAGTATAAGGATTCTTACTGATGGTTTTCTGTCTGGCCCCCGCCTACCCCACCTAGCTTGTTTCTTGCCCAGCACACTCAGGTGTGTGCTTTACCCAGGAAGTGTGAAGTCTGTGATTTACTGGAAATGCAATAAAAGAATGAATATGGGGAGGAAAGCAATCATTAGCCAACTCCAGCTTCTGTTAAATAAATCATTGCAAAAATTAATGGCAGGGGCTATTTTCCACTGAGTGATTGGAAATGGATTTGATTGTTGAGCTACCATGGCTGTGAAATATTCCTCTCTGGAGAAATGTCTGCTTGAGAATGGTTTAAATCCTGCTGTGACATCAGGAAGGTTTCCTCAGCAGGATTTCAACCTGCTCTCCACATTTTCATCCATTTGGCTTCTCTTTCATGGATTTACAATTTAGGTCCTACATCCAGTAGCACACAATGATTAATTAATGCAACAGAAGCGGGGCAGCGAAGAACAACCATTAAAAAATTTACCGTGACTTTCTTTTCAAATTTCAGCCTTTCTGTTCCAGATCTGACACCCAATATTGGCCTTTTCTGGTACTTCTTTGCAGAGATGTTTGAACACTTCAGTCTTTTCTTTGTATGTGTGTTTCAAATCAATGTGTTCTTCTACACCATTCCCTTGGCAATAAAGTTAAAGTAAGTATGAGTGTGTTTCTCTGCTGCTTTTTTTTTTTTTTTGCTCTTAAGCTATCCAGTGGAAACTTCTAAAGCTGAACTACATGCCTGAAAAAAAAATTTAACGGCCTATCCTTCTCATTTCCCATAGTTTCAATTCTGTTCCTCTTAAACAGAGTGACTTGGGCTCTGCAGTGGAACTCTGTGTTGCAAGCATCAACAGAGGCAGCAGAAATAGAGCCTGTGGTAACTTCTACCACAGCATAAGGCACTGCAGTCAGAAAGCAAAAACTAGCTGGAACTTCCAGCTCTTCACTATCAGAAAAAAAAAAAAGTAGAAACTTGGGGACTTTCCTAGCTGACTTCCTTGACTTCTTTCTGATAAAAACACCCATTTACACACCTGGATTCTCAGTGAGCTTGCACTGGATAGATCAGTTGTACTGGGCTTGTGCTTCTCCAGATTACTCTCAGAGGGTTAGCTGGGGTGCTGATTGCTTCTGGTGAGCAGGACAGAGCTGGGGAAGCACAGTGCAGGTGAAAATGTGCACTGAGGGAGGCCCGAGGTTGCTGGGTGAGGGCTGTTGCAGATGTGCCTCCCCTGACCCCTGCTCTGTGGGGCAGCTCCATCCACCTCACCCGGCATTCAGAGCCTACTCTGGAGAGAACAGGGCTGCCAGGAGCCTCTCTGAGCCTGTCCTGCAGCACCTCTGTGCCCTTGCTGATACTTATTTGCTGTTTCAAGAGGCCCTACTGCATCCTCTTAGCCTTTCTTCTCCCTTCCAGGGAACACCCTGTGTTCTTCATGTTTGTCCAGCTCGCCATCATTTCTATCTTCAAGTCCTATCCCACGGTGGGAGACGTTGCACTGTACATGGCCTTCCTGCCAGTCTGGAGCCACCTTTACAGATGTAAGTTCTTTGTGCTTGATTATTATTTTTCTGGAATGGAAATATTCAAATAATTCAAGTATTTGAATTAAAAGTTCACCGCCAAGCCAAGCCAAACCCAAGTTCATAGGCTCCCATGGCCTCCATGGGGTGTCTAAAAGGAGGCTGGATTTTGGAGGTCTTTTCTTCTGGCAATACAGTCCCTAACATGTCTTTAGGACTTGGGTTGAAATTGGTCAAGGAGGGAATTTTCACTTGTATCTTATCTTCCCCCTCTCTCCAACTTGTTATGAAAAATATCTGTTTTATAAGAACCTTTTTTCAGTTCTGCATCCTCCAGATGCTCCCCTCCCATTCATGGCTGTGTAGTTTGAACAGTGCTCCTGCAATTGGGGAGTCCCCCAGCCTTAAAGTGCTGGATCTTGCAGTTGTGCTTCATTTTGCATCTGCTTGTTTGCTTAGAGTGAAAGTAACTGAATTACTCCAAGCAAGTGTCCAGTCTTTCTTAAATGCTTAAAAAAGACTCTCTTTAGCTCTTTAAATCACCAGAGAGCTCCCTGTGGATTCTGAGGCTCAGTCTATAGAACCTACTTCCATGGGAAGATTTGGAAGTGTTGTGTTTTTCCTGGTGTTTCTTGCTTAAGCCAATTGTCTTGGCCAACGCTGCCAGGTTGTCCGGGCCTTTCACTGCAGCCTTCACACCAAGTGTGTTCATGGACAGCCTACCTGCCTGTTGTAGGAGACATAATTAGGAGTCAGGAGAGCTGGAGACCCTCTGCTCTGTGGGTTTCAGACTCAGGAGAGCTGAGGCCAGAGTAGCTGTGATCAAACAGGGCAGGAATCCCAAGGCTGGCCCTGAGCACATCACAACTGTAGCAAGTGATGAACGTCTGAAGTCCTTGCTCAGTGTAGTTCAGTTCCACATTCCAAGCATGCAATGAGAGGGACACTCATCTCTCATATGCTCCCACCCTGCAGTGTGTGAACAGACCTACTGAACAAGAAGCTTAAGGTGAGAAGAGGTTTGGATGTGACAATGCTCTCAAAACATCATCTGCCCTCAACTGCAGAGTGACAGCCATGAGCTGAGCTGCAGCTAAGCACAGCAGCACAAGTGTCAGGATGGATTACAGCACTGCTGCCATAAGCACTTCACAGAAAACAAAGCCTCTCCTGGCCTGTAGTTTGCTCTTTTAGACAAAGTTGTGCTTGGTTTTTGTCACATTCTCAGGCAGATTGCTGGATTCTTGCCCCCTCCTGATGTCATGTGGCTGTCAGTGCATTTGGCCTGTATGGGTTTCTTCTTTTTTATGGTGCTTTCTTTTCCTTGCCACTTCCCAAGAAAGTATCTTTTCCTATAACCCACATTTCATTTTTTCCTTTGTCATTAGCTTGATGACCAGCAAGAGATTCAAGTGCTCTGCTCTCCAAATTGGGATGCTGCTGGCAGGGCCCCTTTGCAGGCTGCTGGTTACTGTGGTGTAGATACCAAAAAGCCAAAGTCATCCAAGAAAGAGTGTTTGGAAGCAGGACCTAGACAGAAAGAACTACAAATGGGGATTTCGTGCTGCAACAAAGGCAGAAGTATTTATTTTGAGGGGAAATAAAGTGAATTCCTTAAAACCACTCTCCACTTATAACCATCATACAGGTTTCACTAAGCAACCTGTGTAAGGTTATTGGAGGGAAGTATGTCTTGGCAAGTGCCTCTCACCCCCTGCACACACCCTAAATACCACTGCTGGTTGTGTGACCACGACTGCTCAGTAATGCATCATTTTAACAGCTGGTTTTCTTTTACAGTCCTCCGGAACATCTTCATCCTGTCATGTGTGCTCATTTTCTGCTCCTTCCTGTTCCCTGTTCTGTGGCATCTATGGATTTTTGCAGGAAGTGCCAACTCCAATTTTTATTATGCCATCACGTTGACTTTCAACATAGGGCAGGTCAGTAGAGTGAGGCAAATGAAGCTGCACTGTGGGCAGGCTGCTGGATGGGCTGGCCTGTGAGCAGCAGTGATGAATCCTGCAGGATGGGGCTGGCTCTCTGCCTGCTGTGTAGCCCTGCGTAGCAGCTTCCTGGCTCTCCTCCTGGATTCTGCCTGTTCCTCAACCTCTGGCATACTAATGGGGAAGAGTTCTTGTGGTATTTGAGCTGTGGCTGAACAGTCCAACCTGGCTGACTGCTCTTTTGCTGATGGCCAAGGAAAAGTATCTCAGTATGGCAGGACCAAGCAGAAGTGAATGGAGAAGGCGAGCAAAGAGGGGAAATGGAAAACCTCAAGGCAGTAGCAGTGGGGCCAAAGAACAGACAAACGAGACCTGTGTGTGTGCACAGGGACGTGGCAGCAGGTGCAGGGTCGCAGTGATGCCAGGACTTGCCCTTCCTGCCTTTCCTGGGGCCATTCTGGATTCACGACTTCCACTGGCCTTAGGGAATGCAGAGCTTAGCGCCCCTGAAGGATGGAACTCAGTGTACACAGGTGCTACAACCTTCTGTAAGTCCTTCCTCTTCTCTGTGCTGTTTGTCATGTACCTGAGCCCTGAGGCAGTCTGATGTGTGGGTGAGCAGAACGTTCATTTCGTGTTAAAGTTGCCTTTATTTTGAACGTGCCTCAGCCATTTATGCTTGTCTGCTTCCCCTAAAGCCAGGGGAACACTTTGACCAGGGGCAGAAAATCACACGTTCTTACCCTTGATTAATGTGGAAGACACTCATTTGGTAAAACCAAAAGAGACTGCACAGAGAGAACAGAAATTCTGCTAAGAGGGGCTGATAGGAAACTGGGAGTGGTTCATTGCATGTCCTGCTATGGAATGAAAGGAATAGTAAAACTTTAATTAGAAATAGCATGTGTTGATCTTCTGAGAGCATTTTATTTCCCACCTGGGAAAGTCATAGCAGATCCTGCAAGGTTTTGTGCTCTGTGTCAATGCAGACAGCAAAAGTCTCTTGTCTGATTTCCTTGTGACAAAGACCTAGTTCTCACCCCCACCCACCTCAGCTCTTTCTTTTCCCTTTTAGATATCTTCAGAGAAGCTTAGTTAAAGGTAAAATCACCTGCACTGACAGAGCCTGTCAGCAGTTCAGCAAAGCAAGCAGATAGATCATGGCTGTTTCCCTGGGTCTGTTCTCCTTCACACTTTTTCCCCTGACCTCAGCAGTCTGCAGCCCTGTTTCTCTTTCCCCTGCTCTCCAACGTGGTCCTCCATCCCCTCCTGTTGTGCCATTGAGCCTCTGTGCTGTATTGCACAGTTACCCAGGCAGGCTCTGTCCCTCCCTCTGTGCCCTTAGCACTGCCACATACTGCAGGTGACACAGTGCCAAAGGGATGCTTTGAGTGGCATTTGCACACTAGGACATGAGGACGATAAGGACGAGCTCAAGCTGGCACTGAAAAGGTTTTCCACTCTTGTTACCTGGTTCTGTTTCCAAATGGAGAAGGGCAGCAGTGCTGTGGGAAGGTCACACTGCAAGAGGCCAAGTGACAAAGGGCACTGCTGAGCCAGCAGGTCCCTACCACAGCCCAGTCTGCTCCAGCAGGGGCAGCTTCCAAAGGTGGGGGCTTTAGAGAATCCACTGTCACCCATTCCTGCGATCTCAGGGCCCTCAGGGATGGGAACAGTCCCCGCCATGTGCCTCAGTACAACCAAAGGTATCCTGGCTTGGGCCAGAGTGGTGGAAAGTGCCCAGTAGGAAAAGGCCCAGGGGTGCTGCTCAACAGCAATTGAGCCTGGTGTGCCCAGGTGGGCAAGAGGCCAAGGGCACCTGGCCTGTACCAGGGCAGTGACTGTCCCCTGTGCTGGGCACTGGTGAGACACCTCCAGTGTTCTGTCCAGCCGTGGGCACCTCTGTTCAGGAAGGACATTACAGGACTGGAATGTGTCCAAAGAAGGAAACTGAGCCCCAGGAGCAGCTGGGGGGAGCTCAGCCTGGAGGAAAGGATCAGTCTGCAATTCCCTGACAGGAGGGTGCAGCTCTGGGGATCACACTTCGCTCCCAGTGAGCAGGGGCAGGATGAGAGAAAATGGCCTCAAGCTCTGCCAGGAGAGGTTCAGGTTGGACATTAAGAGGGATTTCTTCACAGAAAACATAAGTCAGGCATTGGAAGGTGCTGCCCAGGGAGGTGGTGGAGTCCCACCCCTGGAGGTGTCCAAGGAGTGCCTGGATGTGGCACTCAGTGCTCTGGCCTGGGTGACATGGTAGGGGATCAGTCAAAGGTTGGACTTGGTGATCTCAGAGGTCTTTCCCAGCTAAAATGACCCTTTGATTCTGGGACAGCACTTGAATAGAAGGGGTCCTGTGGGTGCAGCTGAGGCACAGCTGGACCTACATTGTTTCACATTTTGGCCCGTTTATGGAGCTAGGTATGAGTGTCCCTTGGCTTAACGTGGCAAGGGCATGGACAAGGTGTTCCCAAGGTCACAGTGGCCCCTCCAGCAGCGTGTGCCGAACAGCCCAGGAGCTGCTTAACCCCTGTCAGGGTCTGTCACCACCACGTCACTCTTTATTCCTTGCTCTGAAACACCACTGATGTGTCTGAACGTCTCCCTCCACAGATCCTGCTCATCTCGGATTATTTCTATGCCTTCCTCCGGCGGGAGTACTACCTCACTCACGGACTCCACTTGACAAGGCAGGACGGCACAGAGGCCATGCTGGTTTTGAAATAAGGACTCTACCACCATTTCCTGGGACATGGGCCACTCTGAGGAACGTGCAAAGCTTGGGGTACATGGGGTGGGTGGGGAAGGTTCCCTGAATGAGGGCTGACTTTGGGAAGGATACCTACTGAAAGAAAGGGCTGAGGTTCTGGGAGTACCCCCCTGAGCTGCAGGCTCAGCACAGACTGTCAGAGCTGCAGTGCCTCCCCCCTCAGCTGTGCTTTTCACTGCAACCTCAGCCATCAGCTCTGGGCAGTCCAGCAGGAACGAGAGTGAGCTAAACCAAGGGCTGGAGCTCAGACCATGAACTGTTTCCCACCACTGCTTCTTGGAGGTGTTTGCTTCTCCGGGGATCTTCCCCTTCACTGCTTTGACCAGTAACGCCCCTGCTTGGCACGAGGCAATCTCTGGGTGCCCCAGCCCTGGCTACAGATTCCATTTCTCGGTGGCTCTGCTTTTGAGGGGTCTGAAAGAATCTTGTGTGCTCAGTCACAGTGGGTGCTGTGAAAGGGTTGGGTGACCAAGTATAATGAGCTTGGAGGACAGCTGGAGCTGCTGCCACACCTAGTAACCTCAGCACTCAAGCACAAGTAGGAACCAGAACTGGGATAGGATCAGGAACAGGGTGAGTTCCAGGTAACTGCTCTATCCCACTGGAGTAACAGCCATGCCAGGAGCTGCGGAGAGGCATTGCAGGTCTCAGAAGGAATACTACTGAGGAGATGGACTCCCACTGCTCCCACTTTCTGTTGGGTGAGAAAGTCTGGCAGTGCTGGGCTCACACTGTGCTGCTGTGATCACTTGGGGCAGCAGCCGGGACCAGGAGGTGTCACAATCTCCCTTTAAGGCCCTGGACCAAATCCAGGAGGAGTCTCAGCCACTGCTGTTACGGAGTTGTTCCACAGCTGCTTATCACTACTGGATGTGCACTTGTGTGTCACCCCTGTGCTAGTCGGTGCTGGGCTCATGGCTCTGCACAGGGGCTCCCTTAAATCGGCTCGCCTGGTCTCCCCTGCTCCTCTTTGTGCTCAGACCTGCTCACCTTAGAGCTGCTGCTGCTGCTGCCCCCTGAATGTGACACTCTGGGGTGAAGCCCCCAGCTCTGCTGGCTGTGTGGTGGCACTTGAGATGCGGTGACCGGACTGTGACAGCCACCTCCAGCGTCACCACTGCTCCCACGGGACATCTTGACGGCTTGGGAATGTGACATGGAAACCAAACTGCACCTGGTACCCAGCAGCTGAGAGATGGATGTGTCCAGGCAGGCGTGTAAACAAACCTTTCTTTCTGGACAATTCAAACTTTTGCCTTACTGCACTGCTGTCAGCGCTTCGGGGGTGGAATGGCGCCCCAGCCGCCGAGGGCACGGCAAGGAGCGAAATAAACTGTGCGAGTTTTGAACACCTCGTGTGCTCTGTGGCTGGGGGGGAGGTGTGGGAGGCGCTGATGGGGGTTGGGAACAAGTGACAGAAAAGGTCTTTGGGGCAGACTGAAACACCTCTGGCTTAAGGAAAGCCAGGTCTGTACAGGTGACTGGGCAGTGGTGTAACAAAGAGAGGGTGACCTACTGGAGGGAGCTGCGGGGGTGTTCACTTTACAGCCCCTCTTTCCGCAAAGCCAACAATAATTGGCCATGAGGAGGGAGGCAGCAGGACTGAGCTGAGGGCTGCAGGCAGGGCCCCTGTCCTGTGCAGCAGCTGGATTTGTTCCTGGGGCTGTTCCCCCTGGGCTGTGTCTTGTCTGGGTATCCTGAAGGAGCAAGTCCCAAATTTGGACTCAGGCAGTCCTGAGGAAGGTTGGGGGGTCAGCACTAGGCCAGGGGAGGGACAGGAGCATAGTCAGGGGCAGAGAAAAGAAAAGGGCAGAGATAGGGGCAGGGAGAATGAAGGGGTAAAGGGATAGAACCAGGGTCCGAGGTATGGAAGGGTGGGGCCAGGAGCAGGGATGGGGCAGGGACAGAAGCACTGCCAGGGGTAAGGGCAGGGACAGGGATTGCCATGCTAAGGTAGCTCAGGCAGGGAGTGGGAAGCCTGTCTTGGCTCCTGACCAGCGTCCCAGCAGAAGATTTTGGGGCTGCCAGAACCATCTGCTCCCCACCACTTGTTGCCAGTGACCAAATGGCAGGCACCAGGAACCCCCAAACTGTCGTGCAACAGAGCAGACACCCACCAGGGCTGCAGTGCTCCTGCTATGGAGAGGAGGAACAGCCCAAAAATGCCCAGAACCTGGGCTAGGCATCAAGGCCATTGTGCCACCATGCAAGGCACAAAGTGCTGGACTGGCATCCATGGAGCGTAGTTGCACTTGGACCCACAGGCTCACAGCCAGGCTGAGTAGTTTGGGGGTGGCATCAGTGCATGGGGCACTGCTCCTCTTCCCTGTTGTGCAGGGGCTATTCCAAAGGCACCTGAGCCTGGCAATTCCATCCCTCAGCTGCCAGTCCTGGCTCCCTCAGAGTGAGGGTCCTGTGCCACCAGGGTCTCCTCTACTGAGTTTGCGTGTCCAGATTTTGGTAGTGGGGTGGCTAGAGGAGTGCCTTCTGTGAGAAGCTGCCAGAACCCCCATGTCTGGCAGAGCCGCCCAGACAGCTCAAAGATGAGCCTGCTGCTGGCCAAGGCCCAGCACAGCACAGATAGTGGTGATGCCTCAGGATCAGGGATTTAAGTAGAAGAAAAAAGTTACTACATCGATATAATTGTACTCAGAGAAGAGCAGAGTGAGAATATGAGAGGAACAGTCCAGCACACCCAGGGCAGGGCAGGAGGAGGGGCTGGAGCTGCTTCAGGATCTGCAGCTGAGATTCCCCTGAAACTCCATGGGGAAGCCCATGGGGAGGCAGCCCATGAGGGCCAGGGGGTGCAGAGATCCAAATCCACCCGGAGCCCCTGGAGGAGCCCATACCAGAGTAGGGGAAGGACTCCACCTCCTCTCCCTGAGCAGCAGCAGAAACGACAGGTGATTAACTGATCATAACCCCTGTTCCGTATCTCCCTGCACTGCTGGAGGGGAGGAGGCAGAGCTGGGAGGGAGGTGTGGGGAAGTCGTTGTTAAGGTCTTATTTTACTTTTCATTATCCTGCTCAGATTTTGTTGCTAATAAATTCAGGTAATATCTCTAATTCGAGTGTGTTTTCCCTGGAAGTATTTGATGAGGGATCTCACCCTTAAATCATGCTGTATTTTTCCTGCCGAGCTGTGGAGGGCAGTGAGAGAGGCGTTGGCAGGTGCCTGGTGTCCAGCCAGGGTCAGCCCACCACACAGGTGTTGGCGGTTGCTACAACCATTGCAAAGTCGTGTTGCAAAGAGCAACTGGGCACGACCTGCCCGGGTGCTGCCAGAACAAGGGCAGCCCCTGGCCCCGGGGTGTGAAAGTGCTGACAGCCAGGGGGCACCGAGCGCCTGACCGGAGGGGGCTGCTGCCCAGGCACCCCAGCAGCACGCGGGGGGGACATCCCGGACCCCCCAGGAGCCGGGACAGGCTGCTGGCACCCCCACCCGCCTCGGCACGCAGCGAGGCCAGGGAGGGGCCGGCGCGGCTGAACATTAACCCTGGGGCGGTGTCCGGGGCTCCCTGGCGGCGCAGTCCCAGCACCCAAGAAACACCTGCAATGAGGGGGCTCCGAGTCCGCTACCAGCTCCTGGTAGGTCCACCAGGGCAAGGTCCCACAAGGCAGCGGGGATTGAGCTCTGGGGCAGCGCCGGGAGGCACCGCCAGGCTGGACACTGGGCTGGACAGACAGAGGGAGGCTGCCCTGGGGAGAGTGAGGGGCTGGGGAGGGGCGGGGGTGGTGGGACCTGCCCCTGCAGCCCTCTGCCTCCCGAGAATCCAGGCACCCCGGGACATATCTCCTGCGCCCCGGGCTGCACTCCCTCTCCCCTCAAGGTGGTGGGCAGGTGCCCACCCTCCTTTGGCCGTGGGCCGCACCCACAGCCACGCTGAGCACGTGGCTGGCTGAGACACTTGTCACTAGCGGCCACCAGGACCGCGGCAGGTCCCGACCCCCTCCACGCTGCGGGGTCAGCTCAGCCGTGGGCAAAGAGGGAAAAGGCAAGGCTTCACCCCTTCCATAGGACCTGCAGCTGTGGAAGCCTT
>VWZN01004062.1:114709-126002 GCA_013396955.1 Regulus satrapa
TCTCCTCCTCCTCCTCCTCCTCCTCCTCTAGCCCTTCCTCCCCCTCGGGTGACCGCACACGCTTGAAGTTCTGCGCGCAGGGCTGGCACGGCCTGGCAGGGTGCCAGGGCACGGTCCAGCATGGCACAGCACGGCACGGCACCCGGGCTGTCGGGAGCAGCCGGGAGCTGGGCTGTAGGCTCTTCCTGGTGCACATTCCCGGGGACCTCGGGCCCCTTCTCTCAGCCCCTGGACAGAGGATGGGAGACACCCCACGCCGGGCGGGTTTTGGAGCTGCTGCTCCCTCGGGCCGCAGGGATGCTCACCTACCGCTGCCCCCAGACCGACCAGGACGAGGAACTGCCCATGGGATGCGAGGACCCAGCTGGAGGAGAGCGGGGCTGGGAAGGAGCCCTAGCAGCACCCGAGGAGGAGCCCTGCAGGCTGGTGCTGAGCACACCCAGCAGCATCCTGCGGGACAGGGAGATCGATGAGGTGAGGCCCTGCAAAGGGACCCCACCCTCCCGCTCGCCTGCCCGCAGCCGGGACCAGGAATGACCACATTCCTGCTAGCGGTGTGAAGCCAGATGGGTGACATTTCCCTGCGCCTGGGGACAGTCACCTCAGTCACCTCTTAGGGGGAGGAATGCTTGGGGAGCCATCTCAGAAGGGTTTGCAGGATGAGGACGCTTGGGGGAAGTATCCCAGGACGCTGCTGGGAGGGCTGGAGGCTTGAGGAGACCCCTTCGGGAACGTATTCAAGGGGAGGGTGCTTGGGACCAGCTCTCGGAAGGATGCTCGGGTGGGTGTCTTGGGAGACTGCTCAGAAGGATCATGTGTGGGGCCAGCTTTCGGGAGGACTCTCAATGACATCTCTCAGGTTTGTGCTGGGTCAGGGGAGGATGCTCAGCCGGTCAGCACCGACTGAGGCCCCTTGTGCCCCAGCTGGGTCCCCAGCTGCCCCCGCGGCTGACGCAGCAGCCCTGGCACCTGCTCTACTCCAGCGGGCGGGACGGCTTCAGCCTGCGGACGCTGTACCGGAGCGGGGCCCGGCCGGACTCCCCGGCCCTGCTGCTCATCAGGGACACGGAGGCGCAGGTACGGCCGTGCCTCCCAGCCCGGCTGCCCCGCGCCACTCGGGGCTCCGTTGGCAGGACGGCGACACGTCCCAGCGCTGGGAGCCCCCTGAGCACCGCGCTGTGAGTCTCCCCCTTCCACCCCCCAGGCCTTCGGTGCCTTCTCCGCCAGCGCCATTCGCAGCAGCAGCGGCTTCTACGGCACGGGAGAGACTTTCCTCTTCTCCTTCTGCCCCGAGCTGAAGGTGCGGCTGCGGCCAGACAGCCGTGGGGCACCCGGGGCGGGGGCTGGCCGTGACCCGGGTGCCGGCCCACCCCGGGGGCCCCGCCGTGCTGAGGGATCTGGGGGGACGGGGCTGCGCTTCGCTGGACGTGGGGACGGAAGCTGGGGGACCTGGCTGGCAGCGGTCCCCCGGGTTTGTCCAGGGCTGGGGGGAGAAGGCAAATCCCAGGCAGTGCACAAGGAGGGAAGCTCAGGGAAGGGCACCTTGCCCAGCTGGGTGCCACCGGGTTCCCTCCACATGGCAGGGCGGCCGCAGCCCAGCTCTGGGCTGGCAGAAAGTGGAGGCAGCCACATCGTGTAGCACTGCTGGGGCACTGTGTGGGTGACAGGGCGTTGGTGGTGGCAGCTGTCCCCTGAGAGGGCCCACAGGGCTGCTGGCAGGGATGCATCAGAACCACAGGCTCGGCCAGGTCTTCTGGAGACGTGGAACACGGAGATGCCCGAGCAGAGCCAACTTGGCTCAGCGACCCTCAGCTGGTCCTCACAGGACAGGGACAGGAATGGGATGGGGACATTGCCCCAGCCCACGGTGCCCACTGTGTGCTGTCCCCATGCAGGTGTTCAGGTGGACGGGCAAGAACAACTTCTTCGTGAAAGGGGATGTGAATCTGCTGATGGTCGGTGGGGGCAGGTAGGAACTGCGCCGGCACCTTCAGCCGCTCTGAGGGCCACCTTCCCCGATGGCCACCGGAGCCACCAAGGGAACCCAGGCTGCCCTGTGGTGCTGGGCCCAGGCATGTGGTGATGGTTTGAACCCCAAAACACGGGCACCAGTTGTCCAGCAGCACTGGGCCTTCAGTCCCTAGCCCTGCTGCCTGTAAATGCTGCTCTCAGCCCACTCCCTGCCCGCTCCATACCCACTCCCTGCCCATTCCCTGCCCGTTCCCAGCCTGCTCCCACAGCCTGCAGGCGTGGTGGCACACCTGGGCCAGTTGCTTGTCCCGTCTCATGCCCGTTTTGGGGGACAGACAGTGAGGACGAGAGGTGGCTGGTTGCCCAGGAGGTGGCGTGGGAGCTCTCCAGCCACGAAGGTCGCAGCTGACCATGGTTTTGGCACATTGGCAGTGGTAGGTTTGGGCTGTGGCTGGACGGGGACCTGCACCACGGGGGCAGCCAGCCCTGCGAGACTTTCGACAACGAGACCCTCTCACACCAGGAGGAGTTCTGCATCCAGGATCTGGAAATGTGGGGTCTGGCCTGACCACAACAAAAATACCCAAGGAAAAACGTGCTAGAGAGGGGATGCTTTGGACTGATGTCTTGAGCACAGCTTTTCCCTGACAGCACCCACAGAGCCTGTGGGATGCTACCAGCCTCACCCCCTCCTCCTTTCACCTGTTCCAAATAATATCTCGATTTCATGAGGAAAGAACAGCCAGTGGGTGCAGCGTGATTGGAAAAAACAGCAGTAGGGACTCAGACCTGCAGTGTTGCTGGAATGTGGCTGGGGAGCCCAGGGGGTGCGCACGGGCCCACAGTGGCACAGCACAACGAGCCCTAACTCTAACCCTAGCCCCAAACCCCACCCCAACCCACCAGAGCTGCCCCGGGAGGAGGGCACATGGCAGGGCCCCACACGGAGAAGGAAACTTCAAGAGCAGTGATACTTGTAGGACGGACTGAGCCAGCCCAGGCAGCCTCTGCCCCCAGGGCCAGCTCTGGTAGTGCTGGAGACAGCAGAGTCACCATTCCTCAATAAACTTCTCCTGGCCTCATCCTTGCCCTGGAAGCATTGAACGGCTCTGTGAAGGTGTGCAGGACCCGTGGTGGGGAGCAGGCTGGGAGCTGTGACAGCCATGTCCTGTCCCAGCCAGGGCTGAGTGGGGACAGCAAGAGTGGGGGGGGGGTCAGCCCAGGGCACTGCTTCAGGGACCCGTTCTCCCTCTGGCACACTCCACACCCTCTGTCCTGTGAGGACCAGGGCTTCCTCCTCAGGAGGGGATGACAAGACCCCTTCCCACCCCAAGCACCTGTTGCCTCCTGCCTGGGGGCCAGGGTTTAGCCTCTCATTCCTGGAGGCTGAGCCAGCTCTCCTCCTCCTCGTCAACCACCCCTGTCCAAGCAGCAGAACCCGCTCCACAGGGGGACTCCAGGCAGGGGTGGTTCATGGGGTTCCATGGGAGGGCAAGGGCCTGTCTGCTTTGACCATGTTTGTGTATTTATTGTGGGAGCACAGCTGGACATCCAGCCAAAGTATCACTCCATGACCTCACCTTATGTCAGCTCCAGTCCCTAAATCTGCAAATTTGTGAGGCCTGGATCCCATGGAGGCCCAGCCTGCAGTGCTTTACACCCCCCCNACCTCACCAGTCATTTCCTTGCTGATTCCATCTCCTATGGCAATCCTGTGCCATCTCTCCAGCATCTCCTATTCCTTGCAGCACACATCCACACAGGCTGGGAGATTCACAAAGAAATAGGTGAGAATAGATTTAAGAGGATAGACAAGATGGTGCAGGGCACAGGCAGACACTACACAGACCAGCCCTATTTTCACCACAGCCCTCATACCCATTTTCTCTCTACCCTTTCATACCTCCCTCCTCCTCTACCTGCATTGACCCCCTTCACTGTCCCAGACCCCCAGTGACACGTGTCTGGAGCCCCCTGCAGCCCTTCAGGACACCCAACTCAGGGCACCCAACCCCTGTGCCCTGGTGCCACCCAATGCTCTTTGCTGAAAGTGGCTGCACAGCACCATCTCCCTGGGGACCTCACTCTCGTGTCCATCAGGATCCTTTCCTTTTCCCAGCACTGACTCACCCCTCGCCAACACAGAGCCCCTGATTTCAGGCCTATTTCACATTTCTGCCAGCAGCACTGGGGTTGGATCTCCAGCTGGGTGAGGCTGGAGGCACCTCTGGAGGCCACCTTGCCCAGCCCCTGCTCCACCAGGGCCACCCAGAGCCAGCTGCCCAGGATGTGTCCAGGTGCCTTTTGAGTCTCTCCAGGGATGGAGGCTCCAGCATCTCCCTGGGCGCCTGCACCAGTGCCAGGCCACCCTCCCAGTGCAGAAGTGTCTCCTGAGCTCGGAGGGCCCCTCCTGTGTGTCACTTTGTCCCCGTGGCCCCTGGGGCTGTCCCTGGCTCCATCCCCTCTGCAGCCTCTCCCCGTGTATTTATCCCCAGGGATGAGATGCCCTGAGCCTGCTCTGCTCCAGGCTGAGTAGTCCCAGCTGTCTCAGCCTCTCCTCATGGCAGAGATGCTCCAGTCCCTCCATCACCTTCACGGCCCTGTGCTGGACTCTGTCCAGTCTGTCCCCATCTCCTGTGCTGGGCAGCCCCAGCTCTGGGCCCAGCACTCCAGGGCAGCCCTCACTGGTGTGGAGCAGAGGAAGGGCTCTGCACCTGCTGACAACGTTATTACATCTTAGTTTATTTTATAAATAAATATAAGATAAACAATATAATAATAATAATAATGATAATAAAACCACTAATGGGCCTAAGGCAGCCCAGGACTCTACTGGAACACTTGGCTGAAAGAGGAGTTGTTGTACTTTGTTGGCTCATGATGAACTCCTGGATCCTTTGCTTGACACTGCCTAATGGGTGGGTGACACAGCACCTCAACACATCCCGGTGAAGGAAATGATCCTTCCCAGATGCAGGACATTGCACTTCCTCCAGGTAATCTTCAGGAGGTTCCTGTCAGACCTTTTCTGGAGCCTGGAAAGATCCCTCTGGAGTACCTGCCATCTGCAAATGTGTTGAGGGTGGACCCTGTCCACCAGTAAAAGGCCTCTGGAACCGGGCACGGCCCGCCCCTCTGATAACCCACAGCCTGAACACAGTCCTCCAGCCAGGCTTTGGTGCAGCCCTGCCTGCTCACCCAACCCCACGGGGCAGCTCACTGAGGCTGACGCCACCACTGCTCTCCCCTCAATCCCTGGCTCAGTCATCTCAGCACAGAAGGCCACCAGGTTGGTCAGGCATGACTTCACCTTCCCTTCCCTGCCCCAACAGCTGGAGCAGCAGCCAGAGCTGCCCTGGCCCCTGGAGGTGGCCGCTGTCCAGGGGTGGCAGGGCCAGGTGGCTGCGCTGTGCACCAGGAGGGCTGGGAGCCCCCTGAGCCCCACTGCCCACCAGGAGTGGGAACCAAGAACCTCTTCCAGAGGGGAGCTCTTCCACAGACTGCAGGGAGGAATACCTTAGCTGTTTGGAATGGCAAAGCAAGACCATTTTTAATAAAGTCCACACACTGCAATTCTTTAAAAGAATAGTAAAATCATAATTTGTAAATTTATTCTTCAGAGATGCTCAGATGAACATGTTGAGAAAAAAAATACTCTCAGAACTTAATGTTAAGTATAAACTTTTGGTTTAACGTAGGCTAAAAATCTTTCCCAAGTATAAAGTGCTCAGTTAGTAACATATTAAAACCAAACTCAATCAACAAGAACAAAATTATATCAAAATGATTCTTGATCGTATGCAGACAAGGGAAATAAACGCCTTCAATCTAAGATATTGTTTCTTGAGGAATAGTAAGTTTTTAAAAAGCTTTAAAAGCGGTTACAAGCCCTTCTAACCAGTTACCTGGTTCACCTTCAGGTCTGAATTACTGTGAGACAGGAACACCAGAGGTTACACCTTCAGACACACAAGCACAGATACATAAGCAGCATGTACTTGGATACTCATTTTCCCTTCCTCTGTCCAACAGCATCAGTTCCCAGGATAGAAAGGGCAAAGGAGACAGGACAGGAGTTCTGGAGTTCTCTCACAGCACCTTCCCACTGGGTTATTTACCCACCCTGGCCACCCACACCTGACTGCCTGAGCCAGATGCTCAACACCTCTCTCCCCATCGCTCCAATTCCTGAGCATTACTCAACCTTTTATTTCATGTTTTTAGTTTTGTGGACAGACTTTTTCAAGCTTTGAGGTTTTCATGAAAGCAGCTTTCCTCTTAGACCTGAATAAAAGATGAGAGGAAAACAATCTTCCTCGGTCACTTGTTCAACAGCACAGACATTCAGAACACTCACACCAGGACTGCCAGTACAGGAAAACTCTAAGAACCCTCAGAGATCTATAAGAGACAGAAAAAATGACACAGGGATGGCCATGAGATCCAGAGAACAGGGCAGGGATACAAGAATGGAGGGATTCCTGATGAGCCTGTCTGCCCACAACAGTGTAAAGCAGAGCCAAGGCGCAGTCAGTGCAGGAAGGGCAGAGAGGGCAGAGCCCTGCTGGCACTGCCCTCTCTGCACACCTGAGCCCTGGCAAGCACCTGGGCAGCTCAGCCTTCCTGCAGCCACTCACACCACTGGCCTTTTTGAGCAGTCTTTGCAGGACAGACAGTAAAAAATATAACATTCCACGTATCAAAAATACATAATAGAACAATAAAAGGCTGCATGGCACTGCAATGCATCATTACTTCAATAAAAATTGTGGTCACTTGTAGCAAGAGGCCTGCACCAGCTTTTTGAATACCAGAAAAATAATCTTTGATTATCAAAAGATTCCACTCTCCCTTTTTTTTTCTTTTTTTTTTTTCTTTTAAGTGAAATTAATTTTTTTAATTTTAAAGATACCACCCTTGGTAATTTCTTTTTTACCCCACTGTATTTTCAGAAGCATACTTATCCCTCTCTTCCTCAGACACTAAGAAAACCCTAAGTCCCCCAAAAATACAATCAAACCTGGGTTGGGATTTTTTCTGCTACGTCATGAAATAGGCACAGCCAAGGAAGAGATCAGGACTACACAGTGTAGTAAAAACTTGTCATAACAATTAATTGCAATTTTAAAAGTTACTCTTGCTACACAGTGCCAATACATTCAAAACTAAAAGAGAACTGAGTTTACTTTGTTATAATGATAAATTGTTTTTTAGAAGTCATCTGGAATATGCACTTTAGGTATCTATATTAAAACATTGTATTTATATTAAAACATTCTGTATTGTAAAATGCATTCTGCATTGTTCTGTGAATTATTCCAGTCCATCCAACCAGCTTTTAGAAGCGCTGATGCTCAAATTTACTCATCTTCTGAGGAAGCAGACTGAATAGTGCCAAAGAGAAACCTGCTACTCATCAAAAGGAAGCCTTTGTTTGCAGCTGGGTTGTGAGGCGGTCCTATGTTCATCATGTCACTAATTCCCCATTTCCTTCATTTGAATTAGATGAGGAGCAACAACGTCACCATCCTAGTATGAAAATTCAGGAGACATTATTTCATTTTTGCTTTGCATTCTAAAGCAGAGGAAAAGCAGCTCACTTGCAGGTTTAACAGGAGAAAAATGAATCCAAGGTCCCAGAATCTTTGTGATTCAACAAACACTGGTGACTGTGCATCCCAGGGGTGGAAACTGCTGCAGTGAGTGGTGAGGTGACAAAGGTGCCCTGCCTGAGAAGGCATTGGCAGTCCAGTTCTTCCTTAATTATCAGAAAACCTGAAAGGTCAACTGGCTGTATCCTGTCCACTGGCCTACAAACAGAATCAAGAGTTTCCTGTGGCTGCACCATGAACTCATGAACTACCTCATGAGCTCCGCTGCAATCGACCCACCCTTGCTCCCGGGATGATCTGAACTGTCTGAAATAAGCAAGGCTGGGACAGCAGCTGACACACTGGGGCTCATCCCAGTCAGACACAGATGTTACTCTGTGCTAGGCACTGCCACAGACAGTCAGCTGCCTAAAGCTCAGAAATCAGTGAGATGCACAATGCTGTGCTCTGCAGCACGCCAGGGCCTGCAGGGTGGATGTGCCTGAACCTGAACAACGTGCTTGCAGGAGACAAACACACTCTACAACCAGAGAGAGCTGTTGCTTATATATTTGTCAAAAGCCCTTCTAAAAGTAACTGCCTTAAAAGACAGATGCCAAAAGAATGACCTAAGAATGTGCTTCACACAGTTTTTCCATGTCTGTAACCCCACCTGGGAGCACTCATCTCCTGGGTGGCCTCTGGTGTTTGAGGACGCAGCACTTTCCCCAGCCTGTCTAGTGGAAGGTGTCTCTACCCATGGCAGGGGTTTGGAACAAGGTGATCTTCAAGGTCCTCTTCCAACCCAAACCATTCCAGGATCCTATGATACTTTCAGGTGTCTCCAGCACTACTTCAGTGAAACCAAAGCCCCTCCAGATGGGAGCCGTGATAAAATCAGGGGTGAGGTGAGTGGGAGAGTGGGTGAGTGGGTGAGTGAGTGAGTGGGTGAGTGAGTGGGTGGGTGAGTGAGTGAGTGAGTGAGTGAGTGAGTGAGTGAGTGAGTCAGTCAGTCAGTCAGTGAGTGAGTCAGTAAGTGAGTGAGGGCGTGAGTGAGTGAGTGAGTCAGTGAGTGAGTGAGTCAGTGAGTGAGTCAGTGAGTGAGTCAGTAAGTGAGAGAGGGCGTGAGTGAGTCAGTGAGTCAGTGAGTGAGTCAGTGAGTGAGTGAGTCAGTGAGTGAGTGCCTCTGCCACAAAGGCAAGGCCTGAATGTCAGACTTTTTAATCAAGCTTATGGATGAAGAGGATGAGCTCTAAACAAGAAATACAATCAGTGAATCTGTTACCTGTGGTTTGGTGAAATCATTCTGCATACACCACTGAACAAAGTACTGTTTTGCAGCTGAAATAATATGTGGATCTTGACTTTTGTAATAAACCCGGACAACCTGCTCCATAAAGATCATGGGCAAAAGCTTTGAAACCTTTGAAATAAAACAGAAAAAAGCCTTAGTATTTCTTGGAATATAAAAGGAAAGCAGTAGAAAGCCCCACTACATCCATAAATTTTATCCAAAGCAATTGTGATACTGTGATACAACTCCTGGTGTAGCCCAATTAAATACTCTTCATATGCAAGGGCTGTCAGGGTTCCAGACTGTCATACTACAACACAGGACTGTGATCACTTCCATCACAGGTGGTGAAAACGCTTTTCAGAAGGGAAGTAAAAACCTACCTGATCTTTATTGATTTTGACTGCCTTCGAAGAATCAGCCTTGCAATAGAAGTGAACCTTATCAATTGGATTCTGCTCCTTCATTCCATAATCCATGCTGATAACCTTGCACGTAAAACAACAAAAATGGCATTTGTTAATATTTGTCTTTAGCTAATCCTCACAATAAATACAAAAAGCCATACATACACTCCGCTCCTGAAAATTAGAGTAATCAAATGAAACAGTAATTAACAAATTGTTACTTTAAAAAACATCTTTTCTTCCATCCCCTCTTGCTATGATGCTGCCAGGTGGATATTCACATTTACAGTGACCAGCTCCCAGTTGTGCTCTGAAACATTCCAGTTTCCAGCACTGGAAGTGACCTACTTGGTCTCTTGCCAGCCTGGGCCTCCCTAAAACACACAACACACAGAGGCTGCAGCAGAGCTTGCAACAATAAACATGAGGTTTAGACATTATTTACGTCGGCCTGGTACACCAACATTTCCGTGGCCAGCAGGGACCCACTTCCCTATGATTTCAGCTTGTGAGACAGGAAAAGCCCTGGTAAATTCTTTAAAGCTCAGTGAACTGCTACGGTCTTGCCCAGTGAGGTGAACTTTCAATGTAAGAGTGGCTTTAGGAGCAGCTCATGATGCACTCTTATGGAAAGCCACTTGCTCTTCCGGAATGAATGGAGAACAGGGATTAAGCTGTGTGATACCTGCAGAGTGCCCCAGCCCCCTCCTCAGTCTCAGGCTCCCTCCCTCCCACAAGTGCTTTGTACAGCAGACAAACCCCAGAAGCACCTGCTAGGCATCAGGAATGCAACACCAGCAACCTGGAGGTCACTGTACCTCTTTTCCTCCCACTGGCCCCACAGGTTTCCTGCCTTCCTGCCCCATCCAGTGGTCCCCAGGCTGCTGCTATTGACAGCCATGTATCAAACCCCATGGGTTTCCCCACTGCTCCGTGCTGGAGTGAGGACAGGAGAGCCCATTTGTCACCAGGAGCAGTGTACAGATGACAGCCCAGTGAGGCTGCCCACTGCCTGCCCCACACCCTCCGACCACAGCAGACCTCCCACGGGAAGCTCGTTGCCCTCAGACCCTCAAACTGAAGCAGGGCTGCAGCTACAGACACCCTGGGTTGGGTTTTTCACCAGGGCCTCTGCGATCGAGAAGTTTTTACTTGAACCCGTTCTGAGAGGTGTTTACATCAACTATGAAATCCTCAGCCTTTAGCTCCACATCTGGAGGGTCCTTCTTTGGCTTGGAATTAGCAATGCTTTCTGCCAGGATATCACTCTGAAAGAAACCAAACCAAAAGATTAACTCAGTAACTCAGATTACTTCCATGCACTCTCAGGTCTGGGTCAAGGCAACACAGCATGTGACACAGTTTTAAAACTAAAGCTTTCAATTCCTCACAGCTTGACAAGACTCTTTCAGCAATCTAGTTGTCTGAATTATTGTACACCACAGCCATTAGTACAAAACCCAGTTTTTAAAAACAAACCAAGCTTATGCAATTGAGAAGACCCAAAATCTGCCTAAGTCCGTGGAGGAGGAGTTTTAGGCCTGATGATGGGGTAGGGGGAGAGTAGGAATGCACCATCCAGAATGCTGAAGCATGAAACCTCTGACCAGTAGAATTTTACCAGTAGAAATGCCTTGCATTTAAATTCCCCAAAGCTGAATACTAGACATGTTTACTGAACTTTTTAAATGAAAGGGTGCAGGATTTTGCCCTCTAATAAAGCTTTTATATCTATGCAATAAAACATATAAAAAACCATTAGAGACAGACAACCATAAAAAAAGCCCAGAAAAAGTACTCTGCTAAAGTACTCCACAAAAGCTGAAACCCACAAAGGGGTCTTGTTTGGTTTTGGGCCCAAGAGAATATCCCCTGCTGACACTTAGGCTAATTGTGCTGGTCTCAGTTAGAACCTAGCCCACAGAAGTAATTGACCAATCAGAAAAGTGTACGCCTCTGTGCATACACACTTTTAAAAATCGAGAACCCGGAAAAGAAGCTCTCTTTCCTTCCGGCGAAGACCGAGGTAA
>VWZN01004063.1:1468-35739 GCA_013396955.1 Regulus satrapa
TATGTTTTCACCCCAGTTGGAAGACACATTCTCTTCGGAAATTAGAGAGCATAATGGTGGGCTGGGGTTTTGAATGATGAGTTCATCCTAACTTAGTGACTTCAACTGGTGAGTCTTGGGAAACAAAGTTAATGGTAGTGAGGCAGGTTCCAATGAGGAAGAATAACAGAAACTCGCTTGGCCACAAATTGCAGTTATCGAGGTGCTGCATGAATGTTCCAATTTCCATGTGTAAAATACACATTTACAAAAGCATTTAAGCTACTACTAAATGCCATGCTTATTGGAAGCCAGTGACTACACCGATGACTGAAGGGAGAATGTGGACAACACCAAGTGCAATTTGTCCATCCAGAACACAGTCAAGACTTACTGAAGACTTCTTGGCACAAATGCTCAGACTGTATTCCTCTTTTTTGTGGACAAAAAGAATTAGATTGACACTGCTGTGTTAGACAGCACCTTTGGGGATGAAAATTCATCAAAAATAGCACAAATACATTTATTTAACTTAATATATTGTTGAATTTGATTCAATGGGAATAGACGTGGGATAATGAGCAGTCACATTCTTCATAAATTTTGGCCATGAATTAATCTACTGTTCTTTATGCAGCTAATCAAGTGTCACGGTCATATAATATGCTGTAATGCCCACTTCAGTATTTTCTTTTCATTGGAGTCCTTCAGCTTTAATGTGTATTTCATCTCTTTTTTCCCAAGTTGGTCTATTTGAGCTTCATATGAGAGCTATTAATTCAACCCTCTTCTGTGCCTTTAACTGGTCTTTAATCCAATACTATGAGGGCAAAAGGTTTTTTTCCAGTTCACTTACTCCATCCAAAGAAGGGTGGGAGACTCCAAGCCAAAGAGTACAGCCAGACTCCTACCAGGATTATTAGAGCCTTCTTCTTTGACGTCACTCCAACAGAAGCCAGAGGTTTAGTGATGACAAAATATCTGTCCAAGGCAATCACCATCAAAGTGATCATAGATGTAATGCCAAAAAGAGCTCCGCAGAAGGCATACAGCTCACAGCCTTGCAATGAAGATGACAGAAGTAGCAGTGAAATTAATCTAGCCATGCTAATTATTTCTAGGAGAGTTCAAGTCTGTGTTTCTTATGAACTAATGCCTTCTGGAATTTGTAAAGCAATGAAACTTGAGTTTTTCTGCAATTATAATGCTACTTCAAAGCTGCTGTCTGTCTTGCTAATTACATTATCCATGGAGATAAACTTCAAAGATTTTGTTTGCTTCAATTGCTGGAGACAGTAATACATACCATATTTTTGCTCATTGATTTCTGATATTTCTAGTGGGATCATTTCAGCAGTCCATTAATATCTCATTTAACTCCATTTTTACTCCAGTCCCATAGAAGCAGCTGTTTTGCTTAACAATGGGATACAGTTACTTGGGTATCATTCATACCTCATGGGCAGCAAAACTGAAGTAAATATGAATATATTAATGAATAATTTAGCTAAAGTAAATATTCAGACTATGAATGCATTAATGAGTGATTTTACTTGTTCAAACAACCTAATGATTAAAAGCAGTGGTTTGAATTAATTTTAACATGTAAGCAAACAAACACTTAATGGAAGTGAAATAAATTATACTTTTGGTCATCAGAGATCAAAATTACAGTTTTACTTCTCTGAGTTTCCTTTCTGTCAGTACCTGTTCAAGAGGCAAAGACTAGTCTTCCTGTTATAACTGTTATATTGGAAGAATTAAAGCATCTTTTTCCACATTTTCTTATTACACAGGAAGTGTTAAGAATCCTGTTGTGAAAAATCAGGTTTTCTAGGCCTTCTTGCCTTACCATGCCAGGTACAAGTCCCAGAGCAGGTTATTTAGAAGGACTTTTAAGCTGGTATGCTGAGGGGAAGTGCTGCTTTGTCAGAGGACTGACAGTAACTAATTCATGAGGTAATTGGGGAAGAGCACTGGCAAGAAGATTAGTGCTGTGCCTCACGTTGCCTGTGCTACCTTTGTATCTGTCTCATTAATGTAATTTTCCTCTCATGAAGGCAGTGTATTTCTTGCACACAGATACAAATATTCAAAGAAATGTTTGTGTCAACACTGAAACAATGTTGAGAAATATTCTTGATATTGCAAGAGTACCTGAGGGTAGATAGATTAACTGCCACTGTAGTAAGAACATAGCTAGTGAAATATTAGAATGAACATATACAAACCTTTCTCACCAAAAATCCAGTGTTTGTAGAGGCTGCTGGTGAAAAAAACTGGAGACTGTGTAATGGACATCAGGAAGTCACTAATAGCTAGATTGATGATGAGTATGTTGGCTGGAGTCTGAAGGCTCCTGCTCCTACAGAGATCAGAAGAAATGTTGCTAAACACTCCTGCACTGTTAATTATGCTGTTACTCATTCCTGTGAGCTCACAAATACCAAAGAACACTACACTAAAGCAGTGTTTCTCCTTTCCCTCATGGGGGATCACAAGTAAGGCTCAGTTTTATAGCTTTATACTCCTGTGTATTTGACAGGATTGTTTTGATAATCAGCTCAGTGATGGGGATAAATCACAATGTCCTTTAAATATTCTAACCAGTGCACTGCATGCCCACAATTAACAGGAAGTTGAAGTTGAGGTACACTATGGATGTCAGGATCTGGGCTGTGTTAAGCAGGAGAAGGGGAGTGCATTTTCCACTGCTGATAAGATCAGTAGTGACTTCCTAATACAGGGATGAAGCAAACTCACTATGAACCACATCAAGAACATTGTTTTCCATCAGTTCTTTGAGACACTAATTTCACTGGGCCAGACTCTGTCTTTAAAAGAGCCTTAAAGCAGCCTTCCATGTATTCTGCCTGCTTTTGTTATTCATAACATTATAGTTCCACATTTTAAAGGGCACACATAAAAACTCAACTGAGAGCTCTTCACTTCCGGGCTCAGTGTAACTACTTAGCTCCTTTCTCAATTTCAGTCTTAGACATAATTGAAAAATAGGTGAATAAACCATGGTCTGAATCTGGTCCAGAATCAATTGCTAGCACCACCATCCCCTTTCTGTCAATTTAGGAGCAAGGAGGTGTTATTACCAAGGAGATACTTATGGGCTGTTGTATTTGTTTGTAGTCTGCAAAGTCATTGAACACATTTCTGTTTCAGGCAGCTGGTTCTCTTATGGATTGTCATTACCTGAGACAGCTTTGTAAGCACCTAAACTGTTTTCTGAATTTCTGATGTACTTGTTACTTAGCTATCAGTATCCCTTTCTGTCTCCATATCACCTTCAAATGAAGACAAGCTGTGTCCCCCAGTGGAAGTGCCATAACTGGATTTCCTGTATGGAACCAGCCAGAGAGCTAAGCTGGCTCATGTACTTCATCCTCACATATCTGATATGCATGCCAACACTTTTTCTCTCCTTAAGGCCACTGTCATTCTCACTTAAGTGTTGGTACCTACTCTGAATGAATGTGCTGAAACCTACTGCTCATAAATATAGGCTTGAGACCAAGACAACTTTCTTCTACACTCCAGTGATCTAAGTTAACACAGCCAAATTATCCTATAATTTGTTGTTGTAATTTTGGTTTATTACATTAGTATCTAAAGACCAATCACACAGTAGAAGTTCACTGGCTTGAACATCATGTCAATGCTGTGCCCCAGAGTGACAAATCAGACACAGAATGAGGAGTGAACAGGAATGGTGAGCATATGACATTGTTGTCAGAGATCCAATTTCCCTCAGATATAATAGTTGGAATGTTGCTTTAGTTAAAAGGAAACAAGCCAAGCATTGGAAACTTTGAAAAAAATGGGACATGGTTACTAATGAACAGGGGGAAAGAAAGAAACTGACTAGTAAGAAACAGGAGGAAAGAAATACCTAAAATAGAGCAGATGTGTGAAGTACAGAGGTGCAAAACAGCCCATCAGTTCAGTGCAGACACAGTTTGGCAGTAGAAAAAAAAATTCACTGTAACATTTCTGCTTTTTCTGCATTTCTATTACTTAGAATATCTGGGTGGTTCTTTGAAATCTTGCTAACAATTTTGCTATGGCTGTGCTTAATGGGAAAAAGTCAGAGGGAAATGGTAGGTTTCCACTCTCTGCCAGTAAAGTAGATAGTATTCCTGAACTGTGTTTGCAGTGCACAGGATACAGTTCAAGTTCATGCATTTGAATATTTAAAAAGACATTCAAAAGAAAGGTACCTGCAGAAAGCATAGAAGACCAGGAAATTACCCAGAGTTCCTGTGATCCCCACTATAAGAATGACAACTCCAATCGTATAATGGGCATGATCTGGAACATCCACTGTGGGAAAGGCACGAGGAACATCTTGCACAGTCATCTTCTGTGGAGCAAATAAAAGGTCATAGGTATATTGCCAAACTTTTCTGAATAAGCTGGCATGTGCTTCTCTACAAGGGAAAATGGTCAAGAACAGAAAAAGACAACAAGCAAAAAAGTCAGAATAAATTCAAATTCCATTTAGATGTTGATCATCTTTGGGGGATAAATATACCATCAGCAGTGCAAAGGGCAAAGGATGGTTTGTATGCTTACTGTTGATTTAGAATTTTGGTGAAGAAAAGAAACCCAAAAGAAAAATAAGGACAGAGAGGAGAAAAAGAGACAGGAAAGGATCTGTTTAATTGCAACTGATATCAGGTAATGCAGTAATTAACAACAAGTAAGCTTCCTATAGATTTAATTTCAGGAAAGTTTCTGTACCTGTGAAGTACAATTTCAGTTGTCCTCTGACATCATGGGCTAGATTTCTCTAAGTAGAAATGTTCTGTGGATAAATAGGCATTTACGCCTTTAGCAGTATGGCCACTTCATTATTCCTGCTGAATAGCACTGAATTTTGAGCTGCCCTCAAGAGCTGATTACCAAAAGCCTGGCAGCCTGAACAAGAGTCTTTTGGAAACTAAATTAAGGATCAGAAAAACTAAACCACAAATCCTTTATACCTTATGACTGGTTTCCATACCAGTTCTGGTTTTGGTCTGCCTGAATCAAGGTATTTTGCTCTCTGTGAGGTATTTAATAAACCACTTGATAGAAGCATTTGTGTCCTGATCAGTTCATAACTCACAGCAAAATTTAGTAGCCAGGTTTGGAGATTGCAGTACTGGAAATGGGTATTTTTCAACAATAGAGGTGTACAATACTTCTGAATATATCTGTGAGGTTGGGATGAGGTTATTACAGGCAGTGTGTATTTAAAACCAATGTACCAGTAGCAAGAGGTGAGCCCCAGCAGTGCCTGAAATTCTGGATGAGATTGCTTTGTGTGCTGAAGATCTGCCCACAGCAGTCCTCAACCAGAGTGCACTCCCTGAGTTTCTACATTAGCAGCAATGAAATGTTAGACAAATACTCTGATCTTAGAGAAAGAAAATGTAGTTCTGGCTGCTACTGTAATTGGAGCAAAATGTTATGTTTGATACACTAACTGAATGACAGCATCACAGCATTTATGGTTTAGGTTCCTGCAGCAAATTGGAAGTTGGCATAACATCATTAACATCAATGGCATCTTGCCCAGCTAGAAATGGCTGCGCTCAACACACAGCCAGTAAACTAACAAAAATTATCCCATACTAATAGCAAGTGTGTAAGGAGAGTCTGAGATAAAACTCTTTCAAGTAAATGAGATCAGGTGCTCTTTGGTTTGGGTTGGTTTTATTTCTCCTTATTCTTATGGCTAGAACATTTTTAAACAGCTGTTCTGCAGAGAGTTAATTATGATTATTAGTGGAATGGAGATTTCTGATGTTTTTTCCCCGTAGCTATCCAATTAATCAGAACTGGATCAATGTAATAGAAATGAAGCAACTAAAGGAGCTTGTTTTGGCTATGAAGAACGGATTAAAGTGGCCTTAGTTTGAATTAAATTTGTGGAGCACTAAGGACAAGGAAAATTTGAAAGATAAATATAAATATATGGAGAAATCACAAGAGAGGCAAGGTTAGTTAAGGGAAAGTAGAAGACTTGAAAATTATTTATTCATTAATGAAACAATTTCAGAGTCAATAATGTCAAGTATGAGAAAAAATAAAGAAATGATAATTATACTGGAGCAGTGCTAGGGCATAAATTATAAAATAACATATTTAATCAGATAAAGGTGTGTGGCAAAAGGAATAAATTAGCATTTTAGTGTGGACTTCCTGTAGATCTTAGCGTTTTACCAGAGGATACAACTTGGCTGTTCTCTAAGAGATAAAAAACAATTATTCAAAAAAGTAGCTTCACTATTTTCATTGGAAATACAATTATTATTCTTTATGTCAAAGAAAGGCAATAGCTGATTGGGAAGGCATTAGATCAGGCCTAAGCACTTCAAATCCATCACTAGGTTGCATACATACACACAGCTTCCTTAGCAGAAGACAAAAATATGTGCCAGTATCAAGTTCAGCCTGTGTCTTCTGTGGGAATCAAAAGAAAGGAAAGAGAAGAAAAGACAGTGCTTGAAAGAATCAGGTCAGCAGGATAATCAAGAAATCAGATAATTCCCAAAGCCTTTCTCTATTTAGTTTCTCCAGTGCATTAGCTCTGTTTATTTTGTCTTCTACTGTCATTGCACAGTACAAATACTTGGTTGGCAGGGGAAAATAAAAATCCCCCTGTTGCAATTCATATCATAGCACTTGTCCTTTGAGAATACTCTGAACAACTCTTCCAATTGCATTTATAATATACAGCAGTGTTCTCTTGCATGTTTTTTGTTCAACCTTCTTTCTATAAACACCTTGTAATGAAGATATTTGGACTGGGACTGGCAGTATTTAAAATTTTGTTGGCAATAGGGCCAGTGGGATTGAGGGCACTCTCAGAAGCTTTCCTGATAACACCCAGCCGTGTGGTGCAGTCGACATGCTGGAGGGAAGAAATTTCATTCTGGAGAGGAACCTGGACAGGTTTGAGAGGTGGGACCATGCAGACCTCATGAAGTTCAACAAGGCCACATGCAAGGTCCTCCATGTGGGTTAGGACAATCCCAAGCTTAAATGCAGGCTGGGTGAAGAAGGGATTTGGGGAAGCCCTGGGCAGAGGGTCTTGGTGGTGTTCTTAGGATCATAGAATGATTTAAGTGAGAAAGGACCTTAAAGATCCTCTAGTTCCAACAACCCTGCCATGGGCTGGGACACCTATCCACTATCCCAGGTTACTCAGAGCCCCATCCAGCCTGGCCCTGAACACTCCCAGGGTTGGGGCTTCCAGAGCTTCCCTGGGCAATGTGTTCCAGAGCCTCACATCCTCACAGTATGGGATTTCTTCCTAATATCTAATCTAAACCTAACCTCTTTCAGTTTGAATGCATTACCCCTTGCCCTACCACTACATCCTTGTAAAATTTCCACCTCTAATTTTCTTGCAGTCCCTTTAGGTACTGGAAGGCTGTTCTAAGGTCTCCTCAAAGCTATCTCTTCCCTAGACTCAACAAACCCAACTCTCTCAACCTTTATTCATGATTAAAAACAGGTTTTGCAACTTTGGGTGTGAATGAAAAAAGGCCTTTTGCTAGAGCTGTGTAAGAAGTCATGTTTTTAATTTCTGGAAAGCATATAATTTACTATTTATTTACACTATAATGTAAAAAAGAAAAAATACTCACGGGCGGACGGTAATTAATACGACCGAGATCTTTATAAGCTGAGTTAGAATGCTGGTAGTTTATTCCAGGGCGTGGGTTAGGAAAGCCAGCTCAGGGCCAGCATAAGGGGAACAATAGGAAGAGTTAGTAGGGGTGGGTACAATCATAATCAGTAAGAGAAANGGAAAAGAATGTGCTTTGTCATCCCAAACCGTTTCCTATTCAAACCATACTTTAAGCTGAATTTCTTCTTTTTCAGCTTCTTTGGCCACACAATTATATTTATAATTCCTTTCTAATTCACCATTCCCAACACTATAGTTTTGCAGAATCCATTTGAGAAGTGCCACTGGTTCAGACAAGCATCCTTGAAAAAACACCAGCCTGCCTTTAGCCAAGACTGGGTATTTCATAGAGATACCAAATGCACATAATGAACAGTGGTGTGGGAATTTACTTTTAAGAAGCGTCTTAGTAATTGGTTTGTATTCTAAAACAGCGTTATTTTTCATTGGAAAATAAAATCTTAGCCTTCCATAAATTGTAATCCTCCATAGATAGGTGTAATCCTTTGCTAAATCCTACTCTGTCATTTGCCTCAATAGACACAGAGTCAGGAAGTTATGGAGTTGCTTTGTGTCAGTGTGTTTCTTTCCAGCAGGTTTAAGTGTGTCCTTGAGGAAGCACCAGAGTAGAGGGAACAGCAAGGTTTAATGAAGTTAAAATGCTCACTTTTTTCCCTAAAGGAATATTTGTCTACTACCTATGATAAAACAGCTAAAACAGAACTGTGTTTTCAGTTGTCTATCAGTAAACTTGCCTGAGACTTACAAACTCGAGATGCTTTCTGGGAGATTGGAGAAAAGCAAATGTTTTACAGATAAATATGTCTAAATCCTTGCTGCAGCACAATATGGAGCCTCATTATTTCGTATTTACGACCTGCTGCCACAGCTGCTTGCAAAAGAGAGGCAGAATTCTTCCTTGAGGGACAATCTGAGAAACCAGATTTCTTCTTTGGGAGGAGACAGACTAAGGCTTGGTGCAAGCAAAGAAAGGAGTAAAAATGAATCAGCCAGAGGGGAGATTCATTAAGGCACATAGGGCAGAACTTGTATTTCACCATGAAGTTTGTCAAGGTCCTCTAAGATACTAATCTGAGGACAGTTGAAAGGATAAAGGAACTCCTTTGAAATCCAAACCAAAATCACAATTCCTAAGTGATTTCTCCAAGTAACAAGGAGTCAGATATTAAATCCAGGATTTTTTTGATGCCTGTGTCTGTTTTGTCTTGGGAAGCCATTTATACAGTTCCCTAACGAGAATGTTTTATAAATAGTTACTTCATAATTGATTAAATAAAAAAACCCAAATCAACCAATCAAATCTGAATAACTTCTAGTTGAAGATACACCATTTTTCTAAGTCCAACCCATCCCCATAGCGTGAAAACCTATTTGTGTATAAGTGATAAAAGGATAACATTGAATAGAACTCAACTATTACTGAGAAAAAAAAATCTGTTCTTTCTCAAGTGAGAAAATAAAATCATATCACTTAATTACCATTCACTTGGAGATGTTTATTTCTGACGTCCTACTACAGCTAACAGTGATGATGGTAGGAGCAAGGGCATGCAAGCAAATACTCATAGTAAACATAAATCATGTATATATATGATCATGTATAATATAGCCCGCTCCTCACAGTCTGACAATGGCAAGAGTATAAGATGAGGTTTAGTTATAGCTATAGGGAAAGAAGAATCCTCATAAGGTCATTTCAGGATTTGAACATATTTCAGTGCTGATTCTGATTGATTGATTTGTATGACACCAATTCCAAAGCCAGGAGCAGAAAAAACTATGTCAAAGACATTTTTCAGCTACTTCTGCCTGAACGTGGCAGAACCACACTATCTAATTTGGTGTAAAACAAGACAACAAAAGGGGAAAGAAAATAGGGAGTGCTATGTTGTTGCTTTTATGAATTCATCTAAATACAAACTGTAGGCACTGGTTTTGCAGGAAGAATGTTAGAATAGAGCCCAGTTCCAAAACATTGCAAGTTTTGGCAGTCCAACATGAACTTGGGCAATATAACAAGTTTCTTTGTTCTTAATTTTCCTACAAATGCAGGTAAGGAAGCCACTTATTTACACAGTATGACTTATACAATCAATGGTGGTGTTAGCCTTTTACACTACAACAAATTACATATTTTAGAAAAATTCACTGACCAGAAGCACGGTAATTTCCTGGGGTTCCTTATGTGGAGTTTGTATTGCCTACCTACAAGAGGCCTCAAACTGATAGCACTTATTTTTCTTTCCTGATTTTCCTTTTCAGGTCCTTGCTCTGAATTCTGCACTTGCTCTGTGATGAGAGGCAGCACAGAGAGGAGTGTAATCCCCCCGCAATTATGGTTTCAGCAGGGTGACGCTAACTGCTAAGCCCTCTTTCCAGCAGACAGCGGGGCTTTCCATAGATGATGCTTGTCCTGTTGAGCAATTTGGATAGCAGATTTTGTATCCTATCTTCCAGATTTAATCTTAGCCACAAGCAACACTCCTGAAACTCTCTTAAGCCAGTCTTTGTGTCAAGTTAAAATGCAAAATTTTGGCGATACAGACACTTGACCTAGGGAGAGGAAAGGGACAACTAATTAGATCTTTCAGCAGAATACAGAAAAGATCAATTTTTAATTTTCCAGTGTAAATCACTATGTCCCCAAAATCCTTTTTCCATTTTGCCATGTGCTCTCCAGTCCCTTTTCTCCCTCCCTGCTATGTTCTGCTATCCTTTTTTTATGTGTTATCCATCTAATTTAATCTTGTAATCACGTTGGCTCAGGACACTTCTTTGGTTGTTTGTCTGGAATATACTGCAGATATCCAGGTTTTATTAAAAAATAGATTTTTAAAACTTTAATTTTTTTAGAATTAGGTTGATTCATGTTTTCATTATAAACTTTTAAACAGACTTTTGTAAAAACAACACAAGATCTGTAGTTCTAACAATATTCTGAGAGACAACGCCAGGAAGACGACTTTTGAACCCGTTTGGTTCAGGCTTGTGGGTTGGGATGGAGAAAATTTTTAGCAAACCCAAAAAATTCCATCCTGTAGTGTCATCACAACAGATTTTCACTTTCACACTTCCAAGGAAAATGTCTTTCTTTTTAGTACATTAAAACCTCAGAAAGAGCTTTGATAGGACTTACCTTAAAACCTTCCAAACAGGTTTCTTGGGTAACTGCACTTAACAACTCTTTTAATGTTCACATAAGCACTCCATTGCACTTACAGATTATTACAGAAGTTATGGGGATTCCCACCCTGAATAACAAGACAAGAGAACTTTGTGTTTGAACTGCTAAACAGCAGTTAACCTTACTTGTTAAAACATCTTCTTTTGATAGTTTGCAACATATTTGATGCACTTTGCCATTAGACATTCCTGCCTGTCTTCTGCCCATGCAACTCTGCTGAAAAAAACTGCTTGTACAGCCCTTCCTGCATTAAATAAATAGTTCAAGGAATAAAAAGAAGATTTAAAAGTTTTCATTACATCATTCATCATTGCATTACAGCATTAAATGTGTACATGCTTCTTAACTGTCCATTTACAGTCCTATAAATGCCAGCCTTGACAGAGATCTACATGCTACAGCTTTAAGTGACAGAAAACACTTACTGTTGGGGCTCTAAGAGGCAGATCCATCCGTGTGTAGGCATTGGCTTCCGAGTCATTCCATGCATTGAAGGACTCCACAGCTTTGGTGCTCTTGGTGTCCTTTGAGGGACAGGAGATCCCCTTCTGAATGGGCTGATTATTCAGGTGAACAAAATCTAAGCAAAAACCAAGCAAGAAGAGCTATCCTCTGAATTTAAGTCAGGGACTTTACCTTTGTGTGTGTGAAGCAGGTTGTTAGATTCTTTGGAATGGTGTGAGATTCAGTGCAGAGTTTCTCACTAGAGCTTCAGATTGCTTCAGTCCATCCTCAGTCTAGCAAAGGGCAGCAGCAGCAGCTTCTGTTTAAATACGGGAGAGGGCAGAGTCCGCACATGCCCAGTTTGCAGCTTATTCCATCCTGATTCCAGCCTCACTTTAATAACAGTATTAAAATGATGCTCACTGAAAAGTGCTGGTGTCTATTTTTTCGCTTTGACCAATTTATGTCCAAATTTTAATGCTAATCCCACACTATCTCTGTATGAAAACAAAAGTTAAAAGGTGGAGTTCACGCTATCTTATATATACAGTTCTTTTTCACCATATTGGTGAGTTAGATTTCTGTAGTCTGCTTTTAAAGAAGATTCATGTGTACACAGTTCTGCTGAAATTGTCAGAACTCAAATAGGTTCTGATATTTAACAATGTGCTTGTATGCACTTCTGTCTTGTAGAATTTAGGTCATGGCTGTTTGCTGGTCTGCTTCTAAAAATAAACAAAACATAGGGATAAAACCTGACATCATCCTTTTCTGCTCTTTAGTTAAAAAACAAAACAAAAAACCCCACACAAATACCTTAGCCAGAAAACAGCAAATATCCATCTGCTTCAAGAGTTGCCTGCTTTCTTTTCAGTTTGGTTTAGCTAAAGTACACACGAATGGATTCGCATTCACACAGATTTGTCTTTACATTCCACTGTGCAAAGAGAGGTGAATTGCTGTATTCCCACTTGAAGGCCCATTACTGTTGTAAAGTGAAGTTTAATTGCAACGGAGAATTAGGCACAGCGTGTGAAAAAGCTCTTCTAGCAGACACTGCAGCCTGAGTATCACAGAGTTTAGGCCTTCCACCCACTGTCCAAATGACCCTGATGCAAGCTATTAGCTTCACTGCAGTTGGTATTAAAAATAGATAGTGTGAACTGTTACTGGAATGCCTTTGTGTGAAGGCTGCATTAGTAATGGTGGGAACTGTATTCCCCCAGCTCTGCACATAGACCTTTCCTTAAATGAACACCTGCAGGACCTAACCATAAACTGAAGGATTGTGTTTCTTTGGATGAATGGGAGCTGTGCCTCTAAGGAAAGGCACTCAGCTTTAGCGTGGCAGTTTCCCTTGACAATGATTTAAGGAGGGAAGCGATCCTTGTTGTCACCAGAAAGTCACCAGGCCACTGAACATTAACCAACAGAGACACTTCTTAGACTTTACAGGCTCTCAAACATCCTAAGAATAATTATTAGCAGGCCCATTATGAAAGGCAGAGAGATTTCACCTTTGCTAAAGTCTGAGATTCTCTGGTCACTTTTAAGAGTGTGCTCTTCCCTTCTTCTCTCTGCGTGACATCAGACACATGAATATCAGGGCAATGGTGAATGTGATATTGATGTACGAACTCCAAAAGTCATTGATGTCAACTCCACAAATCCACCCCTCTTTGCATACACAGTGCGCAGAGGATTGCACTGTAGGGATGCTGCAGCAAACAATGGAGTTGGACATTTTGGGGGACAGGACCTTCTTGAAAGATAATTTTGCATTTTACTACTACATAGTTCTGAGATGTCATTACAGAAAGCCACAATGTGAAACTGACAAAGGCTCACAGTCTCTTCAAATGAAGATTATCTAGTAGAGCTGAAAGTACAGAAATGGTTGATGTGCAGAGAAATTAGACAACGGGAGGCCTCCCCTGTGTGAGTTCAGTACTCAAAAGAGTTGCATATAGTTATATCCTGATCTTGTCTCTGATAACTGGTAAGAAAGTTTGAGACATATAATCTTCAAGACAAGCATAAATACTAGATCAGATGTGATCTTTGACTTGACATTCTCATTTTCTTTGCTTAGATCCTCACAATTTTCCTGCTTTATGTCTTAGTATTGGACAATGCCAACACTCAATCTCTTTACATACAGCTTGTACATAAAATTCTCCTTTTCCCTGGGTCATAGATGACATTTTTCTTCCTTCTTATTTCCTCCCATCTTAACAACAAGTCAATGCACTCGAAACTATTTAATTTCCAGTTAGCCTGGAAGCATCGACTTTTTTGGCATTTTTAGGGGAGGCTGTAATATGTTTGGCAGAGTAATCAAATCATAGAATAAATGTATATTTTTAAAGTAAATTAGACATTATAGAAGCTGTCTTCCTACTTCATTAGATTTGACGTTGATATACACACCTTTGCAGAAAGATTACTTTGATTAGTGCTCTCAGTTCCTGAGAGCATCTTGTGAAAGAATATGCAGTGTAAAGGAGAGAAAATAAGTTTTCCCACTGGGAAGGAAGTGCTAGTCCAAAGGGGGCTACTGATCTGGCATCCTTCCTTAGCCTTAGGACTCTGCTTCTGTGAATGCTAGGCACTTGCAAGCTAGGGAGACCAGTCCTGAAAGTTGGACCCTTAACTCAGATTCATGGCCAGTGGAGATGTTCTCATACGATGGTAGCTGTGTGATCCTTTATTATGGCCAATGACAGAGGCGATTCAGCTGTCTTTTTTTTATGTGTGATGACTCAGCTTCCATGGAAGGAGAGGAATCATCCTAGAACCCTACAAGGTGTGAAGTACGAGACATCTCATTCTCTGTCCCTAGAGCCTGGGGAGTCAGACAAAGACAAGCAGCAAATCACTCATGAAAGTTTTTTTCTCTCAGGTTTTCTTTGCTTATATGCAGTGTAACTAGAGAGAACTGTTCAAAGTATTCTGTTGAGCAGGAATTGTTTTTGCTTATAGTTAAGGCTATTTCACTTGAAGTTAGAACATTAGATTTATGGATCAGGAAGGAAATTTGGCCTCTCTCTCTCTCCCTTGTTTATTTTCTACCAAGAGCTTACCTCTGTTGTATTTCTGGAAAGCTTAATAGAGAAAACGTATCAGTTTATGAGCTCAGGTACTTTCCGAAGGCATCAGTTCATTCTAAAGTTTTCAAATATTTCTGCCACAAGTTCTGTGTGTGAAACATGTGGAAAATTCACCTGGCTTATGTCCCAGGTCTAAATTGCTGTCCAGTAACTTCTGGAGAAAGGAAAACCTGCCTTAAATGGTTTTAAGAGCATTCATCTCTCAGAATTCTGTCACACTGAACTATGGTGAGAACACTCATCCCACCTCAAGAGTTCTGCCTCTGGCTGGATGCCAGCCACCTACCAAGCTGCTCCATCCCTCCACCTCTTCAGCGGGATAAGGAGGGAAGGAGAAAAGCAGATGGAAAAAACCTGTGGGTCAAGATAATGGCAGTTTAATAAAACAAAAACAAAGGCTTTATGTGGAAGCAGAGGAGAAGAAAATACTTATTCTCTACTTCCCATCAGCAGGAGTTGGCCAGCCAATTCCCAGGAAGCAGGGGCTCAGTAGGCACAGCAGTTATCACAGAAGACAAACATTGTAATAACAAATGTCCCCCGCCTCCTTCTTTCTCTTCACTTTTATTGCTGAGCAGACATCATGATGACAAGGAACACCCCTTTGGTCAGGTGGATCTGCTGTCCTGGCTGTGGCTCCTGCCAAGATCTTGCCCACCCCCAGCTGCGGGCAAGGGGGAATGTTGGAGAGACAGCATTGCTGCGGTGCCAGCACTGCTCAGCCAGAGCCAAACACTTGGGAATGAGCAGCACCTGTCTAGGCACCAGCACAGCCCGGCTCAGGGAGGGCTGCCATGTGGAAAATGAGCTCCAGCTCAGCCAGACCTGAGACAACCTCTTGCTGCTAATAATTTACTTCTGCTCCCAGTTTTTTTATAAATTACAGGCAAAAATAGCAGAAAGACCACAGACTCTGGGACCCTTCCAGGAAATGGAGAAAATTGTCTAACAGAAAAAGAGAAAGATAATGTCTGGATAAAATTTAATTTTAGTCCAAATGAGTATAAGCTTTCTTTCACAGTGATGAGAAAAGTACTTATTGTGCTCTTCTTTGGCTGGGAGCTGTGAATGGAATTAGGCATTAGCTCATCTACAGGAACACAGAGTGCACTGCAAGAACAGGTAATCTGCTGCCTACAAGATAAACTGACTGCTATTGGGAAATGCCAGGAGAGTTAAAAGACCAGGGGCATGGTCAGCTAGACATTAATGACTATGAGACACCTTGACAAAGGCTCATTTGGGCTTCTTTAAACTTTCTGAAAGATCACCTCGGTTCTCAAGGCCAACATAAGGAAAGAGGAAGAGACTACTCAGAAATGGGAAAGGTAAAGCCCCACTTCTCTTTGAGTGCAGAAGCAGGTCTGGGATTTGAGTTATTACAAAGAAGGCATGCACAAAACAAATTTATTCAGTATTGTTAATAAATTGAGTGATTTTATTCTTTTCCCCATCTTGATGAAAATGATAGTGACAATTCCTGAAAGCATCTTGGGGAAGAAAATTCTCATTGCTCAAAATATGCTCTGCTTGCCCTCTAGACGTGCTAGGTAATTCTACAAATGATGGGATAAAGGGAAGAACTAATGATTTTTCATTTGAGGGTCAGTATCTGCCTTTCAAAGGCACAATCACACTATAACATTTGAGCCCACAGCAGCCTTCCTCACATAGTGTATAGTGTGGACCCTAGGTATCTCCTTTGGTATTGCTTCTCAGTGGCTGCAACATCTGAAAACATGTTTCTCTCAGAAGCATTTTAGGGCCCTATTTTTGTACTGGTACCTGCAACAAATCTATCTTCTTAGATATGCAGGTGAAAACTGGTTGCTCGTTTTACACAAAACTGTTTTCAACCATCTGTGTTCCTTTTGCCTTTTAACAGCTAAGATCTGTCAGAGGGGAGTTCTCCTACTTCTTAGCTGTTCTCAGAGAGTGCACTGCAATTTTGGCACCCCAAATAACAAAGCAGGGAGAGAGCTGTGTAATATATGTCTTTTGTGTTCTCTATTTATCACAAAAATTAAATTCAGTTGTTCATGCCTGCAGCAACTTGGCAAGGGGATAGGAGGCAAGAAGACCCTTTGTAAATTAAATCGTTAAACCGAATACAAACTTCTGTATGGCCTTTCGTGGGAAGCATAGGAGCATCCTCTTGGGATTCCTCACAAATCAATAGAAAAATAGAAAAGAGTAAATCAAATCAAAATAGTTTCAGCTGTGCTGTAGAAGTGAGTAATTCACCTCGTGGGTTGTTCTAATTTTGCAGGGTATGCAAGACCTACGGTGAAGAGCACCAACTGTAGGGTGCAGCCAGCAAGCACCAACACTGGGCTGTTTAGCCCCACAGCAGGAGAGGGAGAATCCCAGGGCTGGGCCAAGTACAGAAGGGCCAGACCAGAAAGAATGGTTTTGAAAAGTCCCTTCAAACATAAGAATTCTTCTAATACTTAGCAAAACCAAAATCTTCTCCACTGAGATGAAGAGATTCTATCAGTGATCTCTCCAACAGTGCATGTAGCCCTAATGTAAATGGCATCAGGCTGCAAGGCTATGACAGGGCACAATCCAGCACCTTCTCTGCCTGAATACCCCCCAGTTCCCAGCTTACTCTGGGGCTTTATGGCCTCAAGGCCATAGCTTGAAAACATCAGCCCACCTTTGTCCGTCTTGTCCTTCTTCACAGATCCTGAAAAACAATAGTTGCACAAAAAGCTCTCAAGACCAGCCAAGTTGGATTTGCAGTGCCTCCAAAACATATATTAAAAAAAAAAAACCAAAAAAACAACAAAAAAAACCCAAAACAAAACAACAACAACAACAACAAAAAAAAAAACCCAAAACCTGTTAACCCTGATTTGTGGAATGAATTCATGAATTCTCAGGCTCATCCTTCCCTATCTCCTATGGTTTAACCTCTTTGCAAAGCCTACCCTTCTCCAAGGAACTCTGCTAAGCCAAACTCTTTTCAAACAGTTTCAGCTGGAAGCTTCCCTACTTATAGTTCCCAAATAACTCACCTTCTCTCACATGTGAACTAAAGCCAATTGTTATGGTGCAGCTTAGTGCCTACTCTTGGCAGGGAGAAATCGTATTTAAAAATCAATTGAAAAGTTGCTGTATCATTGCAGAAAAAAATGCCCCATCTTTTTGGCAATAATTAGATATAAGACTTATAGAAAACTTTCCTTATTATTCTCTTCCCCTTAATAAACCATGTCTCTGTCATAGACAAGTCAATCTACAGTGGGCTGAATTGTGGTGGTCTTGAAGTTGCTTTGTAATTTTTGCTGAAGGCAGACATTATGAAAATATTTACCCATGCAGAGATACAGCAGAACTGCGTATTTGCCACCCACTATACCAATAAGAGGATGATTATTGACAGAGAAGTGAGAAATAAAATTGCAGAGAAATTGTATCAAGCATTTTCCCCCTGCTGAAATGCTGGCTGCCACTAGAGGTGCACAGGGCAGGCAGTGGCAGACAGGAGTGCCAGGATTTGGTCAGCACTGGCAGACAGCTTGCATTGCTTACAGAAAGAACTACTGGCACAGTTTGGTTTTTGATTGCCTTTTTTTTTACTCCCTTTTGCTTATGTGGCAGTTACCTCTGAAATATACAGAGCTCAGTGGCTTGAGCCTCTTGTGGGAGGGGCTGCAGAAATATCTTGCCAGGGAAGACCGAGGACAGTAATGAAGAGAGACAAATCTCTGATGAATAGATTCATCATTCATCTCTGATGAATTTCCTTCACAGAAGGAAAGATGAACAGTATGAAGCAATTTTTAACACACACAAAGCAATCAAAATGCAAACCCTCATATTTGAGAAATAATAGTTTAAAATAACCAGAGGGTAAACAAAGTGTGGTGTCAATTTGTATTAAAGAATTATCATCTCTCTCCTTAGATAATAGCACTATTGTCCACAAATTATCTTCAGAGAATGCATTTCCTGCCCTGATGGCTATACAATTACTTTTTTCTGCCACACACATCTCATCTTACAACACCTCTGTGAAAGAAATCTTATCGTTCTGAGAAATACCATCAGTGGTTATGTAGGTGAAAAAAAGCAAACCACAATTGTCAAGTCACTTGTGGGAGAAAATTCTGTTGGTGCACTAATAAGCAGGCCTCTCAAATCTCAGAAACTCCCAGCCATTGCAGATGTCCTGTTTTGCTATTCTAGACTGCACTTTGCCCAGTGCTTTCAGAAATTGGAGCAGGATGAGAAGGAAGAAACAGACCACTCACTAACATCACCGAACTTTCAAAATCTTGTATTTGAATTGTTCCTGAAAAGACCCTGATGAGCAAATGAAAATTATAATTGCCAGAGAATATTTTATCTGCGTCTGTAAGAAATTTCAGTGTCCTACACAAGACAAAAGGGTCAGTAGTAGCCTGCTCCAAATTCTGCTTCAACTGCAGCACTCCTCAAGATTTGGGCAGGAGTCCGTAATGGCCCCTGTGAACAGAGATATTATGAGGAGTTAGTCTCTGCTGAACTTGAGAATCTTCACAAAGTCTCTGAAATCAAACAGGCCTAATACTTAGGCTAGAGCAGAATCCAGTGCAGATATACCATCAGGGGTTCTTAGTGTACAGAAAAGTAAAGCCATATGTCTGTTTCTTTATAAACTCTTTTGTTGGGCTGCCATCCAGCCTGTTATCACCATGGACTCTGATTTCCCAAGTGTCCACATAAGGACTCAAAATGAACACATTCTTCTTTGTTTAGCTCTGCAGTGTGGCCTTTATTAATACCTACACTGCTAAATGCCTCCTTTGGATCCTAAGTGACTTCTGTTTCATTACGCCAACCTTAATTAATGGAAAGTACAAGACAGTTATCACAAGTTTGCAGACTGGATGCAAGTGTGCAAGGTGAGCTTAGTCTAAGCCCTTTTCATTTTGATCCTACCCTCTCCCAGCTTCTTTAACTGTTGTTGCTCTCCTTCACATTCTTCAATAGCCCTCCATCCTTCTTTTCTCTCAAATCAGATGTATATTCTGGTTTTCACTTTTAAAGCTTTGATAGATTCTCCATCTCCAGCTTAGCTACAATCTTTCAGACAGCTCTGGCTTGCCAGCCCTCTTATCCTGTCAGCCAGTGATGCCCATTTTCATCATTCCCTGAACACAGTTTCCACCACGTATTATTTTTCTCCGTGCAGTTCTGCATGCTGGTGGCAGTGGCAACAAGAGACATTGACAACAGCTGGCCATGTTGGCACCACTAACCTATAGTGTCTGATTTTCCCTGCCCTCTCCTGCCAGTACCCCTCCATTTCTAGTCTCCTTGTACTTTGACAACAAGCTCTTTGGAGCAGAGACTTTTTACTCTATGCTGGGGTCGTGTTTTGACTTGCCTAACATTTCTAAGTATTAGAGCAATGCAAATGTAGTAGGACTTCTGTTTTCTGGTAATGCCATGAATTTGCTTTAAAAATATACTCAGCTTAATTTCTTTGGTGATCTTGTGAGTAATTCAGTATGACTACAAGAAAACGTCAGTGTTCTGTTTTAATAGAAAGGTGGACAGCTGAAAATGGTTTTCAGAGTTTAAAAAGCAAGAGTAGGCCTTCTGAATAAACACACATCTCAAAAGCAAACCTGTATGAAGTGATAAACACTGGCACCAATCCTCAGAAAGTCAAACTGCAGTTCCTTACTTTAGGTTTATGATTCTGTCTACTCCCGTTGGAACTGGCATTCCTGCTCACGACTTGCAGATGATGTTGCAAAACACAAAATAATAACTGGATGATAACTTTGCTGCACAGCAGGCAAACATAGACAAACATGTCATCTCTACTTACTCTAAGAAGTTTTCACTGAACTAATACCCTGAAATTCATACATGTGATTGGGAAAGGTGGGCACTGCACTCTTTGTGCTCTTTCAGAGAGCTTCAAATGTGCTTGAAGAAAAAAAAACACATTAGCAACATACAGCCTTGAATATGGCCTTCAGTCCCCAGGATACCTGAGTGATTTTGCACACCACCATAGAGTTTCCTTCTTGTAAAACAAACTGAAAGGTAAGGATGTCACCAGTAGGGAACGACTGACCTCTCCCTGTGTAATAAACAAGTGGATTCATTATGAGGAACATCAGATTTAGACAGGCCTTATCTCAACTCTGAGTTAATGACTCAGCTACTTCTTTTCCTAGGGAGAAAAATTAATGTACTCTTTTTAAAGCAGAGTTTAAGCACACCTAAACAAAGAATGAATATTTAAGAGGCATTTCTCACTGATCACAAAAAAGATTTTGTGGGTTTCTACTCCTTCTTGCAGCTTCAGTTACAAAATGTAATTTAATAATTATTCTTATCCTCTCTTGTTCCCCCCACCAAAATGAAACTCTATCCAGTCAAAAAGTTAGCCTTTGCCCTTAATATACATATATTTTACTAAACAAATGCCCTGCTGCTGCCTTTGACTCAAGAGGTGAAAATGCTACTTTTGTAATGTTCATTTATAGTAACTAACAGTCAGGAAGAAGAAGTAAACAGAAATACAGACACTTCTGCCTTCACAAATTTAGATGAAGCTTAAAAAATCTTAACCATGCAATATGGATAAACTTTTGCTACTATATTCCTGACCATGGACATACTTAAAAGCCCACAAAGTCTCTTTGTATTCAAATTCATTGACTTGTGGCACAGTTACTTTCTTGTATTTCTTTTAGAGTGAGAGAGCAGGGCTGTTTATTTCTCAGGTCAGAGAGAAACATCCTTGGACAGCAATTGGAACTTGTTACCATCATTGGACAGCTGCAGAGATCTCAGGCTGTTCTGGTATATTGCAAAGAGCAAGGCAACAGTGATAATGGTGGGTTACTCCATGAACAAAAAACTTCATGGCAGCATTCTTAAGTTCAATACCAAATAAACTCCAACCTATTTTCTAAGCTTAAAGAGAAGAGTATGAGAATGACCATTCGGAGTCAGTCCAAAGATGTGTCAAACCCCACATCCAGTGGGGCTGAAAGCAGCATGCCAGGAAAGAGTGCAAGAATATGAAGAGATTTCCCTACAATAGTCTTTCAGGCTCAAACAGCATGTAGCTCAGCAAATCTGTGCTTCTCAGCCCACATTTCAGTGATCTAACTCAAATTGATGGGGCTTTTATGGGTTTGTAAAAGGACTCAGGATGTAAGTAGGAATGTCGTTTCAAGTTGTCAATGTAAAAGTATGGGAAAAGAAAGGCTGCAGTCTGAACCATGAAGTTATTTTGGTCCAAACTAAATTGCTCTTTAGCTTGAGCACAAGCACAGAAATCTAAAAGCTAACAGGCTCTCTTGGAAAGCTTTTGTATAATTTAAAACACAGTCATACTACAAAAACAGTTTTCAGCTCAGCTTAGCAACTCTCTTCATGATATGCAACTGCTTTTCAAAAGAGTTGCCAGAATGAACCAGCTGGGATCCAAGCTCCCTTTCCCTCCTTACTTCTAATTATTGGAAGAGAAATTATTCCTCTTAAAATTACTTCTTACTTCGCCAACTTTAATGAAACTTTTTAAAAATATCCCAGATAGTCTTATTAAAAGCTCAGTTTTTCAAGGTTTGATGGTCAGACCTGAGACTCATATTCCAGAGAAGAGCCTGCAACCAAAGCACCCAGACTACCTGAAGATTTAGGAACATGGTTTTTGTATAAGAATTAAACCTAAGAATGGAGAGGCTGAATATAACAAAAAAATCTAACACAGTAATGCAATATAAACAGTCCCAATACTGGGAATAGCTCCTAATCACTGCTGTTTCTAAGGCTTTTCTCATACTTTTATGGTGCTTCTGAATTTCTTACCTTTGCTTATTGACATTACAGCAGTAAAAGGGTTGCCATGATTCACTGCCCATAGAAAAAAATAATTAAGGGGAGACTTTATAGAGACTATTTTTCCTTCTCCAACTCTTCCACTGGGACCAGGCTCCTAATTTTTGGGAGCCAGTAGAGTTATGGATATATGATCCAACACTCATACATATACATCCACTCAGAGAGATGAGTGTTTTAGTTTCTTAATCTGTTTGTGTGCATTTCTTGATCCTAGTTCTGGAACTTGACCTTTGTATTTATTGTGAGGTCACTTGAGGTACTTTTCTGAAAATACTTATGTAGGAGTCAAAGCTTCAGGGGATCTTTTGTGCAGGGTACTTACCTAACTAAACTCTGAGGAATAATTTGCAGTTTGGTTTCTTATAATTAGAATTGCATGAGGCAGAATGTTAACAATGTTTAAATTCAGGATACAACTTCTTTACCAAAAGATAGAAATAACTCAGCTCAATTAAATTAATTTAAATCTTTTTCCTTCACAGGAAGGAAAAATTTTTTAACCACCTGTCCCCAGCTGAGGAACTTTCTGCTACACTTAATACAGAGTGCTTCCCTCTGCCTCCTTGCAGAAAAGTAATGGCTATTAGGTGACAGGTCTAACAGGAAAACACCAGCCAGAAATGTGAAATCAAGTACACTTAAAACTTCTGTAACTCTTATTTTACAATCACTGGCATTAACTTTTATATGAAAGTCCTAAGTCTTAATTTACATAGGTATGTGATGTTTGTGTTTCTGTCCCACAGCTGATGGAGGTGGTACATTCCAAAAGATGAGAATTAACTTGACTGACTCAATCTAACAGACATTTGATAACCTGGTATTATATAAGTAAGATTTCCCCAAAATATCAATGAAGTACTTAAAAGCCCCGACTTTGAAATATGGCACAGATTATCAGCACTGACAGGGAAATATGAAGCCAAAATTATTATAGCTGTGCAACAGAAATCGTGAGGGACTTAAAAGTGCAGGTGATGAGCTATATACTCTATTAAAGAGAAAAATGTCTGTAGTCCCCAGGGATGTAATCAGTCAGCTATTGAACAGTATGCAGAAAACACCCTAATATATATAACTTACACTGAGCAGATGTGCTGATGACTGAAATTTAGGTATTCAACATATAAAGTAACTCAAAAGTATGGACTAAATGATGGCTAGAGTGTAGAATTTGGCCCCTGATTGGGGCAACAGAGCTACATGGGCTCCATGAATCAGAAGGTTAAATATAATGATTTATCAAGATCTACATGCAAGAACAGAGAAGCAGCAAGCATGTAAGCAAGCCAGACAAGCAATCCCAACAGCAATGTCCATCTGTCCAAAACAGCCAGAGTATATCGATAAGGCAGAACCCTGTACTAAGCATAGATTGGCTGACCTCTGTAAACATCAGGATGTTATGAAGAATTCTCCCCGAGTTCTCAAAACAATCTCAGGGTCAAGTGTTTGGCCCATGTTGTAGGCAACACTAGAAGAATGCACACAATGTAATAAGTTACTAGTTAAAAAGATAAAAGAGGCCAAAGTTCATAGTCTTTGAATTCAAGAGACTGAAGAGCTGGATCTGGGTTTATGGGGCTGGCTCACAAACACAAAATGCACTGTATTGCCCAGGATGAATCGTGAGAAATCCAGCACCCAGTCATGCCATATACCTGGGCACTGCAGACAATGTGGAACCTGGAAGTGGTGGGATAAGGAGCTACTTCAGTGACTGAAGAGCCTGCACAGAGGCAGCCCGTGATCCCTGGGGAGCAGGAGCAGACATGGGTAGAGTCAGGCCCTGGAAGGAACAGAGGATGTGAAAACATCACGCTGTTAATTTTGAAAAAAACACTGCTGCATATGCATGAGCTGCCCATTTCTGTACTACTTTACACTTGCCAAAGTTTAATGCAAATTTCTCTTACAGAAAAGGTAGATGGAAAAGCACCTAGCATTTAACTAAACATGGGAAAAAAACATGATAAAGGGGACAGACAAGAGCAGAGGAAGGGAAGGAGAGAGCACAGAACTGACCAAAGCAAGCAGTAAGATACCATTCATCGAACCGAGGTGCCAGTCCTTTACTTTCTAGGAACAGAAATAAATCTACTTACAACATTAATCAATAATACATAGCCGACTAATGGAACTGAAAAGTCATCAGTCTTGATGTGGTGTGGGAAGCTTACAATCTAAAAGCAACCTGCATGAACATTGATATTAGCCCTAGCAGAGAATGGACAATCTTTCCTGTGCAAAACCCAATATTCTATCTTCAAGTGATATGAAAAGCAAATTCTGGGGTTTTTTTGGAGGGGTGGTGTGGGGGTTTTTTTGTTGTTTTTGGGTTTGTTTTTTTTTTTTTTGCAAGAAAAGAACAGTCAAATTAAGTCTCTTCATAGGTCACTTTCAATATTTTTTGCCTGGAGCTTCTAAACTAAAAATACATTTGTTTCAAAAAGGTTNCAAATTAAGTCTCTTCATAGGTCCCTTTCAATATTTTTTGCCTGGAGCTTCTAAACTAAAAATACATTTGTTTCAAAAAGGTTGAGAGGATATTCAGGATTTTTCAGGTTACATCAGTTAAAAAAAAAAAAAATCTGGTTGAACTGTCTTTTGCTAAGGAACAGCAATTAAGGAACTTTTTAGCAAAGCACTCAGTAGCAACAGAAGTTACTACAGGAAGTAATAAAATACAGTGACCGTGCCATCTTGCTACCTTCCCCTTTAGTTATGTGAAGAACAAAATACTTTTCTCTATTTTATCCAGAATAAAAGGTTTCTCCATTAGAGGAAAGCTTTGTTGCAGAGGTTTTCTTATTCTTTAGATAGAAAGAAAACCTCTGCAAGGGTTGTTATAAGTCTAATAAGTAAAATCAAACATATCTTGGATAAGGAATACTTATTGACATGAAATATTTTGATCTTACTAATGGTTCTGACATAATATTTATCTGAGAGGATTACAAATTTGTACAGCAAGCCTGTCACAGGAATAATCTCTTCCAAAAAGGGGCTCCTCTGAAGAGCAGCTTTATTCAGACAGGAATGGCCTTTGAATGTCCAAAGCAGATGGAAAAGGTCTCTTGCAGGTTTTTCTCACCAGAAGTCTGATACTGCTAATAATGAATCACCCACAAACAGAAAGGGAAGAGGTATCTTTCTTATTGCCATGACCCACAGAGGAGGAAAACCAAAGATAGTTTTCTGGTAAAATGAATTCTGAAATTCTGTATCAAATATTTTTTAAAGCAACCAGCAGACATTTGAGATATCCAAAATTTAATGCAAATGCTGATCATTACTTCACTTCTCCTTCTAAAGATTTATTAACTTCAGGCCTCACTACTAGTTTTCCTCTTTTATTCCCTTTGTTTTTTCTTTGTGCCTATAAGTTGTCACTTCCTTGAAACACAAGTTAAAAACTAAACTATTTGGAAAGAGCAAATTAGGTTAAATCAAAGCTAAGGCAAATTCTATTAATAAAAATATTTTCAAAAACTGGGCAAGTTTCCAGATATAGATGAAAAAGTATAAATTAAGATTGCAGAAGGTCTGTAAGAACCAGTGTGATAATATAACTAGAATCACTTAACCTCTATCAAACCTAATAATGCTATAAAGCTTATGGTAACAGAAACTAAAGCATATGCTAAGTCATGTTGATTTTAATTTTATTTATATATGTGGTAGATTAATGCAAAACTAGCTTTAACAGCCCTTTTGTAGGCCAGGAAAGTAGATATTAATATGTTCATTTCACTAATGAACATGTAGCCTTGCTTGTAAAAGAATTTGGCCCCTGATTGGGGCAATAGAGCAGCATGGACTCCATGAATCAGAAGGCTGAATGTGCTGATTTATTAAGCTCTATTTGCAGGAGCAGAGAAAGCAGCAGCATACATGCAGGCAAGCAGGCCAGACAGCAACGTCCATCTGTCCAAACATCCAGAGCTTGATAAAACAGAATCCTGTACAGCATCAGATGGGCTAACCACTGTAAACATTAGTGGATGTTATGAAAAACCTTCCTGGTGTTCTCAAAACATTATCAGGGCCAAGTGTTTGGCCCAGGCTGGCAGCAACACTTGCTAAACACGTGAAAAATTGAGAAACATTCAATCCCTACAGGTGTGACCAGAGCCCATTGTGTTAGACTGAGGCACACTCTGGCAAGAGCAAAACTCTGAGGTGAGCTCTCAGTCCTAAGAGCTCCAGACACCCCATAACACATGGTGAATCCCAATACGGTATACATTGCAAGGGTTGGGTTCTTTCAGGAGTTTGTGTTGGAAGAGAAAACCAACTTTCTATACTACTGTACACACCGATCTACCAGTGCAGAAGATTCATCCTAGGGGATGGATTCCTGTTGGAAAGAAATTGAGTGTAACTGGAAAAAAATTAACAGTAAGATGACCTCCTAATATTACACTCATTACTATTTAAATGGTGTTCCCAGAAAGCTTAATAGTTCAAGCAATAGTTCATTTACCCAGCATATGGTGTTCTTGTTTCACTATAAATATTGCCTTAGTGAAAAAAGTATTTATATCCTTTGTCACCTTTTTTACCTTACTCTGTTCTTCTCATCCCAATCTTTTCATTTTCTTCCCACACTTCAGTTCTTTCCCTTTCCCAAGCTGTAACTCTCATTCATTCCATTCTCTTACTTATCCTTTTTTTATTTCACCATCATTCAGTCTTTGAGGAAGAACAGTTAGTTTTATAGGAAAATGGAATAGCACAAAAGTAAGCTATTTTTCTAAAGAGGGAATCATACCTACAGCAAACTAATGTGGGATTGTTATTGCTTGGAACAACTCTGATCTTCACGTCAGCCAGTTCCACTCTAATTCTGTGTCTAAGAGCCTGCACACCTAGCAGGCTAGCAAATACACATACATCTGAGTAAGACCATTAAAATGCTTTCACTCAAACATTTGGAACAGACTTTAGGACCTTTTAAAATTTTTTTTCTTTTAGATAATGAAGGAAGCCTCCTTTGAGGAGAATGACATTACCCAATGATAAGTTGAAAACATGAAGATGTGCCTTTCCACTCCTGAAGAAAGACACACTACTGCATGTTGCTGCATACAATTCGCTAGTTGAATTCATATAATTTGGGAAAGCCTGTGCTTATTCTAAAAAAATAATCAACCGTTTAAAAGAAGTTTATGACCTGTACTATCAGAATATCACTAAACAGAACCCATTTTATAGATACACCTACATTGTGAAATAGATGCTGACCTGGTTATTTGTAAATTGGTTGAAAAACAGCATAATTCTGGTTTTAAAAGATAAGAATAGATAAGAAGGGTGAGAGTATTTTCATTAAAACAATACCATTAAAGTGAGCTTTGTGAGCCACTTTAGAATCTGTTGTACAATCTAAGGCAGTCTATTGAACATTAAACAATGAAACGAGGTTTTGTTCCTTCATTTGATTATATTGCTCCAGCAAATGCAAACACAGAAAAATTAACAACCTTCTGAGATAAGACACAGGCCCCAGCCAGAGGCAGCTGTTAAAGTTTCACATCTGCTTCACAAGCAATTAACTGTGTGTCCAAGTTAGCAGTGTCTTACACAGAAGGGATAGGCAATAGCTTGCTCTGCATGAAGGAAGACAGCTAAATTTGATTTCTTTGAGTACAATTTTATTTTAATATTTTTAATGTGAAAGCATTGATAAGTCACAATACCTTTGCTTACAACCTATTTTACCACATGACAAAACTACAGGACCTTTTTCCCATCTCTTCTGAAGCAGGATACCTCACATTATAGGAAACATCTATTTTTTTAAAGTTAAATAATAGGTCCAAGAAAGGCTTTCTGAGACAATAGAGCAAAGCATGTTTTAGCAAAGAGCTCAAGTCTTTTGAAGGACCTCTTTCTTGGTTATCAGTTTTGTGATGAAAGACATAGAAGAACCTTCTGTAAATAGAGAAAAGTAATCTTCTCTGGTTGAACTTCTCTTTTACCTTAACAGAGCCAGTGAAGGTCCATGTTTCTCAAACTTCTCTTCCTTGTTTCTGCTTTAGTACTAACATTTCATATAATCTCAGTTATCCCCCTACTACCACTTGGCCTAAGCAACTCTCAGCACTTGAAAAGCAAGTTAAACCTTGACTTGTCTACTGTTCCTACATGTATCTATTGTTCTGAATATAAATTCTATATGAATTGAAATGTTTTAGAATATTATATATTAGAGTCTGATTAATCACTAGGTAGATGTTTAGTACATTCAATTTCAAGAGAAGCTCTCTCTTTCTGTTACTTCAAGCCACATGCTCTAATGCAGCTGGAAGTTGTTCAGGTATTATGAAAAAATATGATTTTTCTAGCCTGCTTATCAATTTGATTAGAGCAAAAAGAAAAAAAAACCAACTTCCTATTTATTGGAGAAAAGTTTAAATATTCTGACAGCAATGATCAGGAGAGCTGGAGCATAAAATATATGAAACATGAACCACCATAAGGAACTCACTTTGCAAGGAAATTCCTCAGTTAGGAACTGCAGAAGGAAACAGTCTGGGGCATCAGAGAAAGACTGAGAACCATGGCTATAACCTATAGCAAAACATCAAATTCCTGTTTATAACACACTACAGTAGTGCCCAATTTAATATGCAAATTTTAATTAGCAAAGACAGCAGCAGTTAGTCTGTCAAGGATCCTGGGGCACTGTCACAAGACTAGTGCAATACAAGGGAGACAAATTAATGAAAAAATTAGGTTTGAACATGAATAGACTTTTTTAAACTGGGCATTGCAAAGGTGACTTTAGCTTAAACACTAAAAATAATTCTCAGTTTCATTTGCCAAAAGCAATTTTTACATGTAATAAGTAAAAAAGATAACATATACCAGTGGATCCCACTTGGCATTTGTCACTTAGAATTATAAATTGAGAAAACTTGTACACACTTCATCAACCCTATTACCTTCACCTGAACCCTGAAATTCAGCATTGTTGACTAATTCAGTGAGGGCTTGCTACTCCCAGTCTTGGGAAGTTGAAGGATCACAGAAAATGCTGAAAATGTTAGTTTGGTGCATACCAGGAGGGATGAAATTATTTATTTACTTGGCTTTAAGCCATTTAAAAAATTAATATTTTATTTCTAGAAAAAGATTAACACTAATTTGTATTACATACAAGAACCAGTGCAGTTTATACAACAGTGATTTCTAACATGAATAAGAGCTTCACAGCTATAAATAGAAGAATACTCTGCTAATATATTATTAAAAGAATTGAATATGAGGCTTTAAATGAAATTTGACTTAGTATATCTAAAAAAAGCTGAGTACAATAATCTGAACTAGTTTTCAAAGTTCCCTAGGAGAAAGGATCACAGGATGAAGGTCTTTTCACATAAAATGTTTTTAGACAGGGATCACAAGTACAAGTGTAATTGAATTAAGCCCATGTATAAAAGCCTTATCAAGTTAGCAACACTAATTCATAAGTTTAAAAGAGCAGAAGAAATACTGAAAGTATAATTTTCAGCAAGTAAAACTGGTGCAAAAAACTCTGTATCAGAAAACAATGAGAGCCAGCACAGAAAACCAGACAGAGCAGCACAACCAGGAGAACAGAGCCCTCCACCAGCCAAGGTCCAGGTTTACCTGGGAAGCCACCAGGTCAAGAGAAAGCAGCCGCAAGTCTGAAGCCTTGGGCAGACTCCCACAGACAACGCTGGGAAATTACTTTAGGATGTGGCTTGGCAAGTATAATAACAGCAAAACATCTCAGGGAGCAGCTCTCCACAGTCAAGCTGAGAAACCAGGGCCAAAGACCAAACAGACCCAGACTAGAGGTGCAGCCCAGCAGCATTCCTGCAGAGAAAAAAAGGAAGGGAGTATTTAGGGTTGAGCTAAATAGAGCTCCTCATCAGAAGGGGTGGGTGGAGGCAGCAGGTGAGGCTGGTCAGGGCAACTGGGGCCTGTTAACTCACACTAGGTTCTGAGAGTTTGAAAACACTCTTGGCTCCCCTGAAAGCAGCTGATTTCCTAACATTTGTAGCTTTTCTTTCATCTTTTCTTGCAATACTCACCAAGGTAAAAAGTTAAAAAGAAAGCATCTCTTTCAAGATTACGGTGTGATCACACAAGCTTAAATTACATCCCCAAGTATTTCTCATGTTGAAATTCACTATGCTTTCTCTTTAAGTTCCTGATGTGAATTACACTCAAGTGATTTTTCAGCCTCTCTTTTGCTCTCTATATTTTTTTAACAAGCTTGTCAGATCAGATAGACATGAGGCTGTCCATGCTTCCTCTTCATTTTATCAACAGAGCAAATGAATGCTCTGAATCAAGGAGAGGACAGAGGACATGTCAACACCATACAACAAGCACCATGCAGAGGTGATAGTTTGGGTAGTGGAAGCAGAATGGAGCTATCACTACAACACTTCTTCCTGGCAAGTTACTGCTGTTAGGCAGTACTTTTCAGTAATGTTAACTGTTCTAATTGTAATGCTGCACTTTCTTCCATGCCTTCTTTTACCACTTTTAACTTCTCTGCGTGGCAAAATAGTATAAGACACTAAAAATAATAATAACAAAGGAAAATACACAGGGATAATAGTCAAGAATCTGTACCATCTTGCACTCTGGGATGTCCTGATGTTAGGCACACGAAGATCTCTGGTATTGAGCAGGAACACGTAGCCTGTTCTGCAAGGCGCTTTGGGATGTTATTGAAAAAAACAGTTGGAGGGAAAGAAAACTGGCCAGATTTATTCAAAGCCAATAATGTGGGGTTCCTGCCATTTTAAGAACAGTAAACCAAATTGATGCAAGTGAGCATAGGCAGAGAAAAATGTTTAGAGCTGTCACAAGGCTGTGAGGAATGTGATAACATGCTGTGTAGGCACAAGTCATGTGCAGAGCCAGCTGTGCCAATAATCACTTCAAAATTAAATTGTAAGAGCAATGGGGCCTGTGATATCTGTTTGAGACAGTATAATTCCTCAATTATATCCTAGATCTCTGCAAATACAGTGTTTGTTTAGCTATGAATTCTCTGAAGAATTGTGTTGCATTTTTTTCCTGCTTAAGATGAGTGAAAATGTGTTAGCCCTAATTGACCTCATATGAGACTCCCACCCACACACTCTGCCTATTGGCCCAGGAGTGCTACTTAAACTCAGGTCTGAGCATGCATAGGCTTTGTGACTACATTTCTATGTTATGTGGCTTTTTTTTTTTTTTTTAAGTGCTGCTGCTGGTACTGCTTTACAACTTGTAGAACTTTTTCTGCTTCTTCTCATCTGCTGTCCCTACAGTTTGTCACTTATGTAATCTGTTGTCATGTTATATCTTAACGGTATGTTTTTTCTTTCCTGTGCAAGAAAACCTCTGAGCCAGTTCAGAGAGCTGAAAATGAAGCACAGCAAAAGTGAATGGAACCTGATAGAGGCTGAGTATGAATTATGATCATGCACTATTTTGGTTTCTTTAGATACGCTTATTAAATTACTTGTAGTTTTCTTCTTAGCTATTCTGCAGTTATAGAGGGGTTTTGGCTACTTTTACTGCTTTAGGAAGCAATTACAAGGCAATTGTTTCTGTGAAGATTTTGACTTTATTTGGTGTTTGGCATAGCTCCTGTTGTTGAATCCCAGGAGTATAGTGGCAGGATAATCTATGTGGCACTAGATCATTCTGTGAGCATTTTGTCTTTGTCTTACCTTAAAAGTGTGAGAAAATCAAGATTTGTTTTGGTGTACCATGGGCCAAACTGCAACTCAGATGTGACTGATCTGATTGTATTGGTCATCAAGTCCTACTGCACTGTGAGGAAGGCCTGCCATGCTAGATGCTCTTCTGATGAAGCAGGCCACTGAGAAAAGGGAAGCAATAACATTCCCTTTTCCCTAGTGCCGTCTTTCTCACCACAGAATGAGCTCTTTTTAGTGGGCAAGTGTAAAATACTGCAAGGGGCAAGATGTTTCTTTTCTAAGAGCACCAAGAAAAGGGGTTTTCTCTTGTTTAAAACCATACAGAGGAAAGGAAAAATAAAAAAGTAGGACAGAAGTCATATCACTTCCTTGTAGCTCAGAAATTGGACATGAATAAAGAGACATATAAAGTTATTCAGAAAGTCCATACCAAAAATAGAGGCTGCCTGAGTCCCAGCTTTGTCTAGAAGGCCAACCTATTCTTGCTTGCACAAGAAGAGGAAAAAAAAAGTTATTCTGGAAAGAATTAACAGAATTATTTCTGCCTTATGGGTAGTACAAAAGAGGAAGTCAGCAGTAAACTGTGGCTGTGAATTTGCTGAGGGATGACCCAGGTGGAGGTGGAACTTCAGCTCCTGCTTATAACAGCTTGGTGGCTGGGAGGGCTCTGATGCTGCAGCAGGTACAGCCTGGTCAGGTGGGGAATACAAGCTGCCTTGGCAGCATGATTATGCAAAACAGAGCAGATGGTTATGGCACGGGGAACCTATTGTTTAACAATCAGAGATACTAATGATGATCATCATAGGTGTTGTTCAATATTTAAAGTGATTTGGTCAACTGCGTCTGGCTACCAGATACTCTAGAAAAGGCAAGGAAGGAAAATTATATCCTCTTAGTGACACATAAGAATCTGTTTTCAGTGTAGGACTAGTGTATCAAGTATGTTTCTTTCCCATCAGTATAGAGGTGGACCCTGCCATTAGGCAGGAAGATTACTTTTCTTTTTTCCCCCCTCCTTACTTCTGTAGTTCTGACAGCTTCCTTTTTGCACATTGTCTGCAGTTTGTTACTAAATCACTTTTGCCCCACAAGACACTGATTTTTTTTTTTTAATGATATGCTTTTTATATGATGTGTAATCCATCATAGAACTGTGGACATAAGAATTAATGTTCAACCTAAATGACCTTTTTTTTTTTTCCCCAGTATATCAGGCCAGTGTATCTCAAAGGATATTGCTTTGTGCTCAGCCTTTGTGCTGTTCTCTACTTTCCTTAGAGCCTATCTTCAACCCTTTAAAGGCCTAGGTGTTTCCCTTGGGCCAGTATATAAATGATCCTTTCACCTGCTCTCAGAAAGCTTTAAATTCTGCTTCTGTGGTCCCTGGTGCAACACCAACAGCCCTTAGCAGAGCAGGACCTGCCTTCCCTTCTCATGCTTTCAGTTCCCCAATGCTCTGTGTGAATTAATGTCTCATACTCTGTCATGACTGTATCAGAAGGAACAGTCCTGCTCTCACAGGAAAAAGATCATATGCAGGAGAGGTGCAGCTTCTTTATCTAGTAGAACTTTAGGTTGCCATGGTGAAGTTTTTTCCCAAGAAATAGCAAAGATAAACAACCAAATACCTGGGAAGGAGTGATAAGCTGGCTATTAACTTTGGCTAGGACCTTTCAAGTGCTTAGGGAAACTGAAGCTAAAAGCAAGTCTCTTGTTTTCAGAGCTATTTTAATCTGAATGAAGAAAATTTTTGTGTGTAGAAAAACCTTCAGATTCATACCTATCTTAAGTGCTTCCTAATTACTGATTCATTGTAAGCTATCAAGTAACTATTAAATATACATAGGTTTTTATATGAGGACAGACACTGGAAACAGTGGAAGGGATCATACTCTGGCACAACAAGGCCTGTTTACAGAGTAGCTGTTAGGTACACTTGTACAACAAGCAGAGCCATTCATACCTACTCAAAATAAATAACTCTCACTGATATTTGGAGCTGTTAGGGGTTTATGACAGGACCTACAAGGACATTTTCCAAGCCACTAATTATATAACAGAAGAGGTTGGCAGCATGCAGTGGATTTAGATATTCCAAGTCAGTATGACACAATACCCTGTTAATAAGTAATTGACTGTAAATGCAGTTCTCTACAAGAAGATTAACTGTGCTCTCTTTTGGAACACAATTACTTGAGCGAACTCCTCTCATGAAAGAGAAATCAAGTATTTGTGGGAGTCTTCCGGAGGTGAAAACAACCTTTTTTTTTTTTTTT